>JAMXDD010000011.1:6496909-6871994 GCA_024733475.1 Syzygium grande
AATTCATTGGAATAGGTAAGAGAATAGCTGGCTCTCCTTCTCCTTCTTCTTCTCCACTGCCTCGATGGACAGGCTGTTTGATACTTGAAAACTACATTAAGGTTAATTCTGAGGCTGTTCATGTAGTATCTGAGTTTCTATGCTAACTTTACTATCCGTTATACTTGCTCACTATTTTATGATGTTCTCTTAAGTTTAATCGTGATCTTGCTTTGCTCAGTAGTCCTTGAATGGGAAAAATCTATTTCGCGAGGCAATCTTTGAAGCTCGCATTCACTTTGTCGTGTGACAGCACTTATTCTAGCTGTTGTTAGAATGGCATACTTGTTCTAGCCGTTGTTAGAATGCTCACGATGACAACCGATTAACTAGGGTCTCTGATCAAAGTTGAAGTCATTGAGTACACAAAGGCATGTGCAGAGGCTGAGTTACTCTTTCTTGTCGGTTTAACCGTATGCAGAAACATGCATCAGATTTAGGTTCTGGTGGTCATTCCCTCCCGCGATGGTTCCTTTCATTCATTTCATCATGTGCCATCTCAGTTTTATGCTTGGACAGTGTTGCTTCGTGTTGTTCGTATACAATATGGCTAGCGTTGCTTCTGTATCGTAACATTTACTGATCTTTGGAGTGGGTTGGTTTGCTTATACATCATTCTCATCATTTCATGTGTGTTTGTGAAGCTCCTAAATCTCCCGTCTCGATTGCCCATCGGCGCTTTTTCACACAATACTGCGAGGGTTTGGTGTAGCGATATTGTTCGTCTAGTCTCGAGTTCAAAACGCGCAGGTTTCTGTCTTTAGACAATAGTTATACAGCGATTCCTGAGAGCGCGACTCTAATCACACATCGTTAGGGATTATTCTTACTTGAAGCGGCGAGACTCTATGTACGTGTATTGCAGATGGGAATAATGGGGTTACCATACCGAAGCTATGTGTTGACTTACTTGAAGCAGCGTGACTCTATGTACAGGTATTGCAGATGGGAATAATGGTATTACCATACCGAAGCTATGTGTTAAGGTAAGCGTCAACCTTAATCATTTAGTGAAAACGTGTTGCGATTGCTATATCTCAACGTCACAAACTTGCGATTTTACTATATCTCAAAGTCACTAACTCGAGGTAGTTACGATGATATCAATAGGCGCGAAGGTGACTTGTGTATATATCGTGTTGGAATTGCGTCTCCTGCTTCATAGTAATGACATCGAGAGCCAACTCGACCCGACCCACGCGAAAACTAGTTGGGAATCGGATGCTTTGATTCAGACAGAAAGAAAATGTACGGTTTTGCAAGTACACTATTGTCTGATAAATGTTCATGAAGCCATGTTGCTGTCTCTCTCTCTCTCCCTAGTCACAAATCTTTCTCCTGTCAGAAGATTTAAAAAAAAAAAAACTGGAGGAAACGCAGTGTTTCCAAGACTTAAGTGGAAAAATGATCGACCTCATTGTCGACGCTGCTCATCATACGACATACATAACGTTGAAGAAGAAGCACTAAACAAGACATGCAGCAAACTCCTTCTTCATCACCATCACCATCATCATCATCATCATCTTCATCATCTCGCCAGCAATACTAATGTTTAGACGACGCGTTTGGGGTAGAAGACGGCATATATAACATAGAGCATTCCGTTTTCTTCTATGTCTCTCTCTAACATTCTAATGATGTGGTATATTGTTCGACAGAAGTAGCTCGAGATCAAGATACGCGCACATACAGATGGTTACGATTTGCATGATGATGGATGGATCTTTGTATGTATATAGACAATCGTTTTTATGCAATTTTTTCCTTTTTGGGGAAGGTTCAATTGGTTGGGCCATCTTCCATTGTGATTGGACAGAAAATGGGCCTCCAAAAAAAGGGTGATAACTCATGTAGTGCGCGAAGGTCACGACCAATTTAACGTCCGCAAATCCAATGTTTTTGCATGCATGCATGAATGACAAATAAAATAAATACAAGGGAGGTGAGGACACTTAATGCTCGTCCCGATGAATGATAGCCTGCCATGTTCATGACGGTTTTTAATGGATTTATGACGTCATCCGTGGACTGCCAAAAATGGGTTCATGTGGAAATAATCTAATTTGGCGTGAAATATAATGCTGCTGGTTTGCACTTACCTCTTAGGTAAAGAGAAACTCTTTTGCTTTCTTTTTTCTTCTTCTTTTGGGGAATTAAACTACTTGCATTTTTGTCATTTATAAGTGAGCAAGATTTATTGATAAATGTGATCATTGATAATTTGCAATTATCGAGCTAAATCTGAGTTTCCCAGAAGAAAACATTTTCCTGCTTGAATTGGCATTTATTTACTCTGTTCGAATTTGAAAAAAATAAGGAAGATCTTCCACTAATGGGATCATTAACCTTGTTGTCGGTTTGGAAAAAAAAAAAAAACCTTGTTGTCGGTAAAAGCTGCATATAATGCTGTGAAATATTTTTTTCTTTTTTGACATTTTATTTTCCTATGTCTTTTGAAATTTAACTTTATCAACTGATGGAAAATTAGTGAGATATTTCAAAACATACAACTATCGACATATAAAACATGGATTTCTTAGGAAAACAAATCCAAATAAAAGGCGATCCTCCTGAGGTTGTGCACATAATAATCCCCCATACAAATTAACTAAAATTGAAAGTGAACGATGTTTGCGTTTATTATCCACCAATTAAAGGCATGGTTGGTCCGATCGAGATCAGAGAAAAATACAATATTTTTTTTTGCTTGATAAAGGCCGACGTACATTGGAAATAACCGTACAGTGAAGCGAAATGCAAAATAAAAAAAGGAAAAATGACTAGACTCGCGAGGTTGGTAGGGGAAGGCATTGTGTTAAAAACTATTTCCTTCTCTCTCTTTTCGCTTATATTCTCCTCCATACGTGATTGGTGAAAATTTCCTTCAATCATGTCATGATAGGCGGACCGCTAATTACAAGTTGAGTTATGATCATCGCTCACATGCAAACTTAATTAAAATCGAAAATTGATCATGTCCATGTTCATATCCCGCCGATCAAAAATAAGGGACGTTTTTTTTCTCAAATTAAAAATGGAGAAATTAACCGTGCGGCGAAGCAAAATGCAAAAAAAAAAAAAAAAAAAAAAGGAAAAAAAAAGAGGGAATTAGAATCGAGAGAGGCCGGTGGAGAACTAAAAAAAAAAAAGAAAGGCCCTGCTTATCTGAAAAAGAAACGATGACGTCACGCGAATGGACCGACGCGCCCCGCTCGTCGCGCGCACGTGAGGACTAAAATTAGCCGCGTGATAAAAAACCGGTTGCGCTGCGAATTGCGCCCCTCCTTTTGCCCTCCCCCTTTTCTGGTTACATCCGTCGCCTCGCTTTATTTATTACGTCATGAATATTATTTTGCGAATCCTTTTTTTTAATTCGTGCCTTTCGGTCGCCCTTTTCAAACCGACCAAAACGACGCCCACCCATCTCTTTGAAATCCGAGCATCATCATTGTCGATTGCTAAACCCAGCTCCCCTTTGCATTGCACTTGCGGAGTGGACACGTGTACGCACGACGGGCATTTCCCTCCCCTTCCCCTTTTTAATTGCCTTTTTTTTAATAATAATAATAATAATAATAAATCGAACATATCTGTCGGATCCTACGGGTTTTCTCTTTAACGGGACGATACTTATGCTCGGGCTCGGGGCGAGCCCTTGATTTGGCGAAGTTGAAGGTTTTCTCGGATCGGAGTTCCCACTCTACTTATTTAGGAATTAATATAACGAAAAATTCGAAATCGATACACTTGTGATAAATTTATCTTGAATTAATTTTTTTATCACTAAAAACTCCAAACCGGTATACTTGCAAGAAATTTGCCGTGAATTAATTTTTTGACCGCAAAAAATCCAAAATCAGTACACCTATGACAAATTTACCCTCCGTTAAATTGGATTAACACCATGAAAAACCACATACTATGGGTAAAATTCCAAATCAGTATAATTGTCAACTGCTACGTGTCATCAAACTTAACAATTTGACGGTGAAATTTAACGGAAACTGACGGAAGGCAAAACCTTTAAAGGAAATTGTTAATAGAAAAAGGCGAGAGTTATAGCTAGTTACTCTTTAAAGAAAAAAGAGTTAGTAAATTAAATTTCCCTAGGAAAATAACATAGAAGTTGTTTCAACTCAACAAATTTGTGAAAATATTAAGGTTAATACCATGAAAAACTCTAAACTGGTACGTCTTTAACAAAATTTATCCAAAATTAAATTTTTGATTATAAAAAATCCCAAATTTGATCAAATAAAGCATTATAACCCATGAAGAGTACTCACTAGACATATTTTAACGAGTCAAAAACTTTCCAAACATCAATTACAGGCGCTACAAGCAAACCTAAATAATTATAAATGAAATATTTTCCTCTTTACATGCTTAATGAATGTTATGGAGACACTTTGTTTATGTATAAAGGTGAGCATAAACGAGGTGGGCATGTGGACCGACTCTTAATTATTTCGACCAAGTTATGGTTAGTTGCGAGTAAGTCGGCTCGATGCATAGGAATAATGGAGACCCTTAAAAGAGGTAGACATGGAGGGATCTATCCGAATTGAGGAAGAGGAAGATGCCTTCTGTTTTTGATTGGGTAAGCCTACTAATTTGTAGCAAGCATTGGCTCTTCATTACAACACAGGCTTTCCTTTTGTTTTGATTGAGAAAAATATGTAAATTGGATCCTTTTTTCACATCTTTTTCTCGATGCCGCCATCTAAGATACCTGGAATATTACCATCCATTCCGCATATATTTACTGATCAATTGCGTCACGGCTTTTATTTCTTTGTTTATTTATAATATTAATAGGATTTCAATTACGCCGCTCGATAACGACATATACTTCAAATAAAATCATCTGAAAAGGTTCCGATTAGTCGCCCCAAGGTTCCCTTCCCACGTGGAGCTCCAACAGTCTTACTTTACAATCAGTAGCTGTGGATGAGGTGTTTAATTGTCCTATATAAGAAACGCCATTCCATCTCTCTTCCTCATTAGATTTACCATACGCAAGAACAACAACAACAAGAGTCTTCTTTTTCAACAACAAATTATTTGATCTTGAAAAAAACCTTAACAAAAATAAAAGGTTTAGAAAATGCCTTATTTAAATTAAATAGAGCGGGCGAAAGAAAATCAAACCGAAATATCGCACTTTTTATTCGAAGATAGACGCGAAGTGAAGAAGAAGAAGAAGAACAACAGCAGCAGCAGCATCGCTCGTGCCTTGATCCGTACAGCAGATGGAGACTATCGACCCCCAGCTAACGGGAAGCTCCGTTTCTCGCTCCTCCCGCCTTCTCAGGGACCTTTCCCGGCGACCGGCGGCTTCTTCAGCGAAGCTTGACGAGAACCGGCCTCGGCGGCGGCGGCCGCGGCGGACGATGATGCATTCTCCTCCGCTTTCCGAGGCTCGACGGACTTCTCGCTCGCGGCGGCGGGGGCGGCGGCCGCGTGTCCCCCGGCGGGCCGGCCGAGGTCGTCGGCGAGCGCGGCCGGGTCATCTCCGGCGATTACCTCGGGCGGGAGCACTAGCGAGGCTTGCCGTCGATGGCGCGACATCGGTCCTTTACTGGTGTACGTCGCGAGAGAGAGAGAGAGAGGGAGGCAGGAGGAGGAGGCGAGTTTGATGGGCTGATTGGGATGGGCTTTTTAACCAGAAGACGAGCGCGTGGCGAAGTGGCGGACGCGCACGCGCGCGTCGAGCGAGTAACCGCAGCGTTAATTTTTCGCCAGAAGTTTTATATCTTCGATTTTTTTTACCTTTTTTTCCATTTTTTTTGAAACTTATCGCATTTTTAATTCGGTTCTCAATATATTAGTGAAATAAATCCAACATCATATCATCGATTTCGAGACTGCACATGGATTGACTTCGTGTTGTTTATAACTGAAAAATTCGCATAAATAGACGATTTCCAAATCATATCTATCCATCCTCTTCACGTTTTTCTTTTCTGTTTTCACCGTTCTTTCCCTCTTCCGAAAAATAAGATTCAACAAAAGAAGCGAAAACAAGAAAATCCGAATTGAGAATGATTATCAGAAAATCTCATTATCGAATTAAAAAGATGCACTAGATTTATAAAAGAAAAATCGATCTGGAAATTGCAGTTTGGCATCTAGACGGACGTAGACACAAATTTTTTTATCGGATGGTCGTTCTTCATCTGCCCAAGAGGCAAATATAGCAATTGTCATAATTTAAATTTCACTAATGATGTTGTAATTTGTGCAGATAATTGCCCTTTTCTTGAGAGGCAATAGGATTAGAGCACCATCATTAGGTAGCTTTTCAAGTAATCATTTCGTTAAGGTACTTTTTTTATGGTTGAAAATCATCAAGGTATTTAACTCATTTTATTTTGCAAAAAATAAACGATTCGAAATGCATTTTTTTAAAATTAATTACTTGTATCGCTTAAAATAATTAATCAATAATAAATATTTTTACTATTAAATTTTATGAATGATAAAAATATTTTTTATTCATTCGCCTTTTTTTTAATTATATTCAAGCGATTAGTTTTCAAAAAATACCTTCTAAAATAATGCTTTGACTCGTCATTGATTGTCGATGCTTATTGGCTCATGAATACGTTCGATTCCTTGCTCCACGAAACTGAACCTTTCAGATAATTTTTTTTTTGTCGAAAGAATATCAGATAATTAATTCTCGCGGAAATGAGCTCATTATTATTATTTTTTCCGAATCCGGAAGAAATCGCGCGCGAGATCCATTCGAAGGAAAATCTCGTGGGCACGTGGCGAAATCTGCGGCACGGGACCTGTCGGGCCACCTGTCGATGCATGGCTGGAGGGCACGTGGAAAACGTACCGGGAAAACCGGACGTGTGTGGCTCGGACGATTGTCCGTGCACGTGTATTGTTTTTATATGGTCGGAGATTTTTTTTCTTGTCTTTTTGTAAAGTGGGGCTCGGGTCTTTTAAGTCCACAAAATCTCTCGCTGGACTTGGGTTTCGCAGCATTGGGCCCGCGATGTTTCTCAGGGTTCTTGTTTTCTTGTCCAAGAAATTTGGTCCGTCCCTCGACGACACTGAATCAATAACGACACTGCAAAGTTTTCCAAAACACACGTACGTTTTTTTTTTTTTTTTTTAGAATTTCCACCCTGAATTTATTGGAATATATGTTTATTCAGGAAGCTAGTCCTTCCGTTAATACGCGGGGGACACGTATGCCGACGTCGGCGCCGTGTGTTGGATAACTGTCGACATGGGATAGAGAAACTGGGGAAAGTCTAAAGTTACGGGACCCGAGGGTCGAGGTCTCGGCATGCCGCCTGACAGGCCATTTTTGGGCACACTCCCGGCTCGGCCCAGAGTTTTAGCCCACTTCGCGCGAGCCCCATTGGATCGTGCGGGTCCCCGCTTGATCTAACAATTCTTGTGAAGGGGTCGGTGTAAGTCGGGAGTTGCTAAGAATGTCCTTGCCAATGAGGGGAGGGAGAGAGAGAAGTGGGGCAGAGACTCTCGTCATTCCGTGCTCCCGAATGCAGAGCGTACAACGCTCTCTAGGTGTGTCTATTTCTCCATTCTTCCTTATCATGGCAAAGTCTTTGTGAGATAACTCTGATGAGAAGAGAAAAAAGAAGGTATCAAGAGACATACCCTGCTGGCCCAACCCATAGTGAAAATTTTTGTTCTTTTGTTCCCAGAATCAGTTTGGGAACATAAATCCGTTTGTTAAAATTTTCGTGTCCGGGCACAATTTTGCAAAAAATTGATCCCAGAATCAATTTTGGAACAGAATCAAGAAACAAAAAAAAGTAGCTTCTTGATTCTGGAACAATTTTTCCGGAACTGATTCTTCTTGGTTTTCTTCTTTCTTTTTTTATTTATGCTTTATCTTCTTCCCCGCCCACCGACGCCGACCGGGCACCAGCGATTGACAACGGCTCGCCAGCCAAGGCAAGGCGACCTCGCCATCGCAGGAGGTGGCGACGGAGAGGTCGGCCTCGCTAGATCTGGGCGAGGTCGAGCCTCGCCCGGCCATGGCAAGGCCGACCTTGCCTTCGTGGGGGGTGGCGACGGCGAGGTTGGCCTAGCCTTAGCTGGGTGAGGCTTGACCTCACCGTGATCCGGCGAGGCCGACCTCGCCGTCATGACCGGCGAGGGCCGCGACGCCCTCGCCGGTCATGGTCAAGAAAAAAAAAAGGAAAAAAAAAGAAATATTAAAAAGTTCAAAATATTATTAATAAAAAGAAATTTTGTGTAGTTATCAAATACGTTTATGTTTTTTTTCCTATTCTAAGAATAGAAATTTTGAACAGTTACCAAATACCTTCAAATGCTTAGAAATTATTCCCGGGCACAGAATAAAAAAGAATTATTTCTGACCAGTTTCTGTTTTCAGGCACAAAATAGTTGCTATGTGCACCCTAAGATCCTTTTTCAAATCTGCTCCTGTTTCGAATCAAGAGATAGATAAATAGACACATTCCATTACACTGATCGGGGACGTTCATAGCAAGGGTCGAAGACCAAGAAGTGAGTTATTTATCATTTAAGCATTCTTGTGGCTAGATCCAATTTCCTGGTCCCTAAGGAAAGGAGAAAGAATTTCATGTTCTTCCTTTCGAAAAGGAAGGATTAGGAAAATCCTATTGATTGCAGCTTTCTCCAGACTTATGGTGGAATCAATCTGCTGGGGAACGAGTAAGATACCTGGAGCGAGAACGAGAGAAGGGACGGCAAAGGGGTGGGCTTGGATTTTAAGAGATCAACTATCTTCACTTGAATTTGAAGTGTGCATTTTTTCTTCACAAGCGTCGACGTTGATTGATGAAATTGCAGAGCCATTCTCTATGCCTTGGAATAACATTTTGACGTCCAACTGCCACAACATGCTGGAACCCAACCCCAAATCGAATTAATCAAAATACATGAGTGGATTAATGAGTTTTGGATTTACATAATTTGTTCGTAATTTCTCCTAACAACGAAAGTTAATGCACCTGAAACATCTTTTAATTCTGACAAACCAAAATATTATCACTAGTTAATGTCAGTTCCGATGGAATTAGATCGCTTGAATATAACGAAAAATTTAGTAAATCGATAAGGAGGCCAAAAAGAAGAAGAAAACATTGCTGCTGCATGGCTTCTATTCCGATGGACTAGTAGTCTAATATGGTTGGCCAAACAACTGACAAGAAATATAGTCATGAATATGGTTTACATCCCTTGTACATTCTGGCAACATATACTAATTATCTGGTACGGAGAAAATACGTATATGCCTACATGCATAGTTTCTGTTTCTACACTTGTGATTATTCTACTGATATGAATCTAATTTGGATTTGCTCATGTCAAAACTGTCTTACCCAACTGCTGCCAAACCTCAGCATCTCTCCACCTTCACCATGAAGAACCTTCTCTCACACTCCAGTTTGCCAGTTTGGGTTGGTCCAACCTCCTTCACACCTTCAATCCACCATTTCTGAACCATCCCAACACGCCTTTAAAGCCTAAAGTGTCAAGTCCCACGATGCCAAATCCAACCACCTTCCAAATTCGATGGCCACCAGTTGCCTCTTCCACCAGCAAAGAGCCCTCGAGGATGACTCGGTCATCCTCTTCTCCACCTCGAACTCGCCGGAGGAGTCGACCAGCCCTTCCTCGTCTTCCTTCTCGCACTCCCCGCCCCGGCCTCCTCACCGCCTGTCCGAGCCGGCTCGCCGTGACATAACCGTTAAAGACCTCTCTTATCATATCCAGCCGCGTGGTTCCTTATCCGCTCCCTGGTCCTCCTTCGGCCTGTTTCGCGATCCCAAGCCCGTCAACATACTGAATTCGGTCTCGTTCGTTGCGAGGAGCGCTGAGATCCTGGCTGTTGTGGGCCCGAGCGGCACAGGGAAGTCGACCCTCATTCGGATCCTGGCGGGACGGGTCAAGGATCAGCATTTTGACCCCAAGTGCATCTCCATCAATCACGACCGAGTAACTAGCCCCGCTCAGCTGAGAAGGCAATGTGGCTTTGTGGCTCAGGAGGACAATCTGATCCCTCTTCTCACTGTGAAGGAGACTCTGATGTATAGTGCCAAGTTCAGGCTCAGAGGAATGAGCCAAAAGGAGAGAGAGGAGAGGGTCGAGGGCTTGATGCAGGAGCTCGGGCTGACCCACGCGGCAGACACTTTCGTCGGGGATGAAGAGAACAGGGGGATATCGGGAGGGGAGAGGAAACGGGTCTCGATCGGAGTTGACATGATCCATGACCCGCCAATCCTATTCTTGGACGAGCCGACTTCGGGCCTAGACAGCAAGTCAGCACTCCACGTGATTGAATTGCTCTCCCTGATGGCGAAAGCCCATCGAAGGACCATCATCATATCCATCCACCAACCCAGCTATCGGATTCTGGAATTCATCTCCAACTACCTGATTCTCTATCACGGGTCGGTTGTCCATAGTGGCAGCATCGGATTGCTCGAGGACAGGATCGCTGAGCTAGGACTTCAGGTCCCGCTCCAATTGAATGCGCTAGAGTTCGCGATGGAGATTCTAAGCCCATTAGAAACATCTTATCGCCAGGGCCATTCACCAGCCTTATTAGACAAGGAGACCCTGCCATACTCCTATCCCATATGGCCAGGAGTCGAAATTAGATGTGTTCGAGAAAACAGAAATGAAAAACAGCCGCACAATCACTATCTTCTCGATTTCTCTGAGATAGTTTTCCTCTGCTCGAGGTTTTGGAAGATCATATACCGAACCAAGCAACTCCTATTGGCAAGGACAATGCAGGCCCTCGTCGCGGGGTTCGGCCTAGGAAGCGTGTACATAAACGTGAGAAAGAACGAAGAAGGGGTCACGGAGAGGCTAGGACTGTTTGCGTTCGGTCTGAGCTTCCTGCTGTCATCCACGGTCGAGGCCCTGCCGATTTACCTCCAAGAACGGCGTGTCCTGATGAAGGAGTCATCGAGAGGAGCTTACAGGATTTCCTCCTACATGGTTGCCAACACCATCGTGTTCCTTCCCTTCTTGTTTGCCGTGGCTTTTCTCTTTGCCGTGCCTGTTTACTGGATCGTTGGACTCAATCCGTCGATCGGCGCATTTGCATTCTTCACATTCATCGTCTGGGTCATTGTCCTGATGGCCAGCTCGCTGGTGCTTTTTCTGAGTGCTGTGTCGCCGGACTTCATTTCCGGGAACTCACTGATCTGCACTGTCCTTGGAGCGTTTTTCCTGTTCTCAGGATACTTCATCCCTAAAGAGAGCATCCCAAAGTATTGGCTCTTCATGTACTACGTCTCGCTGTATCGGTACCCCCTGGATGCGCTTCTCACGAATGAGTACTGGAGCATGAGAAGTGAGTGCTTCTCTCAGCAGGATCAGGACCAAAAGTGCTTGCTCACAGGGGAAGATGTGTTGAAGAGCAGAGGACTCGACAAGGACACAAGATGGATCAATGTGGGGATCATGTTCGGTTTCTTCGTGTTCTATCGCGTGCTTTGCTGGTTAATTCTCGTCCGAAGGGCTTTGAAAACTACGAAATGAGAGATGGTTTGTGTCGGATGGTAGTACCTGCCGAAGAACGATAAAGATAGAGATTTCCTTTTAATGTTATAATTTTTCTATTAGATACTAACAGAAAGTGCATTCTTCTACAGTTGTATGACCAAACAAGATCGAGAAATTAGTTTGATCTATATGCTCTTCACGAGACTGCCTTGCAAAACTCTAGCACTAGATAGTTGATTCGAGCACGGAGCAGATTCTTCTCCACTCGACCAGTTAGTCGCAAACTTCAATTACAGTTGTCGCGCTGTTGGATGCAAAGCTAGTCATATGCTATTGTCAGTCTCCAAATTCGTCGGTTATGCAGGAAATCACGCTGTCAAAATTTCGACATCAGGGGATTTTGTTTTCCATTTCTGTGGGGGTGTGATCATAGGGAACAACAAATAAAATTGGCAACATCAATTTACATCAGAAGTTAGACGGGAATCAGAACATTGATAGATCCCGCAGATGATTGCAGGTCTTTTGTTTTTAAGTGCTAGTGCCGCATTACAAGATAAAAAAGGAGATCTTTGAGAGTGTTGCGGGCAGATTCTTGTCACGATTTTATAATTGGCCGATGGTGATCGTGATCCAATTATGACTAATGGATTCTTGGGTGTCATCATTCGGACCATGTTATAATTTCTAGCCCGACAAGATTGTACGGGAGCAGTGCCAAAATCTCAAGAGGACAGAACTCAAAAGGCACCCTTCTTTCTTTTTTGTTCTTGAATGGGTTGAGTGACGAGACAGAGCAGAGTCTCTGCTGCTGAGGACGATTGTCGCCACATGGCGTGGACCTCTGATTGACCCCTTTTCATCATCGTTTTGCGGAAATTTTAAAAAAATTGAGAAAATGGCCCCTGTTCTCGGCTTCCACTACTGTGGAAAGTCTTGAAAAGACGAACGCGAACGAGCAAGCGACAACGAGAGAGAGGGCAAGATAAAATTAAAGAAGGCGAGCAAAGAGAGATCGAAAAGCTGCTTCTTTTTGGTCAGCTTTGACGCTGCACACCTTCTGTAGTTTTTGGCTGCGCTCAAGAGGCTAAAGGGTAGACAAGAACAAAATCCTCCCCCAAAACCTCCCTCCCTCCCTCCCTTTCTCTCTCTCTCTCTCTGAACTCTCAAGTCTCAAGCAAGAAGCTTTGACATTCTCTTGAGGTAAAGCGACGTGATTTGCTTTTGTACCTGAGATCTGATCTCGCATTGACTCTCTCTCTCTCTGTCTCGCGATTTGGGTCTTCCTCCTTTTTCGCTGACTTTTGCCGGGGCATGCCCGTTTAGTTTCGGTTAGATTTTGTTCTTTCGAGAATGCCCATGATCGAGAGGAAACATATGAGGCGGGTTTCGCCTCTCGCCGTGGTGTTCGGAGTCGTACTTCTTTTCGCCGCTTACAATCTACTGCGCATGGTCGTGCACCACATGAGCCCCAACTTGGGGGCTGCCGTGACCAACGGATTGGGAATGTCCGATCCCATCACCCAGTTGCCAGGGGAGACGAAGAGAGGCTTGCGATACCATGTTGCTGTTACGGCGACCGATGCCCCTTACAGTCAGTGGCAGTGCCGGATCATGTACTACTGGTACAAGAAGGTCAAAGACATGCCCGGATCGGACATGGGGAAGTTCACCAGAATTCTGCACTCGGGAAGTGCTGATAACTTGATGGAGGAGATACCCAGTTTCGTGGTTGACCCTCTTCCTGAAGGACTGGATCGAGTATGAAATTCTGCTATATTATCTCAATGCATTGTCTTGTTGGGAGGGTGATTTGTTCAGGTTTTTCAGTACATATGCGGGTTGCTGTTGCTCGTGCGCTTGAATTTTTGCACTGTTCCCTTTCAATCTCATCGAGGTGCGCTTCCTCGGTTATTAGAAGGATTAATGACTCTGACCTGGTAAAAGATGCGGAATTTGGGTTTATCAATATCTATGATCATGCAATTGCTTGTCCTTGACAAAAACTTTATTGATCCGGGTGCACTGGATTTCTACCTCAGGGTAATAAGCTAGCGGCAACTGGAGCACTTCTTACAATTGTTGTGGATATAAAGATGTAACCAAGCATAGAAGTAATCCTCTCTTATGTTGGCAAAAGAGAAACTAGACATAAGAACTAATATGTGCATCACACAGAACAATTCATGGAGAATGGATGATGACAGCAGCTATTGTTGGAGCTTTGAAACTTTGCAACTTTTTTATGTGACATTTGTGCTTTCCTGCAGGGTTATATCGTCTTAAACAGACCATGGGCTTTTGTGCAATGGCTAGAAAGTGCAACTATTGAGGAAGAGTGAGTTCTTAAGTAGTTCCTATAGAAGAGTTAGGTTCATTCCTGTCATGAAATTTGATGGTTTTTTGCATTCCTGAAATTATACAGGTATATTCTAATGGCGGAGCCGGACCACATATTTGTAAAATCTTTGCCTAACTTGGCAAAGGGAGGCCACCCAGCAGGATACCCATTCTTCTACATCAAACCGGCTGACAACGAAAAGATCATTAGAAAGTTTTACCCCAAAGAAAAGGGTCCTGTAACTGACGTCGATCCCATCGGCAATTCTCCAGTAATTATTCACAAGGTTGGCTCTGAGAAAGAGAGTTTGGTTTGAGTGGAATTTGGTTGACTGGGAATCACTGACCATATATTACCCCCTCTCTTCTTTTTCTTTGTTTATGTGAACCAAAAGCTGTATCGGTACATTCTGTGGTATTTCCCAGAAGTCAGGAAATTACATATTCCTCAGATTTCATGTTCACTTAAATTTTGATCCAGTCTATTTTGGAGGAAATTGCACCTACATGGATGAATGTCTCTTTAAGAATGAAGGACGACCCCGAAACTGATAAGGCCTTTGGATGGGTGCTAGAGATGTGAGTAACAAAAACTTGAAGAATATGTACTGCGTGGTCGTTGATCTTGGGCTGGCTGCTGCTTGACAGTTGTAGTTGTTGATTCTAGGTATGCTTATGCTGTAGCATCTGCTTTACACAAGGTGAAGCATATTCTTAGGAAGGACTTCATGCTGCAGGTTGTTTTGATACTCTATAAAAGCTTTGCATTTTTTGGTCTATGTCAAACAATTTGTCAGACTCATAAGACTACTATGATTCTACCTGTTTTCAGCCACCATGGGATCTAGAAGTTGGAAAGAGTTTCATAATTCATTACACTTATGGCTGCGACTATTCTATGAAGGTGAAGGGCTCTCTATCTCTCTCTCTCTCTCTCTCTCTCTCTCTCTCTCTCTCCCTCTCTCTAATATATATGTATATATAGTGGGGGTGAGCATGGGCGGTGCAGGACAGGATGCTTATCATGTGTGACTTGCAACTGTACTATGTTGCATCTCTATAACAAGTTGAAGTCAAAGATCAATAATTGGGCCTGTGTATTCATTTTTGGTTTTTCTCGGAAACTCTTCTGAGGTATCCTCTTTGATCCAATTTTTACTTGCAAGTTGTTGACATTTAGGGTGAGCTGACATATGGGAAGATTGGAGAATGGCGCTTTGACAAGAGATCCTATCTTAGCGGTCCACCTCCAAGAAATCTTTCTTTGCCTCCACCAGGTGTTCCTGAAAGTGTGGTACGTGTCAATTGAATTCTACCTAACAAGAGGTTATCTAGTATAGATTGTTGCTTATACTGTGCTTTTCGAGTTTTATAATTACTCTTCAACTGTGCAACACACTTAGCAGACATGCTCGTTGATTGATAATCAACTATATGACCTCTCGGCCTGATTATGAGCATTTGCCTGGATGTATGCTTTCCAATCGAAAACTATTCAGAGTTTATTCTGCTTCCATATACCACTGCTAAATTTCTAATAAAATTGTTGGACCTGCAATCTGTCTGTCTTCACAAAGTGCGGGAATTTATGTTCTGTATTGTTCCTAGAACTGAACTCTGCATCAGAAGGGGATGAAACTATAATTTTAATTGTCTGTTTCGGTACTAGAAAATGTTCTCCAACTTTTAATGTGAAAAAGTGGCAACTACTGGACTTTTCATTATCTAAAGGCCCCTGAGATTAACTGCTAATATTGCATATGCAGTTTAATAAGCTAATGACTCTTTCTCAAAAGGCTTCAAAACCAAAAATAGGCAATGGATGGTATGCTTGCTGTGATCCTTCATGCTTTGTAGGCTGTTGAGTCAATTCATCATTACTAAATGGCCTGTGATCTTAAATATGGCAATACGGTTTATCTTCTTGGGACTTAACATGTCACTCTCTGCGTTGTCTTTGTGGGTTGTGATCTTAAACAGCTGTGGAAGCTGGAATCATTATCTACTTTGTGTAGGCAAGGTCTCCATTTCTACTATAAGATATTAAACTTGTGTGCATTGAGGTCTATATCCCATTTTTTACAACAACCGGAGGGGAAGGCAACACTCTCTCAACTTTTCTCCTTGTCAAATTTTCTTGCAGGTCCAACTGGTGAAGATGGTAAATGAGGCCACTGCTAATATTCCCAGGTGGGAAACGATAAATAGAAGCTAACCTGCCTTGTGAAAATCCATACAGAACTGCACATATCCTCCTTTTGCAATTTTTTGCCAGTGGTCTTGAGGAACGGCCCTACGGTGATCTAACAGCTAAACAAGAAGCTCAAGCCGCACAATAGATTTATTAAAAACGCTGGGACAATTATTCAATACTGGTTATTCTCCTTTTTCTGTTTAAAACAGTTTTTAGCGCCGGTCGTGGCCAAAGTTTTGAGAGGCTCTCTGGGCTGTGTCAACAGAATGTTCTTGTCGGAGACAATGCACTATGGTTTGGTCGGACAGGGATGAACTGATGAACATTTGTAAGTTCCTCTGCAAAGCCTGAGAACAAAAGAGAATGACAAATAGCATGTAAAATATGTGCTATCACCTGTGCAACTGTGATGAAGCAAGAAAACTCGCAAACAATAATCAGCTTCCTCTGTTGCTCACATTTTTGTCACAGGTGAATTTTAGATTTTATTATCCTTTTCTTTTACAATGCTCAAACATTTCTCCTCTGCTTATGTATAGCATCTGCATGTTGGGGGGCGTATGTTTCAGGGTTTTGATGGTCTTTTTGTGAGTGAAGGCCTCATCTTCACAATCTGCTCTCCATCGACACCCATTTTCTTGGCATAAAGGCCCGCCTCAAAGAAGCTCTTGACTGCATCCTCCATGTACTCCTTCCCTTCTTTGACGGTCATCTCCTTCCCGAATCTCTCGGGGTAACTCGTGAAAATGTGATCACCTTTCAGCACCGCTGCGAGCTGCAAGAGCTCCTGCTGGAATTCGCTTAGCTTGGCATCTTCCTTAGCCTCGCCTTTCCTGATCTTGGCCGGAGTCGGGAGTTGCTCTGTTGGCATGTTAAAAATACAAATTACATGTGTTTACTTGAAGGCACTAGGCCAATCATCGAATACTAGTTATGATCACGATTGTGCACTTAACATATACATGATTTGATCTTTGTTCTGACTATGTGGGAATAATCAGTGCATTTATCACCAAACCTGGACAGTCAGTTCTTGGTTGAGTGCGTATTTGCACGATGCCCTCGAATGTGCCGGCCCATGCGTCTCTCTTAGTGAGGAAAGGCGCGCTGAGGTTGAAAAGCTTCTTGACCGTAGCAGGGATGGAGGAGTGTTCGTACTCGGACGTCGGAAAGGGCGACCCTTTTGGCCCATGGACAACTGCAATTTGTCACGAGCATGAACAACAGTGCACAGAAAAATTGTTAAACTTTCCTTCTTCGTTTGTTTAATATATGCTCTCGAAGTATTCATTAACCAAGTCCTTTGTAATTGTTATCAAACTGTGTGGTATGCATTATAGAAGCATCCATATGGCCTAGGGGAATGACTTCAGTGACTTCAAAGCAGTTATAGGAGCACCCACTAATTTTGTATGAAGTGCACTTCAGGAAGGGAAATCTCTTTCGGTAAAGCAAAGTTCTGCTCACATTACAGAGATTTGTCAATAGAGACAAGGTGACAAGACTTCAATAATGAGCATCACTATTGCAAGTTGACATCCTCGGCAAATGGACAAAGAAAAGGCTGGAAAAGAGGAGGAGGAGAGTTCATCAACCAGAGTCCAAAAATCCATCAGCTCACTATATCTTTTTCGAAGCAAAGGCCAATAGGAAAAGGCTTGCGTGACTTGCACACCGTTTCTTTTGTGATTGTGTGTTGTAGTGACCCATTAATGAGGTCAATCTCTTTCCAAAATCTGTCCTTTTGGTTTGAAGGCTAAATGCGATGACAGAAAGAGGTGAAAGAAAGAAGAGGAAAAAAAGAAAAAGTAGACTTTGGATCTTATCTGGAGACTGCGTATGACAAACTGAAGCTATTGATCATGAGAAAATAAGTGGCCCAGCACCTCCACGGCACATATTAGGAACTGGATTCACATTGAAATTCGTAGCTCGATTCATAAGTGTAAATTGAGTTTGAGCTCAACCTATTTGAGGACGTTAATGCGAGATTTCGAGACATCTCCCATCGTGGTCTACGATTGAATGCTTACATAATTGGTTACTCGGAAATTACTATCCACTGGTATTCTAATAGGCCGATTCGCATTCAATCACACGCTTCTAAGTTAATGGGAGAGTGATAAGGAAATGTACCAGTGCCCTTCTCGATCCAAGGCGAAACCGCAATGGTGGGGACCCTCACTCCCAGCCGGTCGAACTGGAAGTTGAACGGCTCGGGCCCCACGATGCCGTCCGGGCTGGGGACCCCACGGACCGGCGTGGGAACATGATCAAAGAACCCGCCGTGCTCATCGTACGTAATCACTAGCAGGGTCTGGTTCCATTGCGGGCTTGCCCTGAGCGTCTCGTACACCTCCTTCACGAACATCTGCCCCTGGTACACGTCATGCGACGGGTGGTCGTCGTTGGCGGGCTCCAGTTTGCTGTCCGTGTAGCGCTGCTCCACGACGGCGTAGCTCGGGAGGGTCCCCCGCCTCGCGTCCGCCGCGAAGGAGGGGCCGTACGGGTGGAACTTGGAGAGGTACTTGAGCTTCCGGAGGTTGCGGTAGAAGAGCGTCGTCGGGATGCTCTGGTAGTATATCCCGAAGGAGAGCCCGGCGTCGTCAAGGTTCTCGAAGATGGTGCGCTGCGGGTAGCCCTTGACGAGGAGGGCGGGGATGTTGCTGGTGGCGCCTGCCGACGTGCCGGAGTGCACGTAGAGGCGGTTCGGCTGGGTCGACGTCGGCACGGACGCGAACCACCTAGTAGTGCATGTGTACGATTTAATCAGCCAATTGGTGAAATTTTTTCTCGTCGAAAATAATATATTTAGGCGATATATTAATGGAAAATCTGTGAAATTGAGGCTAGATTACTGTACGAATTAAACAATTAAGCTTGAGTAAACACGCTCCCGCACGAACCTGACAGTGGCAATTAAAGCACTTCCTTTTTCGTTGTTAAACTCGAATTCTTCTAGCTTTAATCTTATAATAAGTGCAACTTCAACACTACGGTCCCGAATCAAACCAAGAATATTCTTTTCTCTCTCTCCCACTTCTAAGTTTTCACCGAAATATATGTAATACCTTAATACGAGATTCCGTTTGTTTCGCAAGAAATAAATCATTTCGAAAATATTTATCGTATAAAAATAAATAAACAGAAAATATTTTTACCGTCCATAATAATGTTTGGACATAAATTATCATTGATGATGTAAATAATTTTTATTAACTGATTATTTCAAGCGATGTAAGTAATTATTTTTTTAAAATTATTTAATTTTTTCGTAAAATAAACGGAGCTTCAAAATAATTACGGGAAAAAAATTGAAAGGCGACTTTGAATCCGAACGATCCACCCGACGCCATTATATGGGGTGGGTTCCACGTGAGGCCCGCCTTCTTGTGCCGGTGCATGTGGGTCGAGCCCACGTGCGACCGGGATGCGACTAGGATTTTTCCTAAGGTAAAACCCGGCGCAGAAACCCACGTGGCTCCATTCGCGCCAACAGAAAGAGAGAAGGCAACTGTTGTCTTGAGATACGCGACAACATTGCATGCATGCGATTTGCTGAACTTAATAATCATAAAATATATGATGAATATCGACATATCAGTTGGCACGTAATTATTCTATCATTTCTTAAAACTTTTTCACCTTTTCTTCACGTGAGACAAACGTAAACTTGCCAATTATTGGCGGTCTGCATTATCGAGGGATTGAGGGAGAAAACCTGTCGAAGACGGCGAACTCGGAGACGAGGGCCTTGTAGACGGCGACCATGTCCGGATCGAACCCGCTCATGACGTCCCTGGACATGTTCTTGGACGGGTCCATCGAGTAGGCCTGCTGGGCGAACCCGTCCATCGGGGGCGGGTCCGCCGACGCGTCGTCGGACCCGAATATCTGCTCCCGGATCGCCTGGAACGAGTGGCCCGGGTCCGGGTCCACGTAGTGGGAGCGGTCGTCGAAGTAGAACCGGGTGGAGTTGGGGTCGGAGGTGGAGAGTGGGTTGGACTCGGAGCCGTCGACGCCGTCGATGGCCGGGTCGAGGCGCTTCATCCACCCCAGCATGTGGTCGAAGGACCGGTTCTCCATCACCAGGACGACCACCGTCCGGATGGGGCTCTGGGCCGTCGTCCCTGCATGGGCGGCGGCGGCAGCGAGGAGAGAGAGGAGGACGAAGGGGGCGGTCGGAGAAAGCGAATTGCGCTTCTTCCTAGTGAGCATTCTGGAAACAAGAAGATGGAATTCTTCTTCGGATTTGGAAGCTGACGAGAGAGTGAGGGGATTTGTGAGCTGCTTCGGGAGGCTTTGATTAGGTTGCGCGACGCAGTGAAATATGCTTAGATGGGTCTTGATGGGGATGCAATTATAATTGAGATGGTGTCAATTTAATTTGATGGACGAGTTTGACTTTTTTTTTAACCACAGGAGATCACTAAGAGACCATATATTGAAAGCCATGTACTCGGATCATGTGAACCCGCTTCATTTCCGGCCATCAAATGCTATGCGTCTTTCACCTACGAGACCCGCATGGTCTAATGGCCGAAATGGATCAGCGAATATCGGGAAAAGTCCCCCCTAGACGTGACAAATCTAATGTGCCAAATTACAGGTTAAGGTCTCGTCTTTTTTGTCATCGTGTTATATATTGTTATAGTCGAGCAGAAAAGTTTGAAGTTGAAAGGATGGAGAAGAGGCTGCTGACACCATAGTTTCTTCCGGACAAACTTTGGGTCGTCCTAATGGATTATGCTCAGCTCCACGAGAGTGGGGAAAATTACGATCTCAAGAGTAGGAAATGGAAGTTTGGAGGATTCGATGTAATTGGAAGCAGTTAAAATATTTTAGTTGATCGTCCACAATTTATTGGTTTTAAATTTGTGAGGAAAGAGAAACTCAATCGAATGTGCTCGTGGATCGACGTTATTGAATCTTAAACGAGGGGTGGAATCCCGTAATCACCGTGCTTGCGTCAAGCAAAATTGCCATCATGGTTGCTCTTAACAGAAGGGGCAAAAAGCCCGTGTCGGCTTTAGGTGTGCCTGAATAAAAAAAGTTGTCACAATCATTTTCCGAATTAACCGATGACACACCGAGATATTTGTTGGTAATATGGAGGGAGAAAGAGACAATGAAAATTAATAAAGAGGGATATCAAATTGAGCACGGAAAATTGTGCCAAAGTGCGTGTTATCATACCCCTCCCTAAAATGCCCTAACTCATAAATACTTCAAAAGTTTTCGTCATATAATTGAAATTCATTTGCTTGCGATCTACTATCACCGATTAGAATTCGATCCTTGACGATTTGTAGAAGTGCCCCTGATAAGAATATTGCTTCCTACTTTGACGATCCTTATGGTATCGAAATTACCGAAGAGCGACAATAATAGTGCCCAATTTTCACTCATGCATGCGTATAGACGTCAATGAGAGGGACAAGCATATCTTTCCCAAAAGGCAATGTGATTGTGACGAATTATTTAAGGATTTAAAGATTTGGGAAGGCTAAACTCTTTTGTATTTTTCCAAAGCCCCTCGAACCAAACAATGCAGCCTAAGACTTTAGCCAACTAAGGGCGTGTGTGAAAAGGAGCAACTTAGTAGTCCAGACCATCAGTGTTATAGCTAAATCACACAAGCTCAGGAAGAAGATAAAATGGTCACGAAGCAAGGAGAGCTAGGTTTAATAAAGTAATGAGATCTTCTGTAGAAATGAAAGCCAATGCCAAATCTGCTAATGTTATGTTTGTGTCCAATTAGTTTGCTAGAAAGCCAAACCTTTGCTCATTTAAAATCAATAACATCATCTTCATGATGCCGAACTTCATTACTTCCCAAGTTCTTTTTTTCATCCAAAGGAAATCGAGAACATGCATAGCTTTACGCTCAAAAGGCCAGAGATGGAAAACTTTCAGGCGATTGTCACGAGAAAAGACAAGGCTCTCCTCACGAATTTATAAGCTCAACACATTCCCAAATGATAAAAATCGGGAAAATTGTCCAAAAAGTGTTAAACCTATAGCACTTTTGCCAATTTAGTCCTAAATATTTTAAATTTACCAATTCAGTTCTAAACCTTTTCACATCTTGCTAATTGAGTCTATCTGGCCAATTTTGGCCCGGTCGACGCTGATGTGGTCGCCTGCCGTCTGGTTTCAACATGGCCGCTGGATGTATGGCGCCAACACTGATGTAGCATTTTTAAATTATTTTTCTTCGAATTTTTTAATTTTTTTTTTCTTTTTTTGGGCCTTTTTCCCTCTAGCAAGTTTGGCGACCGGCCAGAGGCATGGGCCTACGAGGTCAACCTCGCTGGCCTCTAGCGAAGCCCACCCCCGCCAACCATTGGCGAGGGTGAGCCTCGCTCATTGCTGCCAAGGCGAGGCCGACCTTGCCATCGTTGGGCGACATGAAACCCAGCGACGGCGGGGCCGACTTGCGACGATGCTGCCCGACCTTGCCATCATTGGGCGACGTGAAACCCAGAGACGACGAGGTTGGCCTCACCCATCCAAGGCAAGGCCGGCTAGTGCCGTCGCAAGTTGGCCTTTGGTTGGGCGAGACTAACCTTTCTGTCGCTGGGTTTCACCTTGCCTAGAGACGATGAGGTCGGCCTCGCCTTAGCTAGGT
Source organism: Syzygium grande (assembly GCA_024733475.1). NCBI lineage: Eukaryota > Viridiplantae > Streptophyta > Magnoliopsida > Myrtales > Myrtaceae > Syzygium > Syzygium grande. Next base: position 6,519,613 of record JAMXDD010000011.1, read on the forward strand.
GAGGTCGGCCTGGCAACGGCAGGAGAGGCTCGCCCTCGCCAGTAGCTGGCGAGGGCAAGCTTCACCAGAAGCCAGCGAGGTCAACCTTGTTGAACCGGCTAAAGGGAAGAAGGGCAGAAAAAAAGAAATAAATTAAAAAATTCGAAAAAAAATATTAAAAAATTAACATGTTCAGCCGGCAGCCACGCTAGCGCCGGTTAGCCAAAATTGACTGGATGGACTTAATTGACAAAAAGTAAAAAGATTTAAGAGTGAATTGACAATAAGTGAAAATGTTTGGGATTGAATCGACAAACTTAAAGCGTTTATGATTGAATTGGCAAAAATGCAATAGGTTTAGTACTGTTTAGACAATTTTCCCGATAAAAATGTATGGCCACCATGGGAACTAGAAGTTGGAAAGAGGTTCATAAATCATTACTCTTTGATCCGCGTTATTAACTTCCAAGGTGTTTATATTTAGGGTGAGCTGACATATGGCAAGACTGGAGAATGGCGCTTCGACAAGAGATCCTATCTTAGCGGTCCACCTCCGAGAAATCTTTCTTTGCCTTCACCAGGCGTTCCTGAAAGTGTGGTAAGTTTCAATTGAATTCCACCTGACAAGAGGTTATCTATATTGGAAATATAATGCGGGAACGACAGGATCTTACAAATTAAGTCAATGTGAAAATACCAGATAAATAAACGATTGCGATAAAGGACACTGGAGATTTACATGGTTCGTCCGAATATCGACTTCCTACATCCATGAAGAGAGCCAAGAATAAATAATCCACTATAATTGGAGAATTAGAGTTATAATTCGCTCAAAACGCTCGAGTATTTTTCACACCTAAATTTAAGCCCAAACCCAAAGTGTTTACAAATAAACAACTTAATTGGACAAAATAAACTCATTGCACAAATCACTGCATGTTCAAGCCCAAAGCAAAACACGTACATGTTCAAGAACGTCTCTGACGTTCTGCCTCCTTCGTCTTTGCTTGAATACAACCGTCTCTCTACGTCTTGCTTTGTGCGGCTTTGGTCTTCGCTAACCCTCAATTTCTTTTCTTTTATATCGGCAAAAACCCTAGTGGGCTTCCTCTTTTATCGACTTTGTGGCCCCACACGTTTTTTTTGCACGTCCGAGAAGGGAAGTTTTTCACTGATAAGAATTCAACAAATTGAATTGGCCCATCAAAATAGATATAATAAAATAAAATAAAGTATGACCTTCTCTATTCACATTTGCCGCGAGCCTTTTAAATCGAGCCAAATTCTGAATTTTATACGCTGACTTAAACTCAAGCATAAATTCCAATCTAGTATTAGATTTTCTGATTTTCTCGAGTTTTATAATTGCTCCTCAACTGGGCAACACACTCAGCAGACACCCGTTAAATAGGAATTTTGTCTAGAATTTGTTAATCTAAAAAACCATTCTAGACTTAAATTCAAGACATAAATTCAACAATCTAGTATTAGATCGTTGCTTAAACTATGCTTCTCGAGTTTTATAATTGCTCCTCAACTGACCAACACACTCAGCAGACACCCAACTAATACGACTTCTTGGCATGATCGTGAGCATTTGTCTGGAATCAAATTCCTAATCGAAAACCATTTAGAGTTTCTTCTACTTCCATATACCAGTGCTAAATTTCTAATAAGATTGTTGGACCTGCAATTTGTCTGTCTTCGCAAAGTACCGGTGGTTTTAAGAAAAGATCATATGGTGATCTAACGTGACAGAAAAGAATTGGCGTCTCGGGCAGCTCAACAAGAAGCTCAAGCCACACAGTAGATTTATTGAAAATGCTGGGACAGTTATACCATACTGGTTATTTTCCTTTTTCTTTATGAAACAGTTGCAGCGCCGGTTGCGGCAAATGTTTTGAGAGGCTCGGAGGGTTGTGTCGACCGAATGTTCTTGTCCGACAAAAAGTGGTGTGGTTTGGTCGGAAAGGGATCAACTGATGAACATTTGCAAATTCCTGTGCAAAGCCTAAGAACAAAAGAGAATGACAAATAGCTTGTAAAATATGTGTCGTGTCCAATTGTGATGAAGCGAGAAAACTTGCAAACAATAATGACCTTCCTCTGCTGCTTACTTTTTTGTTACGGGTGAACTTTCGATTTTATTCACTTTTTTTTTTTACTCACAATGCTCAAACATTTCTGCTCTGCTTTAGTATAGCATCTGTAGGGGGGGGGGGGGCGGTGGGTGGTGTATGTTTCAGGGTTTTGATGGTCTTGTAGTGAGTGAAGGCCTCATCTTCACAATCTGCTCTCCATCGACACCCATTTTCTTGGCATAAAGACCCGCCTCAAAGAAGCTCTTGACTGCATCCTCCATGTACTCCTTCCCTTCTTTGACAGTCATCTCCTTCCCGACTCTCTCGGGATAACTTGTGAAAATGTCATCACCTTTCAGCACCACTGCGAGCTGCAAGAGCTCCTGCTGGAATTCGCTTAGCTTGGCATCTTCCTTAGCCTCTCCTTCCCTGATCTTAACCGGAGTCGGGAGTTGCTCTGTCGGCATGTCAAAATACAAATTACACGTGTTTACTTGGAGGCACTAGGCCATTCATCAAATACTAGTTATGACGTTGTTTCCGAAATTCTGTGCTTATGCATTGAGAAATGATCACTATTGTGCATTTAACATATACATGACTTGATCTTTGTTCTGCCTGTCTGGGAATAATCAAATGCATTTGTCACCAAACCTGGACAGTCAGTTCTCGGTTGAGTGCGTGTCTGCACGATGCCCTCGAACGTGCCGGCCCATGCATCTCGCTTGGTGAGGAAAGGCGCGCTGAGGTTGAAAATCTTCTTGACTGTTGCAGGGATTGAGGAGTGCTCGTACTCAGACGTCGGAAAGGGCGACCCGTTGGGCCCATGGACAACTGCAATTTTTTCTTGTCATAAGAGCATGAACAACATTGTACAAATAAAACTGCAAACTTTCCTTATTCGGTCGCTTAATAGATGCTCCGGTAATATTCATCGACAAAGTTCGTTTATGATTATCAAACTGTGTGGTATAGAGTCTATAGACGACACAAGCATCCAAATGGCCTAAATGAATGACACTAGTGATTTCAAAGGCAGTTATAGGGCCACCCACTCTTTTATTAAGTTTACTTCAGGAAGGAAAATCTCTTTCATGAAAGGAAACCCAAGTTCTGTTCACATTCCAGTGATAAGTGACAAAACTTCAATAATGCGCATTACTATTGCAAGTTGAGCAAATGGACAGAGAAAGAAAAAGATGGAAAAGAGAAGGGAGAGTTCATCAGCCAGAGTCCAAAAATCCACCAGCTCACTATGTCTTTTCCAAAGCAAAACCAAAAGGGAAAAGCTTGCGTGACTTGCGCACCATTCTTTTGTGATTGTGTGTTGTAGTGACCCATTAATGAGGTCAGTCTCTTTCCCAGATCTGTGCTCCTGGCTTAAAGTCCAAATCCGATGACAGAAAAAGGTGAAAGAAAATAGAGGAAAAAAACGAAAAAGTAGACTTTGGATCTTTATCTGGAGACTGCATATGACAAACTGAAGCTATTGATCAAGAGAAAATACGCGGCCTAGCACCTCCACGGCACATATTAGGAACTGGATTCACATTGAACTCCACCAGACATAAACATATATTCGTAGCTCGACTCATAAGTGTAAATTGAGTTTGAGCCCAACCTATTTGATGACATTAATGCAAGATGTTTGAGATATTTTCGACCGTGATCTGCTATGATTGGACGCTTACAGAACTAATTACTCGGAAATTACTATCTCCACGCATTGTAATAGGCTGATTCAAATTCGATTATGCTTCTAAGTTAATGGGAGAGTGGTAGGAGTATGTACCAGTGCCCTTTTCGATCCAAGGCGAAACCGCAATGGTGGGGACCCTCACACCCAGCCGGTTGAACTGGAAGTTGAACGGCTCGGGCCCCACGATGTCGTCCGGGCTGGGGACCCCGCGGACCGGCGTGGGGACATGATCGAAGAACCCGCCGTGCTCATCGTACGTGATCAGTAGCAAGGTCTGGTTCCACTGCGGGCTCGCCCTGAGCGTCTCGTACACCTCCTTCACGAGCATCTGCCCCTGGTACACGTCGTGCGACGGGTGGTCGTCGGAGGCAGGCTCCTGCTTGGTGTCCATGTAGCGCTGCTCGATGACGGCATAGTTCGGTAGCTTCCCCCGCCTCGCGTCTGCCGCGAATGAGACGCCGTACGGCCGGAACTTCAAGAGGTACTTGAGCTTCCGGAGGTTGCGGTAGAAGAGAACGGCGGGGATGTTCTGGTAGTAAATCCTAAAGGAGAGCCCAGCGTCGGCAAGGTTCTCGAAGATGGTGCGCTGCGGGTAGCCCTTGACGAGGAGGGCGGGGATGTTGCTGGTGGCGCCTGCTGACGTGCCGGAGTGCACGTAGAGACGGTTCGGTTGGGTTGACGACGGCACGGATGCAAACCACCTAGTAGCATGTATATGATTAATCAGCCAAATGGTGAATTTTTTTCTCGCCGAAAATAAAATATTCAGGCAATGTCTCAACACAACCTTTCAATCAATTCTTTTAGGCTATCGATTAGTAAAAAATGAATGGTTTTAAAAACTCAAATCATTTTGTCGAGCTAAACGCTTTACACGAATCGGACGGTGGCAATTAAAAGCAATTCCTTTTCACCGTCAACTGTCTACCATTAATCAAGCCTCCGAAGATTCTCTGCTCAACTCGAATTCTTGTCCGATTTTATTAGTGACCTTCTCATACTGGCTCTAATCTTATAGTAAGTGCAACTTCAACACTATGGTCCCGCATCAAACCAAGAATATTTCTCTCTCTCTCTCTCTCTCTCTCTCCAAGTTTTCGTCAAAATATAAAAATACCATTTCAATCTGAACACAAATGAGAAACAGGGCGACTTCGAATCCCAACATCACCCGCCGTCGTTATTTTAGGGGGGGTTCCACGTGAGGCCCGCCTCTTAATCCGGTGCATGTGATGCGGGCTCCCGTGCCCGGGATGCGAGCTGAGATTTTTCCAAGGTGGGTTCGCTGGCGCCAGCAAGAAGCGAAAGGCACAGGTGTCTCGAGATGCGTGACGACATTGCACTCAATTTGTTGAACTAATCATTGATATATATCAATATGTTGAATATTGACATACCAAATTTATAATAATATTTTTAATCTCGAGGAGGAAATGGGAAGAGGAAATTATCGTTTCACCTTTTATTTCAAGTCGAAACGAACGTAAATGCGACGATTACTTTCGCTCCGCATTATCGTTTTGATATCGGAAAGAGAGAGGGATTGAGGGAGGGAACCTGTCGAAGACGGCGAACTCGGAGACGAGGGCCTTGTAGACGGCGACCATGTCCGGGTCGAACCCGCTCATCACGTTCCTGGACATGTTCGTGGACGGGTCCATGGAGTAGGCCTGCTGGGCGAACCCGTTCATCGGCGGCGGGTCCGCCGACGTGTCGTTGGACCCGAATATCTGCTCCCGGATCGCCTGGAACGAGTGGCCCGGGTCCGGGTCCACGTAGTGGGAGCGGTCGTCGACGTGGAAGCGGGTGGAGTTGGGGTCGGAGGTGGAGAGCGGGTTGGACTCGGAGCCGTCGACGCCGTCGATGGTCGGGTTGAGGCGCTTCATCCACCCCAGCATGTGGTCGAAGGACCGGTTCTCCATCACCAGGACGACCACCGTTGTGATGGGGCTCTGGGATGTCGCCGCCGCCGCCGCATGGGCGGAGGAGAAGGCGGCGGCGGCGAGGAGAGAGAGGAGGAAGGAGGCGGTGGCCGGAGACGGCGGGTTGCTTTGCTTCCGGTTAGACATTCTTGAAACAAGAACAAGTGACGAGAGTCCGTGAGCTGAGAAAATGGGTGGGGGAACAAAGGAGACAGTTTTGGTATACTTTTTGTCAGCTTATATGTCCAGATTTTTTTTTTCCCTTGATGGGAATGTAATAACTGTGACATCCTGTCAAACTAATTTTAATGTATAAGTTTTGATTTTTGTTGAACAATTCAAAGAAGGATCTGAGCCAATGTTTTTTCTCAAAGGGCTAAGCATATCAACTAATCAATGGCATTTTCATTTTTTATTTTTTTTTCCTTTTTTCTTTTCTTCTTTCTCATTTTCATTTTTACCATTTCTTTTTTACTTCATCGCTGGCCAGGCCCTCGCCAGCCACTGGGCGAGGGCCGCTCTCGTCGGCCGCGAGCAAGGCGATGCTCACCTAGCCCTCACTAGATCGGGCAAGGATGACTCTCGCCCAGGTGAGGTCGGGCCTTGCATGTGGTTGTCAAAGGCGGCATCACCTATACGAGGCTATGGGTTGACGGCCTTGCCTGGGTGAGGCAACCCTCGCCGGCGGCCAGCCGAGCCCTCAAAATGGAGAAAAAAAAAAGAAATTAGAAAGGAGAAAAGAAAAAACGGAAAAAAAGGAAAAATAAAATAAAATGATGAAAATATCCTCGATTAGTTGGCGAGATCAGGCCCTTTGTTTAGAAAATAATGGCACTCCATGCCCTCATTTAAAACAAGATTCACCGTATGCTCTTATTTGGAAATTTTTCGATTTCTTTTTACTACATGAGATCGATCACTATGGTAACTTAGAGCGCAGGGACTCGAAAAATTTCGAACCACCACGCGAACCCGGCCGTCAAATGTCAGCTGGTGCATTGCGAGACTTGCTCTTTTGGATCATGGATATGATTGGAATTTAAATACCAGAGAATCAATATGCTCGATTTACTTATGGAATGAACTACGGCGAGAACCGTACAGCGGGCCAATCAAATAGGAGGAAATTCACCATACGATGTCAAGGCAGAATAAATGCCCTTGTACCATCTGAGTTATCGGTAAAAGTCCCCTAGAAATGACAAATCTAATGTGCCAAATTACAGGTTTAAGGTCTCTCGTCTTTCTTGTCATCGTTTGTTGCTGGAGTTGAGCAGAAACGGCTTGGTTGAAAGGATGGAGAAAAAGGGTTGCTGACAGCATAGTTTCTTCCGGACAAACTTTGGGTCATCCTAAGCTTTGTGAAATGGAATGATGCTGGAGTAGAGATCGTCGGAGTTTGGGAGAACCGATATGATTTGGAGCGCTTGATTTATATCAGTTGATCGTAGACAGCCCATTGATTTAAACTTTGAAGGAAAAATTATCTGAATCGGATTTGCTCATAGATTTTATTTTAAATTAGGGATGGAATCCCATGACCAGTGTGCTTGCCAAGCGAAAATTGCCATCGCGGTTGCTCTAAGGGAAGGCCGATTGTATGTGAAGATGCGCATTACGGTATAGCAATACGGTCTTAAGTTGAGAATGGTGATTTATTTTGATACAAATGGAAAAGGCTAGAGTCAGCTTTAGGTGTGCCCTGATTAGAAAAGTCGTCGAAATCATTTTTGAATTAATCGGTCAACCATGAAGATATTTGTTGGGAATAAAGAGATAGACAATACAAATTAATAAAGAGGTTTATCAAATTGAGTACGAGAAATTGTACCAAAGTGCATTTTATTGTACCCCTACATAAAATGCTCTACCTCGCCTGTAGTCATTGGCCAAGGCTCAATGACTCTTGCCAGCCATTCCCCGCCCTCGTCGACCCTTCCCGATGATGATGAGGCGGTGATAGCCCTCGTCGCCTGATTTCTCACCTCTCCCTTTTATTTATTTATTTTAAATTTGGCTTATTTTAAGATTTAATTTGAATAGAATTCGAATTAAAAATTAGATTTAGACCAAAACGACGTCTTTTTAGTCTTATGTTTCTTGTTTTAGGCTCATCATCGCCACGTAGTAGAGAGAAAATAAAAAAAAATCACGCAAACATTTTTTAGTTAGCCAAATTAAACGAAGTTAACGGAAGAACTCAACCGTATATTTAGGACTTGATTGCACTTTTTGTAGATTTTAATACTCAATTGCATTATCACGACAAGTTTTAAGACTGTCAATACACTTATTCCAATACTAGACTTGAGTTTTTAGCCATTCAAAACGAGGGGTTTTTTTTGGAGTTTTGGAAGATCGTATACTCAATGCTTTATGCATGGAATACAATTGAATTCTAATTCTTATTAAAAAAAAATATAATTGAATAATAAAATTTTCTTTTTTTTTGGGTCAGAGGATGAAAGTCCACTTTCATAGAAAATATGCAATTAAAGCTAAACTTATATGGCAAACTGCAACTTAAAAATATAAGTACTTTTTGAGTAACAAATAAATAATTTTAGGTAATTTTCATCAAAAGGACTTGATGTTTAAGATTTTATTTAACCAATCGAAAGATTTAACGCTCGCTTGCATTCCGTACACAAGATCTATGATTTCTATCGGTTGTACTTCCTCGTGGTCGAAGTGTATTCAGGAGCTATCAAAGAAAATGCAGAAACTTGACGCCCCTCCGATTTCTGTCAGTTGTTCTCTCTAAGATGTAGACTGAAAAATTGATCTCGCACTTCATTTCACCTTGTGCTTCGGCCAAACAAACCCAGGATTCAAAAAACGAAACAATATAAACTGTAAAAAGCATTTCCTGTTTTCGAGCTTCCGTAAATTAAGGCTACATCATCAACCAAGGGATACAGATCAAACTAAAATCCTAATAGATGACTTGATGGCTTCTAGCTCTTCTAATCCAACCTTCTTCCATACCCCGCCCATCACCAAACAGCCACCGACACCTCCGGACGCAACCGCATCTTCCGATTCGCAATCTGCCACCGCCTCCCTCATTTTCTTATTCCTCGAGTCGCACAAAGAATCGGCATCACAGCTCGCTTCTCTCTTCCCAGCACACGGATTCAGTTCCCTTGTTGAGTTTCTATCTAAGGCTTCCGGTGCTTCGTCCGTTTCACAATCAAGGACAGGAAGACGACCAGAGAACCCGAAGTCGAGCGGCAATGTGCCTATTGGACATGGGTTCCACGATTTGGCGACAGCCCATCTGCATTTATTGTGTCCATCAGTGTTTGTCGGGCTCAAAGCTTTGCTCTTCGCTCGACTAAGTCTGACCAACTCTAGCTTTTGAGCAGCTAGTCGGAGGCAGTCTTCTTGCTCAGCAAATGTTGCAGAACTCATCTTACAAGAGCTTTCATTGATGATATTCAAAGTTGTGACTGAAAACAAACAGAGTTTGTTGAGTTTGTTCATCAAAGAATTGTTCCCGATGACCTCTGAGATCTGAATGGCAGAGTCCATGAGCTGTTTGTTCCCCAAAGCTCCAACCCGAAGACTTTTATGCAGGATACCCATCAGCATTTCCCTGGATGTACCTCTCCGTGCGACAGGAACTTCAGTTTCAGAAGAAGAATCAATGTCTTGGAAAGACTTCAGTTCCTTCAATATGGCAACAAGCCATGCAAACAAAGAGGAGAGGGGTGCAATTTGATAGGTCTTTACTCTATGTCGGGACGACATCAAATCTTCCGTTCCTGAAAGAGGGAAAAATTAAAGGAGAAACAAACAATTAAAGTTGGCATATGTCTTTCTGATGTAGTGAAGACCATGAGTCGCAATTTTGGACATTATGTAATTCTTCCTAGAGCAGAAGAATTGTACAGATGCAGCCCACAGTGAGAGTTCATACCCAAGTAATCCTGAATTCAATATTTTGCGGTTGTACCAAGTAGGTTATTATGATGTTCCAACTTGAGCAAAAAACTAGATCAGCAAGCAGTTGAGGTTTCACCCAGAAAAAGAAATATGTAGTCTAGCAATCTTCAAGATGTGCAACCAAAACCGGAAGGAAAACTACAGCTGTATCAGCATATAAAGGATGAAATTCGTCAACTCGTAGGCAAAGAAAAGATTCTTGGTACCCAAAATAAACAACCCTGACATAATTGTGTCAACCAGGGAAGGATCTAGAAGAACTATCAAGAAGCAAGACTGAAGTCCCCAACCCTGCAGTTTAAAGGGTAAGTAGGGGAAGCCGAAGGTAGGTATCAAATCATGACCTTTTAGTTCTTGGTTGGCATGGACCATGGAAGAAGGGTAAGAACAGAAATTCAACTCCTAATCCTAAACCATATATATCTATCGAAGAAAATGCAAAAATTAATACTTCTTCCCAAAGACAGCAAGGTATGTTAAATGTTCAACACTTACCAGTTTCACCGTTGCTTGCTTCTGTTTCAATCATATCAAGGACTGCCTTGAGAAGGTCCAGAAGCATTTTTGGTTCCTTGGTTGTTAATTTTGTCATCAGAAGCATCCAGTCATCCAGCAAAGTCCGATTACCATGTGGATAATGGATTTCTTGCGGAAGCTCAAACATGTCAGAAGAGTCGACAACCTTAAGAAGAAACTCCAACATTACAGGGATTACTTCTGTGGAGAAGGATGCATATAACTGCACCAAATTTTTCAAGATCTTGCTCATCGTCTTTTTGGAACCTGGAAAATAAAGTGCATCATCATCTAAGAATAAACATGCAGATTTCTATGCTGCTGCGGCTGATACTTTCTACTGTTTCCTCTTCGACAAAACATTAAGATTTCTAATCAAATCATACGTGCCTTACAACATGAAGAATGAAAATAATATAGCTAAATACAATCAGAATTAACATGGAGCTTTCACTGTGCACACAACTGCTGAAACACCAAGGCATCTCATAATCTCTATATATTCTCAACACGACACATCTATAAGTATCGATAAAATAGGTAAAGACCAAACATCAATGGGATTGGGGAAAAGTATACCTGAAAAAATTCTTACCTCCAGATTTAGATGTATGTAGCCTTCCAGCCATGAGCGACAAAACCTTACTACGCCCACAATGTTTTATGCCTATGAAAAGAAAGGAAGATCAGGCAAATAAAAAAATAACAAAAAATCAAACCGTCATGTCTAGTGAAAATATATGAAAAGTTTAAGCCAAGGTCTCTTATAAACACATGGGATACTAAGCCAATGTCTCATTGTGTGATTTTTTACATGCTACCATTAAAGTTTAGGTCCCTTGCTCCCTCCTCTGGCAATTCGATCAACATTATAAAGCTTTTATTTAAAAATAAATATCATAAAGCCATCGAGATGCCAAGAGACTCTTGCATCAAAGACATCTTTCTTATTTGGAAAGAGAGAAGACTAAGGGTTTGAACCATTGAATTAAGGGTGGAAAAGGGGGGGGGGGGGTGAGGGTGGGTGCGGGGGGGTGTGCAAAAGAGCTATTTGTATGGAAGCCATTGAGACATTCTGCTACATAGCCCCACAAAAAAAGTGGAAGAAAAGGATGTCAAATCAAACGCACTTTTTTCCTTAACCAGTGACGTTGATGGTGGACTGTGCTTATTTCTTAAGTAAATAGACAATTCACGAAGTTTAGACTTGACTTCTTTTCTGGCTCGAAGACTCCCATATCTTTTACATGGCATCGCTTTCTTCTGAGGTTCCCAGTAGTAAGACATTAACCAACTAAGGGCCTGTGTGAAAAGAAATAACTTATTAGTCCAGACCATCATTGTTGTAGCTAAAGATAGAATCACACAAGCTCAGGAGGAAAACAAAATGATCACAAAGCAAGGGGAGCTACGCTATAAAGTAATGAGATCTTCTGTAGAAATGAAAGCCCATGCCAAACTGCTAATACTATTTTTGTGCTCAATCAGTTTGCAAGAAAGCCAAACCTTTGCCCATTTAAAATCAATAACATCGACTTCTTGAGGCCAAACTTCATTACTCCCCAATTTTTTTAATTCATCAAAGGAAATCAAGAACATGCATAACTTTACGCTCAAAAGGCCAGAGATGAAACTTTTAGGCGATTGTCATGAGAAAAGACAGGGCTCTCCTCACTAATTTACAAGCTTAACATATTCCCAAATGATAAAAATTATATGGCCAACTCTTGATGAGTTATCAATCATGATTCTATGAATATAAATTGTTAACCTTAATCTTCATCTTTATATAATAAACAAAGTTGGGTTGGAACAACTATGGAAGGAGAAAGACTTATACTACATCTTGATAGCACTTTGCCTACAGAGATTATGATCTCATGCAGTGGAATTTACATTCATTCAAAAAAAATAAAAATAGTACTGAGAGCAACACACTAAACGTTATATTCAAGCGGCAAAAACAAACAAAATCCAGAAAAGATGGAAGTTTCTCACTTATTGCTACGACAGTCTACAGACATTAGAAAAGCTCAAGAATGCAGACCTGAAGTGAGGCATCACGAACTAAGGGAAGTGCAGGCAGTTCACGATGAGAACCCTCTGCAACGATAGCACATAAAAGAAGCAAACACTGCATATTAAAATCCTAGACCAGAAGATCTCAAAGATTAGAATGTCATTAGTGAAGGGGCGGCCAGAATTACAAGCTTGGTTCTCCCTATGGTTTGGGACCAGAAAGATAGGCAATTTCTAGAACATCAGCAATAAATTCCTTACCGTGACGAATATCAATCAGCATGCGCGGAATACCGATTGCACTAGCAGCGTCTGCAATTGACACCTCTGTTTTCTTCCGTGTCTTTTCGATAACACCGTTCACAAGCCTTGAGATTACAGATTGATTGTTAAAAAAAAAAGTTACAGTTTATAGCAATTAAAAAGCAATGTAAAAGATTAAAGGACAGAGGTAGCACACATCCGCAAGTCCTATAGGAGTTTGAAAAGGTAACTTGAGGATAATATACAAAATGGAATTCACCGCATTAAGCTAAGCAAGAAGCCAAAAGCTAGCTGCACATGGGGACACATCTGATGTTAACTAGTGATGGTTTTCATATTCCAACATTAGAAACTTAGAACTAGCAGCATGTACAAAATCATTTTACATCCAATGGAAGAATGATTATCAGATCACAATAGCTGGGACAAAGACCATTTAAGATCTCAAGTGAATGTCACTAGCTAACTGGTGCACATGAGTTCAAACAACTTGACCAAAAACTTCTACACCAACCAAGACGAATGTTTAATCGTTGAAATGCTTGGCTGGCAGGTAATACTTCAAGTAAATCCCCAGCCAAGGATGCTGAGACTTTGAAGTAAGAAATATTCAAACAAACTGTGTACTTTATTACTGTGAACAGAATTAAGCCTACACGTGAATTTCCAGAAAGACAGCCCTCCGCGTTCAATCTCTAACTTTCACAACCTATCGTCTAAAAGTTTTCAAAAGTCATATGAAAAAGTAATACAAGCCTATCCCAGAACCTCACTTGAATCCCACAGCCCACCGCTACTTGCATACAGATGGCTGTCATGCATAGAAGTTGTTAGATGCAGCCAGTATCGCAAGATAAGATGATATGGAAACTACATGATGCCTGCTTTAAAGAGACAAATTCACTATTTCCACCTCAAACTTTTTGAGCTCTGCTGAAGATAATGTAAAGGATCGAACTGAGAATAACAAGCTAATCAGATGGGTCTCGTGCTCACCTCATAATCGCCATGCAATAGAGCATAGCCAGGATTTCATCAGAATCTGAGAAACCATTGAGGGGCAGGTCTTTTCTACAATAGATAAATAAAAAAAGGCATCGTTGAATTGCAGTGGCATAATCCCATGGAAAATGAACCAAATCTCAAAAGGCAAACATGTCATGCAAAATCAACTGGTGAATAACTAATAGGAAACTAAACACACCACCCAACACGTACAAGGCGGAATGCAAATGAAGTACCTGAAGAAAGGATCCTTCTGCTGAATTTCGACGATGGAAGCCGTGACTTCGACTTCCACAGGAAGACATCCTCTGCTTCTCCACGCTGTTATCTGCAAACCGAAGCTCTTCTAAGGGGACAAGCAAAAAAAAAAAAAAAAAGCTAGAAAGAAGAAAAGCACAATGTCGGTGATCAATAGCCCGAAACGCGAGACCCCATTAAACAGCAATCAAACCAACCATCAAACTACTCGTACGAACGCCATATATTGCCCCCCCCCCCCCCCCTCCTCGTCTCTAGCAACAAGCAATCCACCCAAAAAGCATGATCGAACAGATTTTCGACCTTTAGCTTAGGCGTGCCATCACGGACACACGAGAACCTACTCCGAACTAGTTTCACAGATACTGAGAATGAGAAAGGGCAACGACGACAATAGGGTTGGTCTGAAGAGAACAGTGTTCGAGCTGCTTACCCTCCGGAGAGCGGAGGCGACGGAGTCCGGAGCAGGAGAGAAGAGAGAGGCTCGGACGGAGTCCCACTCGTCCCAGCTCAACCACGGGACCAATTTGTAGGTCACCGACGACGACGGCGACGGCGGCGGCGGCGGCGGCGGCGGCTCCTGCTCGATGTCTCTCTGCGCTTCCGCTTCCATTGAGTTCACCTCTGTGGGCGACGGCGAGGGAACTCCAAAGAAACGAGTTTCATATTTTTCGTTTCACATTTATTTACTTTTTTTTATCGCTGCGTGATTTTTTTTCTTCTTCTTTCTTTTTTTTTTTTTCTGCCTGACTCTTACACTCGTTAGATGTTATTGCTAAAATAAATTACCGAGTAGATAGATTGGAACTAACGAAAGCAACAAATTAATTTCTTAGTAACATTTGGAAATTATCTCTATATCTTAATTAAAAACAGCACATAAATTTTAATTGTTAAAAGCGAATAAAAAATATAAGGAGCGCCAATAAGTCTTTCCATATGATGCGAGATAAATCACTTTGAACGGTTGTGACATGAGACCGATATTAAAATTTCACAATTTCGTCCCCTTACAAAATCTCAATAGCTCTTGTCAGTCATGTAAGTAAAGAATCTGCGGCAAAGAAGAAAGAGTTATTACGCCGTCCATCCGTCGGGAGAATAAGTAAACTCTGACCACATTCTTATATGCTATCTGAAATTTTTCGACGTCGTCATTTTACAAATTAATACGCGTAAATAGATTTTACAACGCATGATTTCACTGTTCTTTAAATTCTTTTTTGAAAGAAAATCATTCGTTGGTGCAATGGCGTTTGGCTTTGTTTTTTGGCCTTTCCTTGGCATCACGCAATACTCGAGTCATGAGTACGAATCTGATTGATCGTTTAGGTTGAGGAAACTCCACATTGCACCCACTTAACCAAATCGACTAGCTCCATTCCCGTTCTCAAACTACGATGCGCTTAGCACGAAACCCGCAAGTCATGTCATAGTTCGTTCCTAGCTTTTGATATGGATCGGCCGTTCATCGCACGGCTGTAGAGCTTACCGTGCGTGATGACCACCATGCACGGATGCGTAATTGCCTAGTCCCGAGTCCATATGAAACCGATAAATCGCAGCGGATCCCTTGTAGATTTCACAAGAGCCAATCGCACTTGATCCATGAACCATGGTCCGGCCATGAGCGAACGACGTAAGAAAACCATCAGTCTTAACCAACAGATGAAAGATAGAAAACAAAATCCTTGCAGCACACAAATCACCTCAATTCTAAGTCAGCGCAGTAGAGTACAACTGAATATCAATTTTTTTTGCGGGGGTCTTTCTCAGATAGTTCAAAGCATTCTCCAAACATCACCCGTGTATGAAAAAAAGAAGAACACCAAACCATGACTCAGAAAATTTCGGAGGCTTGAGTCAATGTCGATAAATAAATCGGCACTGCTGTAAGATTAATTAGTCTGCATTTGCGGCCTAGCAAAGTACAGGACTGAGCTTGCTACAAGTTGGAGCCAATCTGATCTCCGTGCGGAGAAAGGACCACAAGTTGAACTAGTAACTCCTGCCCCAGTAGCTCCAGCTTTTCGCGGGCTTTCCAGAAGCAAAGCATTTAGTACCTGCATGAACCACAGTGAAGAAGTGACGTGAAGCACGACCCGCAGCTAGACTTACTAAATAACATAAGAACACCAACCAGGCCTCATAACACTGACAAAGAAAAGGAGAGTTTTAGCCCAGTATGTCAATGCCACTTCAGGTTTTCGAACTCGTGAAATGGCCAAAGACAATCTAAAAACAAGACAGTTGTCCAGATTCCACCGTTGCTGAGAGACTGGCTTCTCCCAAAAACAGACATCATGAACTCAAGTGGCAAAAAAGATCAATATGTCCTAGTTATGAAAATGAATCATGGTACCTTCAGGAAGCTCTGGCTGTTCAAATGGGGAACAAAGTGTCTTACATGCTCCCATCTCACCCTTTGTCCGTGCTTTTACTTCTTTCTCCACCTCCTAAAGTAAGGAAGGCAAAAGCTTTCAGGAGAAAAAGAGAAAAGATAGTGCCGTGCTAAAAGGAAGTGTATCCCAAGAAGATTGCAAGCTATATTTACACCAAAGAACAAATTCACAGTTTTGCTGCAATGCAACAAAAGCACACTACAGATGAACAAATTGACCCAAAGTACAATAAGAGCTACTACATCTTAAGCTTTCATTAGAGGTTCTCTAAAGCTATCGAGTTTCTCTCCCGACAAAGCCATATAAAGTGCAAAAAATATGAATGCAAATGAAAGATAAGACTCTTTTCTCCTCTCAAAAAACAACTTCCACACAGGCTTTGAAGCTAAGAATTTAGGATGGTGACAGAGGGAATCAAATAACATATATAAGTAAATGCCAACCAACTGAAAATAGAACTCTCGGCACAAGATAATCACGAATGGAAAGCAATGTACTGGAAACATACTTCCTCATCACACCAAGGAGCCAAAACCATCTTCTTTTGGCCTAGTGCTTCCATGAATTCATCCCATGTTTTCACTACTTGAATGCAAGCATCACGTTTTTGTTTTGCAGCATCGAACAGGCTCTGTTGAATATTGGCCAACATTTCTTTCACCTGCTCAACTAAGTCAGCCCTTGGTATATCTTTTTTAGCAGAATTATCGCGCCGAACAGCTCGGACCTGTTTGTTAAGGCCAAGGTGTCACTCTTATCTCCAGTAAGAATAAAGGGGTAGTGAAGAACAAATGAAATCAGCAGGTGATTATGCCACAAACAAATGAATAGTCAAGACGCAAGTTGCTTCTTACCTGATTATTTGCCAAGTCCTTTGGTCCAATTTCAATCCTTAGAGGAACGCCTTTCATTTCCCAATGTGAGTACTTCCAACCAGGCGAATAGTTATCTCTGAGGTCTGTCTCTGCACGAATACCTGCTTCACATAAGGTATTGACAGTGGCTGTGCAGGCATCAAAGATACCTTGAGTATCAGCATCTTTATATGGAACAGGTATAATGATAACTTGCACCGATGCCACTTTGGGAGGGAGAACCAACCCCTTATCATCCCCATGAACCATCACCATTACCCCAATCTGCACAGAATTTGGAAAACAGTAACAAATTTTTACAGCCAGTCTCACAATGATGATGCAAATGGTTAAATTTCATTTATCCCAAATGATGAAAGGTAATGAAAAGTTGTCTACCCAACATCATATTGATGCTTCAGAGCAAAAAATAAAATTAATGTAGATGCTTGACAACAATATTGAGAGGGCATATGTCAGACCTATTTGAAAACATCCTAAAACAAGTTGTAGAAACTAGAAACAAGTTCACAGGGAAATATACCGTTCTAGTGGTATAGGCCCACGAGTTCTGCCAGACCATTGCTTTCTCTCTCTTTTCATTCTCAAAGAATATTTCAAACATTTTTGCAAAATTCTGACCCAAAGAGTGTGATGTTGCCCCTTGAATTCCACGCCCAGTGTTAGGAACAAATGCCTGGCACATAATACATAGGCAACTATGATGACATACTGTGAATGGCTTTAGAATACACAAAAGATGGTTTATGCACTTCTGTTTTAAGCATTTACCTCTACAGAAGTTGTATATAAACCACCAGCAAACTTCTCCAACTCACTCTTCTTGCCCTTTATTACAGGAACAGCTAAATACTCTTCATATATACGTCTGTAGAGTTCCAGTATCTCAAGAACCTGAAACAAAATCATTGTCAGATACTTCAACATCTGCTTCCTGCATTTCAACAAGACTTGGAACATACTGACAAGCCAGACGATAAACGTCGAACACCATTCTTACGGAAAAGGTGTTCTAACTCTATTTGACGAATTAGTATTTGTGCCTTCTATGTGTCTATGGAGAGACTAAGCTCTATTTCAGAGATTAGACTCTCTTATTGTCTGTGACATGATACACAGCACTAGATACAATAAAGTAATGAAAAAACACTAGTTGCAGTGAGATTAACTAAAAGATCATAAATAAGTCTACCGAGTTGAATAAAAAACTACATAGCCTTAGAGAAAGGACAGTACTTGATTTGAAATTGAAAACTATTAAGTGTCAAGGACCTAATAAATAAAAAATGATAAAAGAAATAAAAAGAAATGTTGAAGGACCTATAAGTTATCCTGCCTTGCAGCCAAGGTAGGAGAAGGGCGAGGATTAACAAAGTAGAACTCTGACAAAATCCAGCCACTGGGAAAAATATTATACAACATCCTTTAAAAACTCGCTTTCAGCTACATGATCTAAACTCGAATGCAAAATAAGCGGAAAAAGGAACCTCTGCATCTGCTTCTTCTTTTGTAGCAAAAGCTGTATGTCCTTCCTGCCAAAGAAACTCACGACTCCTGCAGTAAATAGGGGGGTAAAAGGAGTAAACAAGAGATGCTGATCCAAGCACCACATAATTCATAAACATGTCATTCTTCTGGAAACCATTCTGCATAAATATAGTCAGGCAAGATTACGCTTCTAAGTGTTAAAAAACTTGCAGCGTTTTAAGTGCTGACCCAATTTATAAAAGCCAATCTTGTCTCTTGGCCTCTTGGCCATATAATAAATTAAAAACAAAAAATGATCAAGATTTCTCCATGACCAAACATATTAAAAAATTTAATGCCGCAACTTTTATCTCTTGTCAGATCCTATCAATGTAAATTGGAGGATCATCTCTGGTGTGTGTGTGTGCGCGAGGCCGCATGTGGGTGTGCATGTGAGAGAGAGGGAAGGGGGGAGAGGGGAGGAGGAATGGTTCAGAATTAACCTGTGAGAACAAGCATACTGAAAGATTGAAGAATATGAATACCTGATAAAGGGTGTAGGA
Source organism: Syzygium grande (assembly GCA_024733475.1). Lineage (NCBI taxonomy): Eukaryota > Viridiplantae > Streptophyta > Magnoliopsida > Myrtales > Myrtaceae > Syzygium > Syzygium grande. Next base: position 6,538,611 of record JAMXDD010000011.1, read on the forward strand.
TTGCTAAACTCCCATCTAACAACATTGCACCATTGATTAAGTCTCAAAGGCAAGTCTCTGTGTCCCCTTATCCACTTAGAAAAGTAAGGATACATCACTGTCTCACTTGTTGGTCGGATTGCAATGGGCACTTCCAAATCAGATTCCCCGGATTTTGTCACCCAAGCAACCTGAAAGACCCAAGAACCAATGATAGCACAACGATTACATTGATAGTATCGAAGCCAGGAAGCAGTAATCCATACAAACGTGTTGACTAAGACAATTGAAACAATGTCACCTATTGGTAAATTCCCATTAATAGGTCCTTTTAAATAAATTCCATAATAAAAGAATGCCCAAGAATCATGTCTATGATAAGCATTTGGTATCCTGACCCTGGCTACTGAAATTGAACTCACATGAGCCACAGACCTCACTCAGGGTCTTCAATATTACAAATTTCTTACCAATCAACTTAATCAAATTACAAATTTCTGTATACAAGTTCACCTGCCTATTCAGCAAGTTGTTTGATTAGTCAGAAGTTGGCAATTGCCTTTGTCTAGTTCTATGGAATGTCACTCTTAGTGGTGTGCATAGCTTCACAAATCATGATTCAATGCTTAGCTAGTTGGAAGCTGGTGGGAAAGGCCTAGCGACTATGCATTTAATGGAATCATCCATATTTCCAGGTAAGATTATTCAGAACCGTACATTGCCCAAAGGAAAATAAACCACCTTTGTACTTATAGGTCGGACACCTTGGAGATGCCAAAAAACATATTCTCAGATCAACAAATGAGCAATAGCGCCAATAACAGTGTCAAAGAACATTTTTTAACAATGTCCATTACACTTCCCATTCCAACAACTTGGTAGAACAGCTACCAACAAATTGAAGCATTACAAAAGTGAAAAGACAAACATACGGGATCATCAAATTTATTGAGAACAAACCAATTCACCAAATAGTTCGAATACCTAGTGTACACAAACATGAAATTTTTCTCTTGATAACCATCTCGACTACATTTATAGTTAGCAACTTTTCAAACATCAGGATAGCTCTCATCATGCTGAAAAGAAAGGGAAAAGGAACAAGATTAAACAAGCTATCAATTAGACGCTGTCTCACCTCTGGAGCAAAACCCTCTATATGGTCCTTTTCACGTTGTAGAACCCCAGCAGATACGAAAAGAGGGAAATAACAGTTCTTAATTTTCATCTTCTTTATTTCAGTATCAAAGAACACCTGCAGATTAACAGTGCCAACATAACAATTATGTGTATGCCAGGGAGAAATTTGAAAAAGCAACAAATTGGTGTCAACCCTAGAAACACATTCAACAAACAGAAGCCGGAGAATATAATTATTGGCTAGCAAGGACATTAATTGCAGATTGTGAACATAGCTTGAAGCCATACTTGTCTCCCAACTGGCCTCTAGGTGGCGGATTACATGCTCCAATGTCAAACCCATTTGACTTTAACAAATTACTTTAAACAACTTTGCTTCTAATCTACCAATCAAATGTGTGTCATGCACTGATTAGAGGTCAGTTTGGAGGCAAGTATAGATCTAAGAGATATATCTTGTGCATGCAAGAAGGAACAGAGAGTAGCAACACTTATCAAATCTGAATTGGACCGTTCACACTATTTTATAATCAAAGGACTGGATAATCCGAGTTCAGTCACGTCATAGAATCAAAATAGACAATCCTTTCTCCAACCACCTGATTTTCACAATAACAACAGAAATGATTTTGATACGCATCTTTGTACCTAGTGATGTTTGGCTACAGAATCATTCTAAACCATTGCATCAGTCTAGTTATAGGGAAAGAAGGCATTGGCAGAGCTGGGATACCCCTAGGATAAGTAGCCCAACTTCTACCTTAGATCCATCTAGCATGAATGACAAGCTACCTTGAAGCAGAGCATCGAACAGACACAGTCATACCATTGAAGCTAGCTTGATAGGATTAAAGGCTGTAGCAGTAAGAACTCTATGTTTCAAGAAAAGTTAGCAGAGGAGGGAAGGCCATAAGAAGCACGGAGACAGAAGCTGAAAAAGGATTCGAACTCACTTGCATAATATCCCAAGTAGCCATCGCCCATGGCCTTAGAATGTAACAACCAGAGATATCGTAGTACTCTATCATTTCGCCACTGACAACAACCTATGTCAACCAAAAGAAATCAAATATAATCAGAGAAGACATTTCAATTCTTGATGCAACTTCCAACCCAAACAAGATTCAGTGCCAACTGGATTTAACCAACTAGAAACTACTTTGATGGATAAGGGCAAAGTTCAATTATATTTCCCACTTCAACCATATCCCGTTCAACAATGATGCAAATCATACAAAATACTTTTCCAGGCGCATGCGCGACGGTAATGGACATTAGCTTTCGAAATTCCGCCAGACTTATATAGACTCAAAATCGGACCAATCTTTTTCGCTTAATTTCCAGGCACGCGGCCAAGACAAACTGCAGTCCTCGAAAACAGACACTCCTCTTTATGACACGGGACCCTTAACATGAGCGGCCTCGCTAACCAAGTACCAAGAAACGTACCTCGGAATACCATTCCCCAAAGTTCTCATCCTTCTTGTTGGAGAGACCCAACCCCGTCTCCTTCTTCACCTCCTTCTTCTTCCCCGCGCCGGCATTGGGCTTATTGGGTTTCTTCGCCTCTTTGCTAGCCATCCCCCCACCCTGATTCTCTGCAGACTGACGTCGACAAACGCCGCAAAAATCCCAAATCAGCCCGTCGAATAAACACAGTGCGCGCACCGAAACCGCTCATGGCAACGAAAAAATCACTAACCACCGCAGGCAAACACAATCACAATGCGCCGCCGAAGGGGAATGAACTCGTTCGAAACATCAGCGAATTTCGATTAAAAAAAAAAAAAAAAAAAAAAAAGAAATCGGACAAGACCGGGAACGAAGCTCGCCGTCGTCCGGCTTTACCTCTGCCTCCGCGGACAAGCCGGTGAGGTCGCGCGAGGAGGGCGGAGAGAGAGCGCTCCGGCGGCGGCGGCGGAAAGCAGCGGAGGCGAGAGGGAGAAAGCCGGCACAGGCGGAAACCCTACTGGAAATGGAGCGGATTTAAGCGTGAAAAAAGTCAAGAGAGAGAGAGTGCGCTATTCGATGGTACTGGTCGGATCCAATCGCGTTCGGCTGGAACCAGATCCGCCGGACCGCCCTGTCCGAAGCACGTTGGGTGCACGCTGACCCCGTGCGCATGCATTAATTAATTTCTTATTTAACGGAAAATACCAAAAGAATATGTTCGCCACTATTAACCATATTATGATTTTCCTACGGTCTTTTGAACTTTATATTATATGCTGCATTACATTGGTCTGCGTGACATGAATTTAATTTTTTAATCTAAGGCCCCGTTCGTTTTGCGAAAAATGAATGATCTACGAAACATTTCCCTAAAAATAATTGGATTTTGTCGCATAAAATAATTAGTCCATAAAAATTATTTTTATAGTCGACAGCGATTTACATCTTATAACTTTCGTGAACAATGAAAATATCTTTCGTTCATTCGGTTTTGTAAACTATACAAGCAATCGTTTTCGCGAAAAATTAATGATTTTGAAATTATTTTCCTAAAAACGATCGTCTGTATCACTTATAAAAAATGAATGAACGAAAAATAATTTCGTCATTCAAAAAAATACATAGAACATAAATTGTTGTCAATAATGAAATCATTTTTACCGACTAACTATTTCAAATGATACGAACAATCATTTTTAAGAAAATATTTTTTAAAATTATTTATTTTTCGTAAAATAAATAAAGCCTTAATTTTATGCTATCAGCAATAGAGTGGGAAAAGTTAACTAGTTGGGTGGTCCAATAGCCCTCGGGCTTGCTCCAAAGTTTCTTTTGAGATAACATCTCAAATTCCTTGGACATTGGTTACCTTTGCGCACCATTCATCGAAATTTGAAAATTTCAGACCATCCCTTTCGAACTCTGTCTTCGTTACGCAATAGCCTTCGAATTTTGAAAAATTATAGATTGGTCCCCTTGAACTTTGATTTTTGTTGTAACCGCTTTCTATTCCTTCTATGTAAATCATTAGGTTTTACACGAAAATGGACTACTTCATTTTTATTGACTGAAATAATCTCCATTACATGGTTACTAATGTTAACCACGTAGAGAGTGACGCAAGGTAAATGACGTTGAGAAAACTCAGTAGAGATTATTTTGGTCAAACGAGCAAGTTAATCCACGTTCAAGTAACAGTGAACGTTTATACAGATGCAAAAATGAGCGGATGCACCAAATTCAAAGTTTAGGAGAGGGTAACTTATAAACTTCACGGGACCATTTTGCAACAGTGACAAATTGATGGGAATATTGCAACTTTTCAAATCTTAGGGGCATAGTTCGATGGGAATTTTGAGCTGTCGTCCTTAGGGGAGAGCAAGGGTCCAGGGTTGACCTTGGACAGACTCTGGATAGGCCCAACCTAGCCGGTCCTGATCCTATTCCCAAAGGGACTGAGTCGGTCCTTAGTCTTAGGACTCCTAGACCTTACACTATGCAAATTGGTCCTCGATCCTGGGAATTTAGAGTGGGTCCAACGCAAACCAATCATATATATATTTGTTTTCCAAAGAACCTAAGGCCCCTCCCTTCTTCCCTTGCTTCTCTGTGGCTGTTGACTAGATTTACCTCTCCTCGCTCACCTCACAAATTAGCTTGCCTCTCTTGGCCCACCTCGACACCTCACGAACGATGAATGCGGATTGCCTCACTTGGCCCTCCTCGGTGTCTCACGAACAAGATATCAAGTTGTTTGTTTCGTTTTCAGGTATTCAAAAATTGAAGCAATTTTTTGAGAATGAACAGGATATGAAATCGTATAATCCATGGTTTATGTTATGTATTTTAATCATTTTATTTTTTTAATTTTATTTCACGTGTCCATATACTATTAAGTGAAGATATTTGTTGTTGCCTTATCTTAGATTTTTATTTGATTTGTACCAGGGTCCATGGTTTGGTTATTCAATATTGCATTATCGATGAATATGTATTTTTAAGGGTTAATACCATAAAAAACCCTAAATTGGTATAGTTATGATAATTTTACCACAAACTATTTTTTTTACCACAAAAAACCCCAAACTGGTACACTTATGATAAATTTACCCTGAACTATTTTTTTTACCATTAAAAACCCCGAACTTGTATAATTATAACAATTTTACCCCAACTAATATTTTAATATTATTTTTATTTTTTTCGAATTTTTTATTATTTTTTTTTTTTTTTTTTTTTTTCCTTAATATTCTTCATCTTCAACCTCTAGCCGGTCGCCAATCCGGCGATCGGCCAGAGGCGGAGGCCGGCGAGGTTGGCCCCACTGGCCGTTGGCAAGGCTCGACTTGCCGGTGGGTGGGCGAGGGCTCGACCCGCCTAGCGGTGGGCGAGGTGACCCCCATTTGTTGCAGGGCAAGGCCGACCTCGCCAACGGCCGATGGGGCCAAGCCCTCACCCGATCATTTTGACCACGATCATATAAGTCGCAGGAGAATGTAGTTTGTCGCGAAACTTGAAGTAAATGTTTGGTGAGCCCTTCAAGATGAAAATTCAAACCCTCGAGTGGAAACGATAGTGAATTCAACAAGGACCTGTCCATTGTCGCCGCGTTGCTCGCTTGCAGTTCCACGATTGCTTCGTCATGCTAAATCTCACATAATTCATCCTATACTTTCCAGAGCATGTACTTCTAATGTACCCCAAAGTTGTCCTGATGACCCATCGATGCTAATGTTAACCAACTCTTTTTTCATCTTGAAGGGCTGTGATGCATCGATCCTGATAGATGGGACCTCGGCCGAGAAAACCACAGGGCCGAATTTCAGCATGAGAGGCTACGACATTATCGACGCAATCAAGGTCGTGGTCGAGGCTATTTGCCCCGAGTCGTTTCTTGCGCCGACATCATCGTCATGGCAACTCGAGACGCCATCACTTTGGTAATGGAAAATGACTTAAACTCGGTCATATTTGATTTGAATTTCATCGTGCAACGTTCGGATTTGCCCTAATGTTATCTCAAAAATTGTTTTTTTGCGTGCAAAACACATTCATGGCGAGATCAAGCCTCGCAGCGGTCGGCGGGGCCGACCTCGCCGGCTTCCGCCTTTGGCTAGTCGCCGGACCGGCGACCGGCCAAAGGTTGAAGATAAAGAAAATTAAGAAAAAAAAGAAAAGAAAAGAAAAAATAATTAAAAATTCGAAAAAAAAAAAAAAATAATATGAAAATATTAGTTGGGATAAAATTGTCATAAGTATACTAGTTCATGATTTTTGGTGGTCTAAAAAAATAGTTCGGAGTAAATTTGTCACAAGTGTACCAATTTAGAGTTTTTGTGGTAAAAAAAATAGTTTGAGATAAAATTATCACAACTGTACCAGTTTAGAATTTTTGTGGTATTAACCCTATTTTTAAAGTGTATCGTTTGTCCTTTCAACGAATAAAAAAATGAAACATAAAAAAATTGATTAGTCCTGGGTTGATCCTAGAACTGGGTCAGTTCAGTCTTCGATCCCAAGCTTAATAAGATCGGTCTTTGGTCCCAAAAATTGGAGACCAATACTGTGTAAGTTAGTCCCAGAGTTAGGTATTGAACCGGCCTAACCATATCATGATCACTCCTAGTCGTCCCTTTGCTTTTTCACCCTAGAAAGCGAGCTTAGGCCATTCGTTTTTTAGGCGTGAACCTTAAGGCTTGGATGAGATTGAGACGGAGTCTTCTTTTGCTCCACCATCCTTAACAGTAAAAAGGTTGTACTTTTTTTTTTTGGCCAGATAAAAAAGGGGTTGTACTTTGGATTGTATCTTTTACAACTCCGTAGTAGTAAAAGTGAAAAAGATAGGATTCCTCACTTCCTACGTTATTCATTTTTTAAGTCTTTTTCTTGGCCATATATCTTTTCTTGGATGTACACACAATTCATTTTTCACAATTTTTAATTTATTTTTATTCTTTCCAAATATGAATGTTAAAAATATGTCATGTGTGACCTCCGGAGTGGGCCTAGGTGGGTGGCCTAAACACTTGACCATGCCAACGAGTTCATGCTTGGATGGGTCATTCAACATTTCGGCCTGCTTAAGCCAAGCCCCGAAGTCTCCGAGGGCGTGCCTAGTAAGCAAGTCTAAAGCTAAGTAGCTACTCGATCATCCACATCATCAATGTATTGGCACAAGAGCACACTTGATGACTCTGTCACATGACCATGGGATCATCCATGTATCCACAATTTTGTTTAATTTGGGCAATCAAATTATCCATAACTCGTAATTTTCTATAATATTGAAAACATAAAAAAAAGGGGACCTTCACCGTCTCAATTTTCTTTTGTCTCTTTATTATTTTTGGTGCAATGTAATCGGCACAAGGTTAACTTCACAAGTAAAAAGTTGCTACCTTCAAATCGCATCAGTGTCATGGCAGTTTCAACAACAATTGAAGATGAAACAATGATATGATACAAATTGAGTATGCTTCGAAAGCAACTTTTAGAATCTTAACTATAGGAAGTTTCTCGCCTCGACCTCACCCAATCAATGGGGCCGAGTCCCGTTACGACCTCTGGTATTGTGGGTCCCACGGTGAAGATCGATCGGGTCGAGTGTAATTGGGTCTAGGGAAAAAGATTCCCTTAGGCTGCGTTTGGTCGTCCGGATTTCTAAACAGAATAAGACCGGACAGGATAGGATAGGATAGGATAGGATAGGATAGGATTTCTTCATATCCTGTCCACTGTTTGGTGGACTACGGATTTAAAGTCAGATAGGATAATTTTTATTTTTTTATTTTTGCTATTCATGGGTTCGGAGGAGTTGGTGAAGGAAAAAAAAGCCGAGAAATTTTTTTGGTGAAAGCGCACAAGGTGTGGGGATGAAGATAACGGTGAGTGGAGCGTAGGGTTTCTAAAAAAATAGGCATTAGAAATCCTATCCGGGATCTATCCCATCTCCCCCCTTGAATTTTTTTATCCGGACTATATCCGATCTATATCCGACCTTATCCTATCCTGGACCACCACCAAACACAGGATAGGATAAAATATATCCTATCTTGGTTTTTATCCGGTCGACCAAACGCAACCTTAAAGTATTAAGAGGTGGAGGGGAAGTCCAGATGCTTGATAGAAACTATTCATTGTTCTTTGAGCCCAAGATCCAAATGCATTTTCCCACTTGCTTTCCCTCAAAATCTCCATATAGATGGAAGCGGGTAACGTCAACTTTTTCCTCGGCCCACGCAGAGAGCGACTACAATTTGCACTCTACTCTCGCGTCTGGGCGTGTTCGTGGGGGCGAGAGACCAGAGAGACACGTGCTGGCGCGTGGGTGGGAGGAAGTGAACCGGGTGCGCGGGCACGTGCGTGCGAGAGAGGAGAGAGAGAGAATTCGGGCGAGTCAAGAGGATGGCCCCACCTTTTGTGTGGGGCCCGTGTGATAAAAAGGTCGATTTTCTTTTCAAATATGTTAGTTTTTTTTTTACTATGAATAATTATTAAGGAAAAAGCCATCAAAAATCCCAAACTTTACCCTTATGATACATTTATCTCGAATTTTTTTTGTGACACTAAAAATCCCAAACTTTCTTGTTTGTGACATTTACCCCAATGTACATTGTTCATGGGCATTTTCGTCTTTTTTTTTTTTTTTTTTTTTTTTTTTTTTTTTTTTTCCCGAGGGGGGGGGGCCTCGCAAAATCGGGTGAGGGCCGCCCGCCGACACCCATGAGGCCCCCTAGCTCGACGCCAAAGAAGGCCCCTCGAAAAAAAAAAAAAAAAAAAAAAGAAAAAGCGGAAAAAATGAAAATGCCCATGGACAATCTATATTGAGGTAAATATGTCACAAACAAGAAAGTTTGAGATTTTTGGCCTCACAAAAAAAGTTCGGGGTAAATGTATCACAGAGGGTAAAGTTTGGGGTTTTTGATGGCTTTTTCCTTAATTATTAATACTTTAAAGTTCAAATATTACTAATCTAGTTGTCCAAATAACAAATGATTATAACGAATCATTTCTACGGAATAGCCTGGAAATTATGTGATTCTAACTTTTCTTTATTTACAAGCACGTGAACGAGATATAAAGTATTCTCAAAATATAGCTATTAAAGAAATTCATATTAAATTAATAGTACAATGAAATCGCAAGCGAAAGGATATTACGAGTTTCATATAATTAGTTGTCGACATGTTGATTATAAAATATTGTGAAATCATCTATCCATCCAATTTTTTTTTCTTTTGTGAAGTTAAAGAGCAAGATAAGTAATAGAAAAAAAAATTGATCTAGGCCCAAGTTCCTCTTCAATAATTCGAAATAACATTCAGAGATGCGGACGACTGTATTTGCGCAAAAGAAAAGAGAAAATTGCACCAAAACATGTTTAAAGGGTAAAATTGGGGTATAAATATTTATAGAGTTTCTTCAAGAAAAAGGGTAAAACAAGCTCTCATAAACTTTTGACATCTTGAGATCAAATATATCTTAAAAATTTTTAATTGACGTGATCAAATCGCATGCATTAGTTAAAAGATAAAATTAGTCAACCTCGTGAATTAAATGGGAGCAAAAAATTGATTAGATGACCCTATATCTATTTACACATGATAGTATAGGGGATTTGTATCTGAATAGGTTCTTAAAAGGCTAAAAAAGAAATAAGAGAAAAATCTTTTTGGTATGGTGGAGGATCTTCCAGTAAGTTCTCTTTGTATTCATTATCTCTTGAAAAGAAAAATAACGGGAGGAAACTTAGGGCTATCTTGGGTGCAGAGTGTATACTCTGTGTCAACTTCGGCTGGTTACATTCTAGGTAGGTTGATATAGTAGCCACCTGTGCCCGGGGGTAATGAGAAGGGATCTTTGGCTCTTGCTAGTTGCCTTGTGCTTCGCACAGTGTCTTATAATCAACTTGTCAACTAGTACCACCTATTACAAGACACTGTGCAAATACGTATTGCACGTTTAATTCAACATAAGTTTTTTTTCTTAACTACTCGTTTAAAAAAGCAATTAAGTTTTTTCGTTTCTTATTATGAGTAGGGCAATTAGCCCAATATATATATTTTGGTTTTGAAAGGGGCAAAGCCCGGAAATTACAATAGAACTCGTTTAATGAAACTTGAACCAACCTGATCTTCTTTCAAAATAGGAGTCAACCCTCTCGGTGGCCTATTTAGCACAAGGTGTCATTTGCATCACAAGAATGAAGAATCCAATTTGCTAACCAATCAGCATATTAGTTGCCTTCTCTAAAATTATGTAGCATTTTGACATTATGGAAATACTTTAAAAGTTTTTGAATTTGAGGAATGAGCATGTTGCCAAAGTGGAGAGCGAGAGATGATTTGTGAAGCAGTGAAATGCCGACTTGCAAGTCCACTTCCATAATAAGTTTAGGTATGCATAAAGAAATTGCAATTTTGAGACCCAAAAGGATACCCCATAGTTTTGTTTTGAGCAAAGAGCACACTCCCACAATTTGAGCAGATCCAATGAGCCAGTTGATTGATTCATTACGCAGAAGCCCACCTACTGAGGTGGGTCGCGGGTTGCCTTTAGAGGTCCCGTCGGAATTGAGCTTGACCCAACCAGTCCGAGGGGCAGTCCAATCCACAAACTTATCTCTTTTCTCCCTTCGAGGAGACAATATGTGTTTTGCTAGTCAAGCCGAAGCAATATCTTTGACCTGGCTTAGAGTTACGCATAAGGATTCGCTAGTAAGATAAAAATCCTTCTCAAATATTCGTCTATTCCTCTAGTTCCAGAAATTCCAACAAGCAATAGCAAAAATAAGTGACCGTTTATCTCGAATCTTAGTTGATGAACAGAATAAGTCTAACATCAACCATGGGAGTAGATCTCGGGTGAAGAGCAGCCCAATATATATTACTATGGCCAGCAATAGCAAAAGCGAACGAAGCCCAATATAATTATACCAATTTTCAAGCAAAACTAACTCGATTGCCAAAAAGGAAAATTCAGACGACGAAATTGCAAAAAGAAAAAAAAAAACAAAGAATTTACATTACCAAAATTCACGTGACTAAAGAAGATGTCCGCCGGACGTGAAGAATCGGGGTAGCTTCCTGCCTCTCCTCGGTACAATTTCCTTCTCCTTGTGCGCGATGTTGACCGCAGAAAACGACAACCAATGCCATTCCGACACGCTTTTCCTTTCCCCCTACATTTGACCTCCCACGATCGCCACTCAAATGATCCTTTTTACTTTTTATAATTGTTTTTTTCTGGGGACTGAAAAGGCGACCCCCAAATTATTTTTTATTTTATTCCCAATCAACACTTCACTCGACTCGGCAGCGAAATTTAATAATGAAAAAAAGAAATTCCCATTCGTTGCCCGAAAAAAACAAGGAAAGAGAAATTTGCACCGAGCTTTTAATAATGGACACGTGAATCGATCTGTGCACCTCTCTCTCTCTCTCTCCATTGCTCGACAGTCGATATCTCTCGAGCGGGACATAGCTCCGCGACAGCCAGCCATGTCGTCGTGTTACAGGCGGCTAGCCGCCGGCGCCGGCGCCGGCGCGAAGAACCTCTCCGCGCCGTCCACCTCGAGGCGTCGGCACCCGATGGAGGCCCCGTGGCCGCGACACCATCGCACGGATCGGTGGCCGAGGATCGCCCTGCGATCGGCGTACCGGCCCGACCCGTGGCTCGCGGTGGCGGCCGCGCCGGGGGAGGGATCGTGCGATGGAGGCGGCGGCGGCGGCGGCGACGGGGGGATCGGGAAGGAGAGGCCGAGGGCGGTGGGGCCGTGCCGGTACGCGGTGGGCGACAGCGAGGGGGGCGGGAGCGGCGGCGGCGTGGTGGATCGGGCGGTGGGGAGCTGGTGGGCGTGGGGGGTGGAGAGGAGGAAGGCGGAGGTGGCGGCGGCGGCGGCGGCGACGGTGTTGCTGGGGGTGGGGAACCGCGTGCTGTACAAGCTCGCCCTGGTGCCTCTCAAGCATTACCCCTTCTTCCTCGCGCAGCTTGCGACCGTCGGGTCAGTCCTTCTCTCTCTCTCTCTCTCTCTCTCTCTCTGTGTGTGCTGTGATCAACGCGCGTGCTCCGATCAATTGAACAAGCGTGGAAGTAGTGAAATCTGGAAACCAATGCCTCTCTCCTCCATCGAAATGTTTCGCAGTATTTGCTATCGCCACCTCCGATTCTACGATATTTTTCTGGATCCAATCACATGCACGGCCAAGCCGTCGCGTTTATCCGCCGCCGATTTTCCGTTTCCGGTCGCCGACATTTTCTTTTGCGCCCTCGTTCTCGGGATCTTGTTAGCGCACCTCTTCTTCTTTTTCTTGGACGACTAATGGGCGTCCAAAATTCAGAAATTCTCCTATTCACAATTTCTTCTTCTTTTTTTTCTTTTCATAGTTTGCTCATCAGAACCGCCTTTTTTTTTTAGGGCAAGTTATTAAAATTGGCGTCGAGTCGAGTCGAGTAGAATAGAAGTGCATGTCTATCGTGGGTTTTTTTTTGTTCTTTTCAATTTTCGAATTTTTCCAACTAATCTCAAACTCTTAGAAGAAGAGATTTCAATTTTTACCCATTTCTGAATCGGAGCTTTTCAAAGAGGACTCCTAAGCTTTTATAAATCAGACGTTCTTTTTATTAAGTACTACGAACATGTGTGCGTCGAACAGGGCAGGAGGGCCGTTTTCGGACGGGATTTTGATCATCGAAACATCTATATAAGCATTAATCGAACGTAAGAAAAATTAACACAACTGACCGTTCGGCGTTTGAATTTTCTCGTTTATTATGAACCGTCGATTGGATCCGGATATGGGCGGCTCGGAACAAACGAGCAAAGCAAACCTCGTCTTGCCATGTGTTTCTTTCGATGGTGGTGGTGTTTGGTCGGGGCTCTCGTCGTTTCATCGGCGGGTGCCGTGGACAGGCGAGCCTCTTCGAGAATGAGCAAATGGCTGACGTCAAAGTTGAGGAAACGCATCATTAAGTTCCTTTCGCTCAAAAATAGATGAAAGGACAGGTCTGTAATTTGTGTACTTTCCACCCACTCATAATCAGGGCATTAAAGAAAGCATGGATAACTAGGACATACAAGGGTCGGTAAAAATAATATTTAAATATTTGCGACTTTTTCAGGGTTTTTGTTAACGGGTCCTTCGGGATATTCGGTCAATTTCTATTTGAGGAAAGACCATAGTCTTTTTTAATCCTCGGCATACAAATCTTGTAATGCTGACGCCAACATCCATTTGCCTCGACGGTGCCAAGGGAGAAGAAGTAAAGTTCTGCTCCGTCTCTGCAGAAGAAGAAAAGAGCGAGTTGGTCTTGTTCCCTTCGTTGAGCCGAACTTGCCGGCGGGGGGCATTTTTTTATAGGTATGTGCTGACGAGGATGGTGTTAGCATCAATCGTTCTTGACTAGTTAACACGAAGGCGACCGTGTCTGGATAGGATTTGTTTTTAACTTCTTATTTTTCCCTTTATTCTTAATATCGCGGCGCTCGCACGGGGTTTGACATTTTCTTTTTGGCCCGGAGCGCCCGGAACTTCGGTACGTAATTTCGCGCGCAATCTTCCGGTAATTTCTCGTTAGAATCCGGGGGGTAACTCTCGATAAGTATACTTGTTTGGTTTTGTGGATCACATAATAATACGTATCAGGGAAACCTTTATTTATTTGTATCGAACTTTGACAAAGAAATATGGGGAAACCGGGGAATTAGTAAAGTAAGGTCGAGAGAGGTAAAAAAAGAGGCGGAAGTGGATTTCTCGATATCTGGGTGGGCGGGGGCCCTTTGGAGCGGAAGGGACGGCGGCGGGAACGCACGAAAAGTTTTGGGATGGTGGTCGGTGGAGGCTTCCGAGCGGCCAGCGTGGGGCCCGACCAACAGCCGTGCACGGCGCACCACTACGCGCATAGATTCTCTTCTCTTCTCTTCTATTCTATTCTCCTCTCTCTCATTTTCCTTACGGCGCCCCCCCCTCCGCCCTTTTCTTGCCCTCCTTTGGAACAGTCTTTTCGCGATCATTTTGGCGGTGCGTCGACATCATTGCGCCTGAATATATTATAAAGTTTCCTCCTTTATTATGGAATCTTATGGTATTCGTTCCCGGGGTGGGGCCAAGTTGGGGAATTTGTCATTACCCTCAATAATTCGGGGGGCTGACCTGGATTTTCCTCTTTCGTCCTCTTAAATTTTTTTTTTCCATTGGGTGCCACCGAGAAATGCAGTGGAACTGAGCGAAGTCAGGCGTTCGTTGCACTTGCCCGGGATTTGTTTTTTGGATGTGGATATGAAGTGTGGGGGGTTATGTTGTGCACAAGGAATGACGGCAGAGGAGAAGATCTCAGTGTGCAAAGAGAGGGGGGATAAAAGTATTCGGAAATTTCAACGGTTATTCTACGGCATATGTTGAAAAAGGGGGAGAGATTTGAATTTTGGGAGACAGTGACATTGGTCGTGATACGTAGTTATAAGACACCTCGCTAGATGTTTCTGGGTAAAAGTTGGAGGTTTGGATGTCATGGTGGAGTGTCGTTTATGTGTCAGACCGTGGACAGGAAGAATTCTCTATAGTGCGAAAAGATGTGGGCGTTGTCATCAAGCTTGTAAGATGGAAAGTATCTTGGCGTCGCTGAGTATTTCGATCTTTCCCCATGTGAAGGAATAGATTATACTCGGGGAACCCGATCCTAGCATTACGTCGATTTACTGATCAATTGATTCGATGTAAAACCATAATCCGGTCTGTGAAGTATGTTATCATGTCTCTTCCAAAGCAGTTGTTCTTGAGCAATAAGATCTCATTGTATCTTGCATTTATTTATTTGTTTTCCAGGTATATAGTTGTATACTTCTCTATCTTGTATCTGCGGTACCATGCTGGCATTGTCACGGATGAGATGCTTTCAACGCCGAAAGCTCCTTATGTTGCGGTTGGCTTCTTGGAAGCTTTGGCTGCTGCTACCGGAATGGCAGCTGGAGGTAGATACCCGTTTTAATTAGAAATCCTCTCTGTGAGCATAATGACCCAGGATATGATCTCACACGCTTATTTTTGTTCTTATATCTCTTGAACCAGCAATTCTTTCTGGAGCATCAATTCCGATTTTGTCTCAGGTGAAAATCGCTCTCAAGTATTCTTTTGCATTGCGATGCATTTTCGATAGAAATAGTTGAATAGTCATTGAGATGTACGTTCGGGCTTGCATTTGGTATTGTCTACTGGATTGCTATGTATTTGTATTGGTACTTGAGGAGTGAATTGCTATGTATTTGTATTGGTACTTGAGGAGTGCTCTTAAGTATTTTTATTTTCCTTATAATCAACAAGCTTGCTTGGCTTGGTTTTTTAAAGCAACAGGCTTGAACACTGGTATTTCATGGTGTTTGCTGAAAATAATTGGACCAGTTGATTTACAATAAACTGACCAATTTAATAGAGTGGCTCCAAGCAAACATAATTCAAGTGAGCTTGATTTTCCTGATAACTTCTCTTTGAAAGCCGTATGATTATTGTCTAATTTTTAAGTATGATGCCGATCCGAGCTTTAACAATATTTGCAGACATTTCTGGTGTGGCAAATTCTCCTGTCCACTATTTTTCTTGGGAGGAGATACAAAGCCAATCAGTTATTTGGATGCTTCCTTGTAGTTGTCGGTGTGATCATTACTGTAGCGAGGTAACTCACTGGACTTTTATGTAAACATCTTTTTATACCTTGACGAGTTATCTTCAACTCCATTTGAGAGAATTTTGGTTATTCCTTTTCTCTTGGCCTATTAGATTCTCTGACATTACTTCAAATGAATTGGGAAGCTATGAAAACTTATGTATGGGTTCACTCTTCTTCTAATTTAGTTGTTCTCTGGTGAACAAGCAGTGTGCCCCCTTACTATAACTCGCATCAGAAGCAGAAGCAGTAGGAGGGTCATGAGACTTTCTAGGACAGGTTTTGATGATAATCGTTAGGATTTGAAACATGCAGTGTGGGCTTTTGTTGTTCACTTTCGTTTGTCTCTTGTTTCTTTCATTAGCTTTAGTCCTGCTAGATAAGAAAAAGATCATCTGTCCACTTTTTCCATGTTATCAAGAAGATCTTAATTGCAAAGGATTACCTCGATAAGATGCCTGCCGTTGAAGTTACCAATTTTGTCTCAACCCCCGCAGTCTTCAAAAGAGAACTGATTTTCTTACTGGCAGATTAGTTGTATTTGTTGACCCCATTATGTATTATAAAGTGAATTACTTTTCATTCCGCAGTGGATCTAGTCCTGGTCATTCGCTGAAGGAAGCCGGTATATTTTGGAGTCTTTTAATGATAGCTTCTTTTCTGTTTCAAGCCGCCGATACTGTATTAAAGGTTGGTTGCACTCTGAAGTCTTGTTTGTTCCCTAAGTTTTTCATTTATGTTTTTCCTTCTCTTATGGTACTTATTTTACGTAACAGCTATTCTTTCTTTTCTTTGTAGGAAATAATTTTCTTGGATGCTGCTAGGAATTTAGAGGTATGTCAGATGAAAGACTACCCAATTGTACTTCTCCAAGCTTGCTAAATAACCATGAATTTAAGTAGGCATAGCACAGTAGTTTCTGAGTATTTTTGGGGCTGGGCGGATTCCTTCTTCCTGCCAGTCCTGCCAAAAATTTCATGTTCTCATACTTTGGTAGCAAACCTAAGTTTAAACTCTTGCACTCCTATCGACATACCTAGTCGATACCTAAATTGACTTATAAGAACAGGTTTTGAGCTCTACTAAGAGTTAACTGGTGCTTCTTATGCTGAAGGGTTATTAAATCTGTAGATGGTGTGATTCAGGATAGATGTTAGAACAACTAATGATACTGAGGAGAATTTGAAACTTGGCATAGCGTAACAGTACTTGGCAATTGAGCTTAGTTCCTTCTAATTGGCATTTCGGTCTGGGGATAAGTTAACTGGAAGGTCCAGACATTCTCTTGCATTGAGTCTTTAGCAGATGCTGGGAACATATTATTGATTATTCCCTCAAATATAATATGTCATGATGCTGAGATTACTGATTTGCATCCTAGCAGGGAGGATCTGTGGATCTGTTTGTTGTAAATTCTTATGGATCTGCTTTCCAGGTAATTATCCTACACTGAGCTAAGGTATACTTTTTGGAGGATAACTAGACATTTGATATCTCAGCTGATTGTTCTTATCTTTGTGTAGCACAGGCCTTGTTCATATGCCTCCTCCTCCCTTTCTTGTCAAAATTATGGGGTGTTCCTTTTAGTCAGCTGCCAACTTATCTTAGAGATGGCACGGCCTGTTTTTTAAACATTGGCCAATTATCAAGTGGTGAGTGCTACTTTACTTCAATTTTTTTTCTTTAGTAGATGTTAGACCTAGGAAAATGAATGTAGATGGTGTCTCTGGCCAAGCTGATTGGGATCAAACCAGTGAAATTCTAACATGGCCAAGACAAATTTCTGTGAAATTTCTTCTCTGTTGAGCATGCAACCCTTTGTCATGTCTGTGTAGCCCCAGCTGACTGTGCACAGAGGTAAATGCGTTTGTGAGCATTCACGCTTGTGTGCTCATGGAATGTGCCCTAGTGGGCAGGCAGCCATGTCTGTACGCATTTTATATTGATTTGAACATAGGGATGATTGTGTGTAAATTGATGTCATTGTGATATGGGACTCTTCTATCAGTTTTCGGTTCCTCTGTTAAAAGATGCCGCTGTTGTTAACTGAGACTTTCTGCAACATTTACTATGGCAAATAAAAACAAATTGTCATCTGAAAAGAAAAAATGCTGTAACAGCACATAAGTTCGTGTTGTCGCATTGCTCCATCTGGAGGGTCTGTTACACACAGTAAAGTGAAGTATATGCTTGATTGGTACCCAGGATGTGATGGAGCTCCACTGCTACCTTTACTGTTTGTTGTGGTAAACATGGGGTTTAACATATCGTTGTTGCATCTCCTGAAGATCTCGTCCGCGCTGGTATCTTCGCTTGCCTCTACATTTTCAGGTATGCTGTTTTACTTCTTAAATGTCAATGTAGAGAGACCTCCTGGTTAAAGCCCCACAAAGTAGCATGAAAGGCGATGCAATGGGACAGTATTGCAGTGGTCATGAAAGAATGTCACTGTGTACTACCACTACCTAGCATCACTCTGTGAGGGTTTTAGTTGAAGGATTTGTATGGAAACAAACATAAATTCCACATCAGTTGAAATTTTTCTCTCCCGTTTTTGTTAGCTTTGGAGTGTACAACAGGTTTCAGCTTCATCAGACTTATCGTCTCTGTTAATTTGCCCTACGGTTTCCATCATAAGGTCCATTAATTTAACATGAAATCACCAAAGGGAAGCCTGATGATACTGAATGATAGCATCATCGTACACTGTTACTAGTAAAAAGAAGCCTGTTTACTTTTCCTCATGACTTACTGGTTCATTGCAGTTACTAATTACTCTTTCTTTTTGGTCTACTCCATGGCAGTGCCCATATCCGTGTATATCTTCACATTGCCATTACCATACCTTGGGGTCGCATCCTCGCTCCCACCAGGTTTTGTTGCCGGAGCCATCATCCTTGTGCTGGGCTTACTCATTTACACATGGACACCATCAACGACGCCTGCTAGTCCTTGACTATTTTTAGCTACAACTCGACAATATGCAGCCGGCCGTCTCCATCGGCAGTGCGGGCATTATCAAGAGTGGTTGATTTTGCTGATCCACTGCCGTGAATAAGAGAGATGAAGATTGCAGATTGCCATGCTAAGCATAAATGCTGAATAAGCAACCGATTTCATGTTCTAGGTAGACAGGAAAGAAGAGCTGTCCGCGTTCATTCGAGTCGCTGTCGAACTGGACTTTACCTCAAAGTCTTGCTTCAGCGAGTTCTACAGGCGTGGGCTCGTTCACGCGCCTTGCCGGGCGAGGCTTAGAGTCTAATTGTACATCGTACTGAGTCCATGTTGTTGTTCGGATCGCTGGAATGGGTTTATCAGCTCACATTGTAATAAATGGAAGGATGCTGTCAAATTAGACGGCAACTTCTGGTTCTCTGCCGCAGCAAGACTCATGAATCTTGTTTCCAGAGGACAACACTTTCTTGCAAAAACATTTGACGTCAACGCCATCTGTAAGGAAAACGAGACACGCCATTGCTAGCTAGTTCGGCCTCGCCATACGGCTCCGAATCCAACCACCATACTCGCTCATTCTCTTAACTTCTCACACCGAGCACCCGACTCGTGCGTGCTTCGATAATAACCTTAGTACGCGCGTGTCGGACCGTCGACGGCCATCTTCTATGAAAGATTCTTCATTTGCCACATCGGTGTTGGACATTAAGCCCCGGCCCGGTTCGATCGGGCCCGACCCGGCCGGAGCCCGCCCGCTGAGCTCCGACAGCTTCTCCGTGTCTAAGCTAAGCTAGCTAAACCCTCCTTCCCTCTGTTGTGAGGGAGAAGCAAGAAAGCAATGTTAAGAGCTCCGCATTTCCCTGCAATGGCTTCCAACGCCCTCACCGCGCTCAGACTCTCTCTGATTCCCACTCTCAGCTTCTCTTCTCCTTCGCAATCTCGCGGTATCTCCGCTACTCCTCCGCTCTCGTCGACAAGGCACCTCTCGCTTTCTCCTCCTCCCCTCGGCCGGAAGCTGAAGCCGGTCCAGCCCGCGTCGCCCCATCCACGCCTCAGAGGAGCAGGTAAGCGCGCGGAAGCTCCGGTGAAGTTTGCCCCCAGTTTTTGTTTCCCGTAATTCGAAGTGAGCAGTACGGGCAGAATGGAAAATGGAAATGAAGCGGGCAGTGTTGGGCGGAAAAATTTTGAGGAAAAGAAAGAGCTTGATGACTTGATGGAGTCAGTCGAGCGTGAAAATCATTACCCATGATTAGTTTCTCGATGACATACTCTTTTGCAGTTACAAACGTATTTGAAGTCCAAATTCGTCCTTTCTAGTGAAGTAAAGCCATTGATCGTTGAGGAATGGGTGGGATTATGGCGTGTTTGAATTGGTGATGAGGCAGTTGGAGGCTGTAAACATGGTAAGATGCTTTCAGTGTTGCTCTGGTGTGACAGCTGATCGGATAAGGAGAGTCCAACCGCCGTTTCATCTAAAAGAATTATCCTTTGTTGGTAGTTTTTGTGTCTCCTTGGGATCTGTTGTCGGTTGAAGACTTGAAGTAGTAGGGAGATTGAGCAGTCATCTGCCGGATGATATTCGAGGGTTCGAGATGTGATCCCAGCCAGTGGGAAAGGGAAACAAAGAGCTTCGTAGTAGTACATGTTGTCATTGTGTCACGTGCAACTCTCATTCGCTTACCGCATCTTGTACTTCCGAATATTTGTTGACATACTTTGCTTAGATTCGTTGATTGTATCAAATTTTTAAGATTGGTGCTTTCCCCTGTTGTTTGAAACAAATATGCAGTGCCTTGTTGAAGTAATCTGTTATGGACCTGTTTTTAGAGCGTCTAATTTCAGAATTCTGTCTATTAATTGGTGGGAGTCCTCTCGTAGATTTTTTCGGTGAATATACTGAATATGAGAAGTATTTCTTTAGGTATTTCAGCTTCGTTTAGTTCGCAGCCAAGTTCTGGCAATGGGAGGGAATTACTAGTGCAGCACTTGCTTATCAAGGAAAACGACCTCGATCTTCTGCTTGAGCTTCAGCAAAGGGTTTCAGCAGGTCCATTTTCAAGCCTGAACTTTTATATAACTTTCTTTCTTTATTGTCATATCATACATGCAGAAAGAAGGGAAAAATGTAAGCGTTTATGCGACATAAAAAATGTTCTGAAGTTGTCATTGGTTGAATCGCAATCATCTTGTGAGCTAATTGAATGGAGATAGTACGCTGCAAGCCTGATGCTATGTCATTGCTGTTGTTTATTATTGTTCCAGGAGAGGATCTAAGTGACCTTGCAGTTGAACACTCAATTTGTCCATCAAAAGAACAGGGTGGGATGCTAGGGTGGGTGAGAAAGGGGCAGATGGTATGCTGAAGCTTTATCCTCGATGGGTTTTAGGAATATGTTCTGTTCATTACAGGGTATCTGTTCTGGCTGTCTCAACCTTCTAAAAATTAGAGAATTTATACTTTCAAGAAAAAGAAATTGACTAATCGTTTTGCACATATTACAAGAAAACTAAACATGAAAAAAATCATTTCTCTACATTTTCAAGACACATTGATTATAGCTTCACCATTACTCTGGGGCAACTTCTTACTTATCCCTGTAAGAAGCAAATAAGTTGTCGACTATTTGTTCGATCTACTTCTTAATGGCTTTATATGAATATGACGTATGGACTGAATTTGATGTAAATGAGCAGCTATCATCCCAAAATTGCAGCATTTTTGTGCTGCTCTACAAGGAGACATGTTATATTGTGATTTTAAAAGATATCAAAGAAGTGACGTAGTTGAAAGCATCTCTTTCCCTTTTCTTATTCGATTGAAATATGTTCAACATGGTGCTGCAGGTGCCAGAATTTGAGGAGGCTGCTTTTAGTGCGCCTATAAACAAAGTTGTAAAATGCAAGACTAAATTTGGATGGCATTTATTGCAAGTTATTTCCGAGAGGTTGGCCTTGGACTTCTTAACTTTTGTATCAATTAAAGTGGGAGACTCGTTTCGATAAAAAAAAAAAGTGGGAGAATCGGGATTATTTTTGATTCAGTTGTGATTCCTGCAAATAGGGAAGAGTCAGTTCTTCAAGACATACAGCCTGATGAGCTTCATGTCAAAATGCAAGATCCCAGTTTCCTTGATGAATCTCAACTCATTGATGTTAGAGAGCCCGAAGAAGTGTATGTTCTCATCTTCTAATAACTTTTAGTTACATGGACAAAATTATCGTCTTGTCTTTTTGAGTGGAGTTGAATAAATGACTGGTGTATTAATAAAGTTGGGCTATTGATGTTCGGAAGAAAAAACGATACAGAAAAAGAAGGTGATCTTATTCAGTAGATGGTGAAGCAACCAAGTTTGGGAGTTGATTTTTTTGAGTAAGTGCTGTGAGATAGCACATAGGGTTTCAAACTTTTGTGGTTCGGGCAATTGGTGAATTTAAATTTATTTCAAAAGTCGGATTCTTTGGATATCACAATCGCCAGTAACCTGGTTTGCCGAAGCAGAGACGTGAATAATCATGCTTTCCAATTTGAAAGTCATCCTCTGCTGTTACACTTCTCAAATTTGTGCTTTTGATTTACATGTTCAACTGTCAGTGTTCAGTTTTTCTTGCACTTGTGAACTTTTCCGCTCATGCACGTTTAGTCCTCAATATTATTTCATTTCCTTTTAGCACCTTGCTTTTAAGTGATGGGTCACTCATCGGTGGCAGGGCCAAGGCTTCATTGCCTGGTTTTCAAGTTCTTCCACTTCGTCAGTTTGGCAGTTGGGGACCAGAAATTACTACAAAGTTAGATGCTGAGAAGGATACTTACGTAATGGTCAGTTCAATCTTTGCTTCTGCCGAACGTTAGGATTATTTACTCCAGTGAAGAGTCTAAGGCTGCGCATGACATCCATTCTGTGCCCAGAATTTGATTCTGGACAGAAATGATTCTTTTTGATTCTGTGCCTAGAAACAATTTCTAAGCATTTGAAGACGTTTGATAACTGCCCAAAATTTTTGTTCTTCATATAGAAAAAGAACAGAAATGCGTTTAGTAACTACACAAAATTTCTTTTTATTAATAATATTTTGAATTTTTTTAATATTTATTTCTTTTTTTCTCTTTTTTTTTTTCTTTCTTTACCCTTCCTTTCTTGGCCATGGTTGGCCGTCGGCGCCGATGATTGGCCACAGGCCAGGGCCGGTGAGGGCGTTGTGGCCCTCGTCGCCGCCTTCGCTGGTGGTGACGGCAAGGTTGGCCTCGCCTTGGCTGGGCGAGGCTCGACCTCGCCCAAATCTGGCGAGGCTCGACCTCTTCCAGATCTGGCGACGGACCTGGGTGGTGAAGGCGAGGTCAGCCTCGCCTTGGCTAGGCGAGGCCGTGAGCCGCCCTCGCCCAAGCAGCGAGGGGAACCCTCGCCGGCCACTGGTGAGGGCCAAGATGCCCTCGTTGGGCATGGCCTGTGGCCGGTCGCCGGCAGTCAGTGGCCGGTTGGTGGCGGGGCCAAAGAACAATAACAACAAAAAAAGAGAAAAAAACCAAGAAGAATTAGTTTTGAAAAAATTGTTTTCAGAATCAAGAAGCTACTTTTTTTTTATTCTTGATTCTGTTCCAAAACTAATTCTGGGCACGGGCACAAAAAATTTGATAAACGAATTTCCGTTCTCAAACTGATTCGGGAACAAAAGAACAAAATCAATCACTATTTGGCAAGTTGCCATACAGGCCCTAACAGTGCAGTAATTAGAGTAATGGTGTCTAATTTATTTTTTAAAATACATTATGAATCTTTGTCCTCCTGTGACTAGTATGTATAGATTTATCGACTAGCTAGTCACAAGGCAATAGCCTTTCATATGGTTGGAGACTGGAGTTGTTCATTTGTGTGTATTCAGTTGCTAGTTCGTATAGATTTACTCTTTCAAAATTTTTCAGCCAGGTCAATCCGTTCTGTAAGATCTTCCTGCTCTTGCTCCTCCTCAACCTCCCTCCTAGTATGAAATGGTTAATCTCAGAGGGAAAAAGTCATAAAAAATTTCCTTCTTTGCTAATATGCTTGATAACAAAATCAATGTTGGTGATTTTTTTTTTTTTAATGTTGTTGATTGCCTAGGTTAGTTTTGCTCTGTTGTAAAATCACACTAGCCTTTTTGGGTAATCTGGATGGTATTTAAAATTATTCACTTAAAATTAATGTTGATAGAATGATATTGGCCGTATTGCCTTTGACAAGATCTTGGATGGCCCAATTGATTTTCTTGCTTCACTATGCATTCATATAGCCAGATGTCATGTAATGCCTCCACTTTTAGAGATTTGAACAGCCCTATCCTTCTCCAATGTGGTAAGATGTTGTAATAATGCAGTGTCACCATGGAATGCGGTCGTTGCAAGTTGCCAAGTGGTTGCAGACACAGGTAAAACTTAAAAGCCCTTCCCTCCCATGTTTATTTGCTTTTATTTATGTGCGTGTTTATGGCGCATGATGTAGAAAGCTATACGGAGCTGTACAAATCTGTGGTGCCTGTAGAGCATGGTATTGAGTTGAGAAAAAAATTAAAGTTATTCTCATTATTTCGAGCTTAAATTTTCAGGGTTTTAAGAGAGTATTCAACTTGTCTGGGGGAATTCATGAATATGCTGTCAAGGCTGATCCATCAATCCCAACTTACTGATGTTGCTGTCAGTGGAATTTTGTAGTGCCTAGACCGGGTTCTCTGAAGTTGCTTCGTCTTCCTTTACAGTCGCAATACCGTCTCTCGTTGTCTGAGATTTGGCCATCACAATGTTAAACTGGTTTTGTTCAGGCAAACTTTGGTATCTTCAGCCTCAGAAATATGCCCTCTTTCGGTCTTTCCGTGTAGAATCCCTTTCCTGCCAAGACGGCCAAAAAAACTACACGCTCTCTTACCATACGAATTTCATGTGAGGGTTCCCCTTTTTTTTATTGGACTAGTGTAAATTGAGGCTCTTCTCAGGTATTTTATTCAAATGAGACATGCAGTGGAGTTAATGACATGAAGTCTTTGAAGCCAAGAACCATATATTTCTACATAGACTCATAATAAGTTGCGGATGTTGAGGGTTAAAACCAGGATAACAGTTTCATTTTTGAATTATCAAATTAAAAGGAGGAAGGGGGAGAGAGAGAGAAAACGATAGGGCCAACGGTGCGTGTCACAAGACCAAAAAAACGGTTTTGTCTTTTCCCGCGACATCCTCGGAGACAAAAAACAGAGTCAGTCTCTTCCCAAACTTCGAAAACAGACACCCCCAAATTGGAGAGTCCTTTCGATCACACAAACACGTACATGCATTGCACGTCCATCGTCCTTCCTCACCATTCCAAGCTGTATCCTATCTTTTTTCCCTCTCCCTTTTTCTCTCTCTCCCTCTGCGTGCATGTTTCTCTGTTTCAGGATAGCTCTCCTCCTCTTCACCCCTCGACGCTTAACCAACTCCACCACTATCTCCTCCTCCTCCTCCCCCTCCCAATTGCTCTACCTCCATTACCACCATGGGCAATTGTTGCTTCCGCGGCAGCCCCGCCAATCCCCTGAGCACCAAGGCGCTGTCCATGGCGCGAGCCGGAACAACCGTACCCCGGATGGTGCTGCCTCAGCGGGGAACCCGACCACCGCCCCGCCTAAGAGCCCGCCCCCATCGTCAACCCCGCCTGCATCCGGCTCCAAGGCCTCCAAGCCGAGCCCCATTGGTCCGGTCCTCGGCCGCCCCATGGAGGAGGTCAAGTCGATGTACACGATCGGGAAGGAGCTAGGGCGGGGGCAGTTCGGGGTCACCCACCTGTGCACCCACAAGCAGACCGGCCAGCAGTTCGCCTGCAAGACAATCGCCAAGCGGAAGTTGGTCAACAAGGAGGATATCGAGGACGTCAGGAGGGAGGTCCAGATCATGTACCACCTGACCGGCCAGCCCAATATCGTGGAGCTCAAGGGCGCGTACGAGGACAAGCACTCAGTGCATCTGGTGATGGAGCTGTGCGCTGGGGGGGAGCTGTTCGACCGGATCATCTCCAAGGGGCATTACACGGAGCGGGCTGCGGCCTCGTTGCTCAGGACGATCGTCCAGATCGTGCACACGTGCCATTCCATGGGGGTCATACATAGGGACCTCAAGCCCGAGAACTTCCTTTTGCTCAGCAAGGATGAGAACTCGCCGCTCAAGGCCACCGATTTCGGGCTGTCCGTTTTCTTCAAGCAAGGTCAGCAGTTAATTCCTCGTTAATGTATCTCTTGAATAGGTTTGCGTCGAGGATTTTGTTTGCTTAGCTGATAATATCTCTCAGGCTCTAAATTTGGATCTTTCAGTGCATAAACTTCCTGCTGATGCC
This sequence comes from Syzygium grande, assembly GCA_024733475.1. Taxonomy (NCBI): domain Eukaryota; kingdom Viridiplantae; phylum Streptophyta; class Magnoliopsida; order Myrtales; family Myrtaceae; genus Syzygium; species Syzygium grande. The sequence goes on from JAMXDD010000011.1 coordinate 6,564,629, forward strand.
TTACATATGCAAATGAGCCAACTGACAAGACGAGTTCCAATCATGAAAAGAGACGAAACAAAATGCATGTCTCTTTGTTGTTTATTATGATTACAAAAACCATCTTGAGATAAGCAATTTCCAAAACTAGGCTATATTTAAGTTTCATCACGATGATCATGCAAACTGGACAAGAGAGTACGTGACATCAAAAAGCTTGCAAGTCCTGGTCTATTCGATAAGAGTTCATATTGTTCGTTCTGTTCCATCTGCAAAACAGTAGTGACGGTTCTATTCTATCCGCAGGAGATGTGTTCAAGGAAATCGTTGGTAGCGCATATTATATTGCGCCGGAGGTCTTGAAGAGGAGATATGGACCAGAGGCTGACATATGGAGTATCGGGGTCATGCTATATATTCTCCTCTCCGGAGTTCCACCCTTCTGGGCAGGTTTTGCCTTTTTTTCAAGCAACGTCACTTTCTTTAAGTTTGTTTCCAGATGAATGATTGGAAATAGGTCATACTTTTAGTCTGATATATAACAACGTTGGTTGACAGAGTCCGAAAATGGGATTTTCAATGCAATCCTACGCGGTCAACTCGACTTTACGAGCGATCCATGGCCCTCGATTTCACCAGGAGCGAAGGACCTTGTGAGGAAGATGTTGAATTCTGACCCTAAGCAGAGGCTGACCGCCTTCCAAGTGCTCAGTAAGTATTTGCCCAATGAAGTTTCCATTCAAACATCCAAAGCATTTTCTGACATACCATCCTTCTCGTTCTGGTCTCATCAGGTCATCCTTGGATTAAGGAGGATGGAGAAGCACCCGATACACCTCTTGACAATGCAGTTTTGAATCGGCTTAAACAGTTCAGAGCGATGAACAAGTTCAAGAAAGCTGCTCTTCGGGTATTCCATCTTCACCATTGTCAAATGAAGCTAGTTTGCTTAAAGTCTAAATTATAATACCATGCATATAAGTCTTATTAAGAACCATTGGCTGGATTTTCATGACGGCACATCTTTCACATGGTATATAGTACGAAATCATATGATTAAGCCACTTTTGAATGGTCATCGAAGTTCAATTTTTCTCTTGAAATGTCAAGGTCATTGCCGGTTGTCTGTCAGAAGAGGAGATAATGGGGTTGAAGGAGATGTTCAAAGGCATGGACACTGATAACAGTGGCACAATCACTCTTGAGGAGCTGAAGCAAGGGCTTTCAAAGCAAGGGACGAGACTATCGGAGTATGAAGTCAAACAACTTATGGAAGCAGTAAGTGTTTCATTTACTATCGAGGAATTAATCAGCCAAGCGGGTTAATATTTTCTTCAAGATGCTACAGAAGTATTTCTTGAGATTGTTTACAAATACCGCCACTCTTACTTTGTCTCTTGCTCCTTCAAACTCTGGGAACGACAATAGGCCGATGCTGATGGTAATGGGACGATAGACTACGATGAGTTCATCACCGCAACTATGCACATGAACCGGATGGACAGAGAGGAGCATCTCTACACTGCTTTTCAGTACTTTGATAAAGATAACAGCGGGTATTGTTTTAGTTACCATCGTCTGTTCCACCTTTTAGTAGAAATCTTTTAGTTGCAATTAGTCCTCTTATATCTGTACATAGAAATCGATGTTATCTGTAACCATAGTTATCTTTTTGAGCAATGCAAATCAGTTTCTCATAACCGTCTGATCTCACTCAGGTTCATTACAACTGAAGAACTAGAGCAAGCTCTTCGAGAATTCGGCATGCATGATGGAAGGGACATCAAGGAAATTCTCTCTGAAGTTGACGCCGACAATGTGAGTAACGTAAAGAAGTCATTTATGCAGCGTTACGGTAGACCCAATTTCGAAAAATACGCGCCTAGTTTTGGTTGATTACTCTCATCTTTTATCATGAACCTATACTGACCCTACTACTGTCGATTCTTTTAATTTTGCAGGATGGTCGGATCAACTACGATGAGTTTGTGGCAATGATGAGAAAAGGAAATCCAGAACCGAACCCGAAGAAGAGGCGTGACGTCTTTGTTTAATCTCGCAAAATGGGTGCTTGGGAAGGGGGAAGCAGGAAACAATTATTCTTGTCGGCCGGGCATGTATCATCGGTTTTTGGCAACTGTACACTGGCACATAGATATAAGAAATCAATGCTGATAGGTTTGGTGATAGAAGAAGGGTGTTGCACTTTGTATATTAGTCTCGAAGCGATGAAACTGAATGAGATTTGATTGGAGAGAAAGATGGAGACGGCGGAGGTTCTCGGTTTTATAGAATAGGAAGTTGCTCTGCTTTTGTCTTCTCAACATCAATTGTAATTAACCTGCACAAACTTCTTGGTCTATAGATTTCTTTGGAATTACGTCGAATGTTTCTTCTTCTGTTTGGTTCCATCTGTCGGATCAGAGACCCGCGACGCCAGCAAGAGCATGGCCAAATCTGGTAAGCCTGTTTGGGGGGGATGCGATGGGGACGACATGCTTCTCGAGCCAAGTCGACCCGTTCAGCATGTCCAAGAGCAAGATAGATCCCCGACAAAGGCTGTGTAATCAAACCCGAGCCAAGTTAACGTCGATCGACAGTATGAGTTTCTCCAATAACAACTACCATTGCATTGCCATGGGAGGTCGGATTTTGGAGTATCCGCGGAACGCCAAAAAGAAGAAAAATAACAAAGGCGAAGTAAGATGACAATTCAAGGAGGCCTTGTCAAGTCATAATCTTCGACGTACTTCGTCGTCGTTAAGGTTCAATGCTTCACGTCTCTTGACAAGGATGTGTAGGAATTCCAAATTTTAATGCTTAATTCGACATTGGTCTCTGTAATTTGTCAGATTAATTATTTTTATACGATACAATGAATATATTTTCACGGAAATTTCATTTATAATCGATATGCATAGATCATTGTGATTCGGACAGTTGAATAGGAATTAATAGAACCTTTAAAAGGCAAGTTTGATCAACTTTTTGGTGTGTTTTATACATATGTTTGATATAGCAAACATTTTCATTCAAAACACTTAAAATCAGATCTTTTGTACCTTCTTGTATTAAATACGTCGCACGTCCATAAAATATATATATATATATATATATATATGTGTGTGTGTGTGTGTGTGTGTGTGTGTGTGTGTGTGTGTGTGTGTATTGTGGATAAACTTCATGTTAGTCCAGACACAGCTATGGTACACAAACCCTAGGTGCATAACCTGAACATAGTACAAAACCTACTCCGTAACAGATGAAGATCAATCAAAAGCTCATAAAGACTTAGCATAACTATTAACAGCAGACACAAGTAATTAAGCATATGCACTGGCCAAGAGTCTTGGGCTAACAAGAGCCGAGAGTGGCACAGATTTTTGCAGCGCCAGACCAAAAGTCTCATCCATGTTCAGCTCATCCACTCCATCTGGTAATTCCCATTCAAAGGAGTGAACCAAGGTCCCCAAAATGTACTCAACCATTGCTATCCCCATCCTCGCCCCGGCGCAGATCCTTCTCCCCGCTCCGAACGGCATCAATTCGAAGCTGTTCCCCCGCGGGTCGATCTCTGCGTGCTTCTCCGAGAGGAACCTCTCAGGAATGAACTCGAGAGGGTCCTCCCACACGTCCGGGTCTCTTCCTATCGCCCATATGTTCACGCTGAGCCTGGTGTTTTGGGGTATGTAGTACCCGTTCACCAGGCACGGTTCGGTGGAGACGCGGGGCAGGTTCAGGGGCGTCGATGGATGCTTCCGGAAGGACTCCTTGCAGATGGCTCGCAGGTACGGGAGTCTCGATAGGTCAGACTCTTGAAGGCGCCGTTGCTTGCCAATGACTCGATCCATCTCCTCGTGCGCCCGTTGGAAGATGCTAGGGTTCTTCAGCATCTCGGCCAACGCCCATTCTATCGCGCTAGACGAAGTGTCTGTGCCCGCCGTGAACAGATTCTGCTCAAAGGACCAAAGAGAGAGTCAATTAACTAGCAACAACACGAGAACAAGTCACAAGAACCCGGAGAACGCTCTCCGATTGTGTGGGTTACAAACGTGTACATTACCGTCCAGCAAGGATGAATGAGAATACATAACTCAAGCCATAGTGAAGTGTATGGTAAAGAGGAAAATTAGTAGCTAGCTAGATGATCGAGAGGAATCCAAGAAAGATTTCAAAAATGATTTCTTCTTATAAAGTAAGTGGAAAGTTTGATCTTAGAAACTTACCAATAGAAGAGCCTTAACGTTAGTCAAATTGAGTGTCTCGCTTCCGGTATTGATCTCGTGACAATTGTTCATCAAGATGTCAAGGAAATCTGGCTTGCCTTCACGTTCACGAGCCGTGGCCATATGCTCCTCGATCATCCTCGTTAACAAAGCATCGAACTTCTTGTGCAGCCGCTTCATTCCTCCTTCGATCCCTTGCAAATCCATCCACGCAATCGACGGTATGAAGTCGCCGATGTTGAAGTAGCCTGCGGAGGTCATGAGTTCCACCACCATGTCCTTGAACTCGTTCAACTCGGACCCTTTTGTTGCGAACACGCGGCGGCTCAATATCACTTGGCCGATCATGTTGGCCATGGCATAGGTCAACATCTCGGGCACCACCACTGGCTCAACCCGCCCGCTCGATTCGTACATCGCTCGGAGCATGTGGCTGAGCTCAACCGCCCGGACATCAGTCCATTCGAAGAGGGCCTTGCCACCGAGCATGTGGAGGCTGCTCAGCCTCCTAAGCAACTTCCATTTTGGTCCATAATCGGCAAAAACCATATCTTGAGCGTTATATGCCATGTGGGTCGCGCCAGCGTTCGGTGGCCGGTTCAAAAAATTCATGTCTAGGGTTCTCAAGAACGCCCGAGCCGCATCCGGGGTCGATGCCACCACCATGTCGCAAGTGCCCATCTTCAGGTACATAACCGGCCCATACCTTTTGGCCATCTTTGCTAGGGTTACATGGGGCATGGTTCCTAGGAGGGGAAGCACCCCAACGATCGGCCACCCTCTCGGCCCCGGGGGGAGCTTTCGAGAGAGGTTTCTGAGGAGTAAGCGGATGAATAAGCGGGTGACGATGCAGACCAACATCGCCGAGACGATCTCACGGACGAGGAATTCATCGATGGTCACCATTCTATCAACTGTGTATGGTGTTGCAACTATGGACCATAGTGCCTGTGTTATGTGTCTCCTTTGCAAATATACTCAATTTATAGGACTAACTGAAGAATAAGATGAGGGGTTTTGATTTAACATTTGTTGATAGATAAGCAGTGGGAGAATTAGCAAATCATAGTTACTTCTTCCCCCAAGAGTTACTGCTGACTTTCAAGATCTCTACGTCGCCAGAAGAGAATGTGAGACTTTAATTCTAACACCTTTGTCTGAGATTCATATCTACACAACTCCAAGCATACGGGCTCGGACCGGGACTTCCACAAAGGCCAGTGTTTTGTTACGTAATAGAGATCGATCGATCGTAGCTAGCGAAAAAGTCGAGCGTACATGAGGATTGGCCTGAGTACGAGAGGATTTTTACTACGAAAACGATGATCGGAATTAGTAGCCCTTGACCTTATTATATACAACTTTATATGTGTCCCAAAATTAATGCGAGATTCGGTAATCTCGCAAATTCGTCATGTTTCAAACCAATCATTCTTGGCCTAGATTATTTCCCCAACTCATTCAGATCTGGCTAGCAATCAACTTTTTAAGTCATTGCACACTCAGAGCGACGTACGCATGAGAAATGCACAAATTAAGGTCGCACAATTCTCTAGTCTCTGTAAATACGGGGGTTTTCGTGCTGATAAATATCAATAGTGTTGGTAAATATCAAAAAATCTTTAGTAAAGGAAAAGGACCGGCGACTTTTTTTTTTTTCAGGTAAACTATCGGTAATTCATCAATAGTTTTGTGAAATTACGAAATTTTTCTTGTTAGTTTGCAAATTAGCAACTTTTGTACTAATTACATAATTTACTAACGATTTGAATATACCTTATTATATGAAATTGCCAACCTAAATAGAGCAACTTACCAATTTTTGTTAGATTATATTACCAATCATCATTTGAAACACTTACAAACAATTCATTGCTTCTTTTTTTTTTATATATGTTTTATCCACTTTTTTGTTGATTACCAATTTTCGTTTGCTTTGATTAGCAATCCTTTTTTTTTTTATATTCCCTTTCCAAAGAAAAGACCAACATTAGGAAAAACGGTATTGATTTTGTAGCAAATGGAATGGCAAGGTTGCCAGAAAAGAGAAAAGAAAATATACAGAGTCATTAATGACCGTGTACCTAAGTTTTCATCGATAGTGTGATATCATAACCTCAGGTAGTGTTGAATGAAACCTCCCTATTTTATCGAGCTTCATTAACAATGAAATGTTACAATTTTGTCTTGTTTAGATAAGCTTATCTTAACTACCGAGGTTTGTCTCAGTGGCCACCCTTCTTATTATGGAAGGGGAAGGTAGGGAGTTCGATTCTCCACCTTCTCAAGGAGTTAGGAGTGGGATCGTTTAGTTTCGGGTGTGGGTTTCGACTCTCACACTCTGTAAAGAGGTAGGGCAAAAATCCGAAAATGAGTTAAAAGTTAGAGTAGAACAGATAAAAAAGAAGGAGATAAGCTCATCAACATAATAGGGGAATTTCACTATGGAGAAAGCATCGAGCTTATATAATTGGTGTATAACTCGTGACGCTCTTTTATCGAGGATTTTTATGTACAATGACAACCTTATGCCCGAGGTAACTATCGTTGCAGTTTGGTCGGGGTAGATCGAAAATCCACGATGGCAAGCAAGGTTGCCAGAAAAGAGAAAAGAAAATACACAGAGTCATTAATGACCGTGTACCTAAATTTTTATCGATGGCATAATGTCATAACCTCAGGTAGGTCAATTAAGTGATTGAATTCAATACTTGATTTTGTTGAACGAAACCTCCATATTTTATCGAACTTCATTAACAATGAAACGTTACAATTTTGTGCTGTTTAGATAAGCTCATCTCAACTACTGAGGTTTACCTCAGTGGTCACTCTTCCTACTAAGGAAAGGGGAGTTAGGGAGGTCGATTCCCCACCTTCTCAAGGGGTTAGGGTGAGGTTGTTTAGTTTTAGATGTAGGTTTCGACTCTCACGCTGTATAAAGAGGTAGGGCAAAAGTCTAAGAATGAGTTGAGAGTTAGAGTAGAATGGATAAAAAAGAAGAAGATAAGCTCATCAACATAATAAGGGAATTTCACCATGGAGAAACCACTGAGCTTGTATAATTGGTGTATAACTCGTGAAACTCTTTTGTCAAGGATTTCACGTACAATGACAAACTTCAGTTTGGTCGGGGTAGATTGAAAATTCATGATGCAAGCAAAGTTGCCAAAAAAGAGAAGAAAATACACAGAGTCAATAATGACCATGTACCTAAGTTTTCTTCGATGGTGTGATGTCATAACCTTAGGAAGGTAATTAGGTGATTGAATTCAATACTTGATTTTGTTGAACGAAACCTCCATATTTTATCGAGCTTCATTAACAATGAAACGTTACAATTTTGTGCCGTTTAGATAAGCTCATCTCAACCATTGAGATTTGCCATAGTAGCTACCCTTCCTATTAGGGAAGTGAGAGGTGGAGAGTTCAATTTCCTACCTTATCAAGGGCTTAGGGGTAGAGTTGTTTAGTTTCAGGTGTGAGTTTCGGCTCTCACGCTTTGTAAAGAGGTATGGCAAAAGTCTGAGAATGAGTTAAGAGTTGAAGTAGAACAGATAAAATAGAAGAAGATAAGCTCATCAACATGACAAGGGAATTTCACCATGGAGAAACCACCAAGCTTATATAATTGGCGTATAACTCATGAAACTCTTTTATCGAGGATTTTTACATACAATGACAAGCTCTAGTTTGATCGGGTAAGATTGAAAATCCACGATGGCAAGCAAGGTTACCAAAAAAGAGAAAAGAAAATACACCGAGTCATTAATGACCGTGTCCTTAAGTTTTCATCGATGGTGTGATGTCATAACCTCAGGTAGGTAAATTTGGTGATCAAATTCAATACTTGATTTTGTTGAACGAAACCTCCGTATTATATCGAGCTTCATTAACACTGAAACGTTACAATTTTGTGCCATTTAGATAAGTTCATCTCAACTATTGAGGTTTGCTTCGGTGGCCACCCTTCTTACTAAGAAAAGGGGAGGTGGAGAGTTCAATTTCCTACTTTCTCAAGGGGTTAGGGGTGGGCTTGTTTAGTTTGAGGTGTGAGTTTCGATTCTCACGCTTTGTAAAGATGCAGGATAAAAGTTTGAGAATAAATTAAGAGTTAGAGTATAACAGATAAAAAAGAAAAGATAAGCTCATCAACATAAAAAGGGAATTTCACCATGGAGAAACCACCAAGCTTATATAATTGGCGTATAACTCATGAAGCTCTTTTATCGAGGATTTTTACGTACAATGACAAGCTTATGTCCTAGGTAACTGTCATTGCAGTTTGGTTGAGGTAAATCGAAAATCCACGATGGCAAGGATATTTTCCTCATCGATCGGCACAGGTCGACAAGTCAACTTTGATTTACAAAAATTGGGAACCTAGAGATTTGATTGGGAAAAAAAAATTCAAGAGCAACATTGAACCGAAAAGTCTTAAGTTTAGGGATTAGATTGCATTGTTGCTCCTTTTTTCGTTTTAATAGAGGTATCTCTTCTATCAGAGGAACATACACTATGCCGCATCCTTGGAATAAGAACAGAAGGAGTGTCATAACTTTTTTTCGCTCACTGCCACAAATTTGAAAAATCAATCATTTAAGTGCCATTGGTGGTTTGCCTCATCAGAAAATCTGACGTGGTATTAAAATAAATTAAACCATTTGACGTGGCATGCCGGCAAGTTGAAGTTAACATTTGAGCTACCAAACAACGTTGTTGGACTCAACAAATCAAAGAACCTATCCTTACGTCAACAAATTAGGGCAAACTCCAAATTTTTAACCTTCAAGAAGCTTAACCCTAACCCTAACTGAACCCACGATTTCCAATTCTTCAAATTAGAATCATCTCATCAAATTCGCAATTCGCAATGGAGAGTAGATGCAGTAGAAGCGGCTCATGAATTTAAGAACAAAGCCAAGATTCATCGCACGACAAGCCCTATTTTCTTAAGAGATTCATAGACGAAGAAGAGGAAAAGAGTGCCAGTGACAACTCGATTTGCTTTAGAGATGAAGTATTGGAGAAGATTGACGTGCTAATTAGAGAGAGAGAGAGAGAGAGAGAGAGAGAGAGAGAGAGAGAGAGAGAGAGAGAGAGATGCAAGCCCTAATTCTCAATTTGCTTCAGAGACGAGCAGGAAGACGACATGCTAGTTTGATGAAGAGAAACAGGAAGACAACGTGTTGGTTTGATAGATAGACTCGAAAGCTCATCCATATTCATCTCAACACCACTCATCGGAAGCCTCCATTCAAAGGAGTGAACCAATGTTCACCCGAGGCTTGTTTTCTTGGGCAAGAAGTAACCGTTCACTCTGCACGAGCAGGTCGATATCCACGGCAGCATCAGCGGTGGGTTCAGGAGGAACGTCTCCCTGCAGACGACTTGTTGGTAAGGGAGCCTCGGGATGTCGGACTCCTGCGATCTTCCGTCCCTCCTGATGACACGGTCCATCTCCTCGTGAACCCTCTCGAGAATGTTAGGATTCTTTAGCATTTCGGCAAGAGCCCATTCTATTGCGGCCCATAAATAGAAACGACAACTCTCTTTTATTGCTCACCCATGCCGCTCACTCGCCACCGGCCGTCGTCCTTTGCCAACGCCACCGCCTTTCACCGGTTGTCCACCCCCACGGGACTCGTTGGCCGTTTGCCACCGCTCACTAGCCAGTGAGAATAGAAATTTTGCATCGTTATCAAATAAGATTCTATTCAGGAAATAAAAATTTTGTGTCGTTATCAAATGCTACTTTTTGCTTAGAAACTCGTCCGGGAAAGAGAAATAGATTTTTTAATTTCTAGCCAGAACTAGGGCCGGGAAAGAGAATTGCTGTCATTTGCACTTGAGACGTCTTACATGGCACGGCCAGCCTTGATGTAGACAATTTTTAATAATATTTTAATATATTTTTGAAATATTTATTATTTTCTTTTTTTTTTTCCTTTTTTCTTACTATGGCCAACGAGGGTCGTCGGGCCCTCGCCAGCCAATGGGAGAGGGTTGTCGGGCCCTTGCCTGGATCTGGACAAGGCTATCTCGCTCATGGCCGACGAGGCTGGCCTCGCCCAAACCATCACGATTTTCAGTCAAAATTATTCGGAAAGACTACATTCGGTAAGTTGTCAAAAGATTTATGATTGAATTGACACAATTAAAAGGTTTAAGACTAAATTGGATGCCGTGCAATAGATTTAGAACTGAATTGACATAATTAAAATGTTTAAAACTAAATTGCGTGCCGTGCAATAGATTTAGGCTTTTTAAACTATTATCTCCTTTTTTTGGCAAAATAGTTGTCATAGCGAAACAATACTACATCACCGAGATGATCCGACATGCTCTTTATTGCTTCCGATAGATTCCATTGCATAGATTAATCAAAAATGAATTCGTCTTTTTCCCTGTGGACTCTCCACGAATTGATAGATTAACAATTGAACGACACTTAGGGACGACAAAGGCAGTAGAGGTCAGAATCGTCCCGTTGGCATAAGTATATATGCCTCTCTTGGGGATGTTTGGACCAAAATTGTTGCATTGGCATAGGCTTTTATATGCCTTTTTCTGGGACATTTCAAAGTTTGGGATTGTTTCTATCGACTACATTATCCATAATCTGAGTTTGGCTATGACGCAGGGTTCATTGCCCCTCCCGTGTGTTAGGATTAGGCGCGCAGAAACAGTGAAAATAAAGAGTAAATGCAAGAAAGAGAAATCAAGACGTAAGGTTTACTCGCATAGCCGAGGGCGAGCAAAGTCGGGTGGGTTCGGGCCATGTAGTCGGACGGACTCCCGCCCGTTTCTTATCTAAGTTACAGAAAAAGCTTGTGGACGATATCTTCTTCCACTGCTGGTCGAAGGAGACTATCCGGCCAAGTTTTCCCGATTAAGTGGATACAGATATAAGCATCAACCCGAGGCTTCGTCGGGTTTCTCCAACCAGAGACAGAGGAAAATACGATCCCAAAATTAGCGAGGTAATAAAGGGTGAATCCTCTAATTTGGGTCAAATTTCGATGGAACGTGAGAGCCGTTGAAAGCCTATAACAGGAAAGCCTCGGTAAAACTGTGCGTTTTATACTGATTTTAGGGTGATCTTGGTTGAACTAACTTTTAACGGAAAAGCCGTTAATTCTGTTGGCTTGACAGCCTTGGAAAAGCTGGCACATCTGTTTGGGCCAAGATGATGTTTTTAGCGTACGTTTATCCTGAGGAAACACCAACTTGTCGCCTTCCTATTCTTGTTCTTCATGGATAGACATCTCTCTCCTATATATCCTGTGTTTATAAAGACGAAGAACCAGAGCTTCTTTGCTCTCTCTTTCTCTCTCTCTCTTCTGGGTTTTTGCAATCATGGAAGCTCGAATGGAGGTAAGGCCGAAGCTCGATCGGATATTCAGTGATACGAATCGCTTTGTATGATCATTCATCTATGACTTACTCGTCATTGAATCCCGGCGGTTGACTATGACAGTTCTCCCTTGTTTCATTTCTCACACGTTCGGTGCTGCTGGTATTGTACTGCTTCAGATTTCCGAAAGTTTTAAGGCAAATTCGCGAATTTACTGTCCTTTGGCTAAGGGATGTCACAATCCTGATCAGTAATAGCACGAGGGTTGGCTGTTAGATCTATCCGGGTTTATTTCAGTGAACAATATTATCGCCGTTGGTGGTGTCGGATGATCAGCATGGATATGATCGAAGTTTAGGGAATCGACTATGATACCTCTTGAATTGAAGCGTCCTCACTACGCTCAAATAGAATCTTAAGAGCTGATGATTATGTATATCTCGAATCTAGAATGTCGGATAATTTTGCAGACTCCTGATGATATAGTAGTTTTGTTTTGGTTGGGTCATTAGTTTTAATTAAAATAGATGTACTTCTGTCGCGGAGCATGCAATAGTTACTCCCGAGACCAGGACTCTTGGTCAGGGATTGGTTAATGTGCGTTCGCTGAGAGGACATTTAACTGATAAGTGGACCGGAATGACCAAAACTCAACACCGTGAAGAAGATTATTGACTGAAACGGGCCATGAAAATTTTTGTGGTCGCTAGAAGATATGGTTATAATCTCCTGAAGAGACATACTGATTTGAAAAACGGTCCTATTTGCAGCAAAATGGCTATTTGTCCGTCCCTCAGTTTGGGGGGTGGGATCATAAGGCCCCGGGAGCAACGGATTACTCCATGGTGTTCACTCGTGCCCGTGCAAACAGGAAGCAGCACAAGAGCGACATCAGCCGCGCGAGCTTTGGGAACGAGAAAGAGTTGATGGCCGCCTATCCTCAGGACGACCCGGTCATGGTAAGGCACCATCCAATTCCAAACTATTGCAAAACTCTGTTGTCAATGCTCTTAGCTTACTAACTAAAACTGTATCATCGATACTCTTCGGGAAAGTGATCTTCATTCAGTGAAACAGGGAACTCCGTCTCATTTTATGTCTGTATACCTTCAGTCAAATGCACACTGACCTTAATAGGCAGGGCGGCACTTTCACAAGCAATAATTACTTGCAATCCGTTTGCCAGATGATGCACAGAGAAATATTTTTTTTAAAAGAGAAACAGATGTGATGGCATGCTTCTAATCTTCTATGTTTACTGCGTGCAGAAGAAAAAGAAGATCCTGACCTACATTAACTGCTGTATCAAGCCGTGATTCCCGGTTCAAACCTTCGACCAAAGACAGTCTCTAAGAGCTGACCGCTCTCTTGTAGCAAGTTATCCCTGTAAAATAATAGAATGAGATCGTGTCCATCTGTAGAGACTTATCGTAAGTTTCTGTGATCTCTAACAGAGTTTTATGTACCTTTTTTCATTCGGAACAAAATCTTTGTACTAGTACACTAATCCCCCGACCGTCATCAATTTCAAACACGAGTTCCACTTGGCATATTAGCAATCTGGAATTTCGAAACATACATCGTTTGTTGCATCACATCACAAGGCATACCTAAATGATAACATACTCGAACACGTGACTTTACTCGTTCAGGCATTCAATACACGTACTAGAGCAATGAGTGCTCCAGGAAAACTAGTGTTTCGGCACTAACTTCACGTGTCAAGCCACATGATAACTAAGCAGTTTCAGTCACCACTGCCTGAGAGCGATTCACATATGTCAGAGACATATTAAACCTGTACATTGTTCATGCTCATGCGGTGTTTGAATATCGTGTTTGTCTCTTAAGAGTTCAAAGTACCTCTAGGTTATGCACACGATCTTCATCTCTTTACTGGAGCTTGAAGGGACAAGAGATATCTAGCATCTTCCTTGTCCATTCCCCAAAACAGATAACCAAAAGGTGGCATCTCTACATACTTGCCGGAACCACGAGCGACCTTGAGCTGACCATCCATCCAAGCGATCCTTCCTCCTGCAATTGTCACTTCGACCTTTCCCTGGAAAAGGAAAACACAATTTTGTTGCGCTTAAGCTCGTAATGGTCATGATATCTAAGAATGGACAGAAGGAGAAATGGGCGGAAGGAGAAAAAGTTGCAGGATAAGACGGAAAGATATGGAATGTGTTAGTCGTGAATGGAGAGAGATCCTAGCAGAAATAAAACTTACTTTCCCTCTCCTTCCCTCATAGATATTTGTATCTGATCTAGAGAGGTGGCTCCTGGCACTGATCTCAAAACTCGAATTTGGGTTGAGAATGATTATATCAGCATCGGACCCTGCAAGGATCGCTCCCTTTCTCGGGTAAATGTTGAAGATCCTAGCACTGATCGTGTTCAAAGAACACAAGTTTCTCAGATAGCCACCCACATATCTGGAACTCATTCATCAGAAAAAGAAACAAAACAAAAACATACCACTCGGTGCTTGTTATCCGGACATAATCAGAGATAGAGATTTGTCCAGATTCCTACAAACATTAATGAACAGTGTTTCGGTTCGGTTGCAAAGGTTTGAGATTGAGTAGATAAATGCAAGTAACAGTAGCTTCTTACCACCATTGTGTCCCAAACAAGATGCATCCTCTCCTCGATACCTCCAAATACCACAAATCGAGGTGTGAGACAGAACAATAAACAGCTTAGCTGGATCAGCTTTAACTAACTTAGAGAAGACATCCTATGATTACCGTTAACACCGTTTGGGATTTTTCGAAAATCATCAATTCCTAGAGCTTTTTGCGAAGAATTGAAGGCGCAATGATCAGTTCCTACGAGCTGCATGTTGGCAAAAGAAAATCCATGATCAGAAAAACAATCCGCATCTTAAGTTGAATATTTTCGCACAGTAGGCTTAATTTAGAGCGCAACCTGCAGAATTCCTGTTGAAAGAGCCGCTTGAAGAGCTTTGCCATGCTCTGCTGACCTAATTGGTGGGCTCATGACATACCTGAAATTCCAAGAGCACAATTCAATGACGCTGCTATATAACAAGCGCTTTGGGATCAAAATAAGAAAGAAAAAAGTGAGCATATGAAAATGAGAGAGCAGAAACTTTCTTTGCGGCGGTGATGAAATCGGGATCCCATAGCTTGGAATCATCCAGGACCAATCCAGAAACCACTGGCTCTCCAATAACCCTCTGCCCTGCAGTTTACAGATATCCTGTGACTGCTGGATTGTAGATTTAGGTTGTACAAAGAATCAGATTATTTTGTTTCTCAAGGGACGAAAAATGAGAAATTTGAAGAGCATCTAAACAGAAAAGAGAGGCCTGTGTAAAACAGGAAGCAGTGGAAGCAAAATTCTTTGGCACGATGATTGTCTGAAAACTTAGTTAACGTGAGATCACTGAGAAAGAACTGATATTGTTGCCGACATATTATTGCCGTAAAGATGTTGTCGTCCTGAAATTATGAAGTACCTGACCGACGAGCTTTTGCTATTTCTTCCATGGCATCGATGCTCATCACATGCACAACATAGAGAGGTGTGTTCACAAAACCAGCCAAACGAACTGCACGAGCAGTTGCCTCTCCTTCAAGCTGCAAATGCAAAAGATGGTGAAAAACACATGCGGCATATCTTGTTCCATTTCCACAAGTGCTGAAATTCTCTTCACAGAAGTTTAAGTGTGATTTAGGACTTAAGTTGAGATACCATTGCATTTGAGAGATCCAGAGGTTCCACATACCTAAGGCTGAGCTTAGACGGGCATGAATCTTTATTCCTTATTAAAGAAGACAATCTTCACGATAGACAACATCTTGGGGAATGGTACAGTACCACGTTTATACCATATTTAGCAGTTAGAATTGAACTGTTGCACTTAAACTAAAAGGGCAGGGCTTTCAGGTATAACTATTGACAGAAGCCTGCAGATTATTTTACTTGAGACCTAAAGGCAAGACGAGCATTTAAGGAGACAACGATATAAGAAAACACTGGTTTCCAGGATGAATTGCATATAATTACGAGTCTACTCGCTATAATAACTTAACCTGAGGTTCAAAAGTTGTTATGCCGTGATTAGATTTCTTTGTTTGAAGAAGTAGCCATGCTAAAAAAGAAACGGGAATAGAATGTGTTTCTGTTGTTTGCATATCTATTGGAATCAGAAAATGACTAGTTGCATTCCCCTATTAAAGAACTTAATTGTTCTGAACATCGCAAACATAAAAAGTTTGGGATTTTCTAGGATGTATAATCTAAGCCAAATTGGAGTTCACTCAGCTGTAAAAGAAAAGACGCCAAATTTTACCACTGGGGGCCTCGAGAGAGCGTGTCCTTCTGGTCCAGTAATACCGAGTTCGATCATTTTGTTCTGGCCTTCGGAAACGGCATCACCGTTTTCAGCATGGACCATCGCCAATGCACCCAGGGACTTGCATTTTTTCATTCCTTGCAACAGGACCTCGTCGTTGACCATCTGGTGCCCTTTGTAGGCCATGAAGAACTTGAAAGAATTGATACCTGCAATTTTTCTTCGGAAGCATAAGAAAAGGGACATCGACAGTCGAGAACCACACGCACGCAAGCACCAGCAGCCTTGCCACTCACCTTTCTCATTTACCACGACTTCCATCTCTTGAGAGACGACTTCGTCCCACTTGTAAATCACCATGTGGAAACCGTAATCCATACAAGATTTCTTTGCTTTCTTTTGATATGCTTCAATGCCCGCAATTAAGCTCCCGTTGAGTGGTTTTACGAAGTCAATATGCATTGTCGTCCCGCCAGCCAAAGCTGCAGCCTGACCACTGAAGAAGTCATCAACCGCCTTGTTCCCCATGGACTCCACATCAAGGTGAGTGTGCGGGTCGATTCCTCCTGAAATACGGTTAAGATGACAGATAACCACCTTGATCAATTTGTCGCAAAAAATTGCACGTGCAATGACATGCCTGAAATTTGGACCACCTTAAAATCGATGAATCAGCCGTAGAAAAGCCATGATGTGTAATCAATCGACTGAGATGTGAGTACATACTCAAGAAAGCTTTCTGTAAGCAGAACCAGGCTATCTTGCACACAATGCAGCGAGATACAAGGTTAAACAGTGCATAATTCTTCTCCCCTTTACACTGTTCTATGGACTTCAAAAATATAACGTATCGAAAAACTTCTGCATACAAATTATGCAACAAAAAAAAAAATGCAGAGCCGCTATAAACTCTACCTGGCATCACATACTTCCCTGTAGCGTCAAGGACGGTCACATCATCACCCACCTGCTCATAGTTTTCGACAGATATATAAGCTTTAATTTGCCGAAATCAGTGATCGAGTGACTCGATTGAAATATTCCACAGAGCAAAAACTCGATTACACCAATCACAGGTTCGCGGACCAAATGCATATATTTTGAAAAATTTAACAGTATCCTGAGAAAACAAAATAAAAGAAACTAGCGTTATAACCTGTGCTAACCACCAAATCAATAGTTTGTTGTACCATATATACATTCATCGATAATTGTAGCTGAACATTGTACTATCGTTCCAACTGTTTGCATGAAGGAGGTAGTATCTTCTAACCTCTATAAGTTTATAAAATAGGAAAAAAAAAAAAAAAGAAAGCTAACTCTGAAATTCTCAATCGTTAATATTTGCTTAGTGTCACAATGTGCATGCTTAAAAATCAAAACATGCATTATCACATACCTATTTTCTTGGCCAGATACGTATGAACATTTCACTTCCCCATCTTTTGCTCTAATACAAACTATATCTATTCAATTTCGAATTCGTAAGTCTCCAAATCCTTTCGAATCTATTCTATGCCAATAAATGTTTTCATAACTTCTGCTTGCATCTCTGTATGCGTCAAGGCAGCGTGTTATCTTTTTCTTGTTGTGTCTTATAATCGAGGGAAAGGACTAATTCGCTGAGAAGTTAAGAAATACTAATGAAGCAGAAGCTGGAAATCACCTGCTTGATATAAGGCTCCACGGCGACAATGATCCCATCCTCCACATAAACATCGGCAACCTCCGCTCCATGAGCGTTCACCACTGTGCCTCCCTTTATCAAGATCTTCAGTGGCGACCCCTCCGAGGAAACCCCGCACTGGGGCCCTCCATACCCGTTTCCAGCATCGCAGTACTGCACAGGCACGGTGACCATACTTGTTTTGTACTAAATCTTAATGGCTAGCATTATTCCAGCTAAAAAGGGTCATAAAAGCGGTCACCGTCGTGTGTCATGCTCATGTGGTGCACTGGTTTCTTTCTTTCTCGGCCCGAGGCACTCGCCAAACCGAACCAAACGGTTACTCACTAGACGAGGTGCTCTCGTGAGTGTCCCAACCAATTCTCAAACCGTTGATACATACGTAAAAATGGTAACTCTACTATACAGTTATCTACGTCCCAAGTGCACATAACGACTTAGAAGATGATCCAGGCGAGCAACAGTGGCATGTACGCACCTGGCTCGACTCCGACAAAGCGGTCAGAGACGTGGCAAATAATATCACGAGAAGCAGCACGGCGAGGCGCGACGCCATGCCAGTCATGCTCTTTTGGGCCTCTGCAAGTGGGACGTGCAGGGGAGGGGCCGAGAGATATTTCATAGGAGCCTCTGACTCTAAGGACTGATCCGCTTGCTTCTGCTTGGATCACTATCCCCATGATTGGGGACCAGACCAGATTCAGACCTCATGTTCTGGGACATCACATCGCGGGCCAGAGATTTTTTTTTTTTTTTTTCGATAAAGTAAGATGTATATATACTTTTTAGCACACCAGAAAGGGCCAGAGATATTTTCTTATTGTTATTTTTTGTTTTTTGTTCATGGAGGGATGACCATATTACTCATCTCCTCCCAATCGAGTAGGAAATGATTGAGCACCGGGACACTTTGTTGATAGAGTTGTCGATAAAAGAATATAATAGATTAGTCGTAATATGTCGAGCATTTTTTCCTAGATGTCATGACTAATCAAGAGATGCGATTCATGCGCTTTTTCCTTTCCTATGGTAGTTACCGTGTGGCTGATAGTAACATTTGACCAAGGGGAAATTATTAAATGAATCCGATACACGTACTCAATTGAATCTGGGCCCTCGGCTCGCATGAGGCCCACATGAGACCCACCATTTTGATACGGTTCCAAATTCAATTCAGTACATGTACCAGGCTCGGCTCATGTGTAATATCCCCTGTTTCACCAATGAATCCAAAAGTCAGCGGAAGGCCTACCAAACAGGCATTGCAGATGGCAAGAAGCCCTTGTAAAGAGAGCAATTTCTCATGGTGCTCCGTCATACCAAGTAGGCCCTTATCAGATAACACCGGATACCTTAGCTCTGATCAGCGAGTGCATACATGGAGGCAAGGACCTCATAAAAAGTTCACCACATATACATACAATTATTGTACCATTACATTGCTTACATCTTAAACATATTTCGAAGAAAAGCAGCTAATTCGTCAGAGATCCATTCGCATCATGGCCTTTATTGCTTTATCGGAACGCATCATCCTCCAACTATTTACAGAAAAGCCCACGAAATGGTACCATCTATTGATACAAGTCATGTCTCGTGCCCACTTTTTTTGTTCCATCCTTCCGGTAACTTTTTGGTTGAGTACTTGCTTGAGGCATTGAGTCTGATGACAACTAAGCAGCTTCAGTCACCAACACCTTATATGGAGTCTCTCTCCATAGATTGCCCAAGAAGTAGTAGCAAGTTACGCTGTAGATATTTGTCTCTTTACTGGAGCTCGAAGGGATGAGAGATACGCAGCATCTGCCTTGTCCATTCCCTGGAAAAGATAACTGAAAGGTGGCATTTTCACATACTTGCCTGAGCCAGGAGCAACCTTGAGTTCACCGTTAATCCAAACAATCCTTCCTCCTGCAATGGTAACTTCAACCTTTCCCTAGAAAAAAATAATAGCGCACGGTTACACTCATACATGGTCTAACAAGGTTTAGATGCCATGAAGATAAACTCAACTACAATCACAGGATTCAGGGTGCCAATATACAGCAGATATGGGCAGAAGGAGAAAAAGGGCAAACAAAAAGACTTTAAGATAGCAGTGAATGGAGAGAGATCGCAACAAAGAGAATACTTACTTTCCCTCTCTTTCCCTCAAAGACATTTGTATCTAATCTAGAGTGGTGGCTCCTTGCACTAATTTCAAAGCTTGAATTGGGATTGAGAATGATTATATCGGCATCTGACCCCACAAGAATCGCTCCCTTTCTGGGGTATATATTGAAGATCCTAGCGCTGTTCATGTTACAAGGACAATATACGTCTCAGATAGCCATCGACATGTCTGAATTTGTCCATGATTTTAAATAGGAGAATAAAAACATACCATTCAGTGCTTGTTATCCGAACATAATCAGAGACAGAAATTTTTCCAGATTCCTACAACCATCATAAACAGTCTATTTGTTGAAAAGGTTCAAGAATGAGTAAAGGAGGCAGTTGGCAATTGCTGCTTACCACCATTGTATCCCAGACAAGATGCATCCTCTCCTCAATACCTCCAAAAAAAAATACCAAATTGAGATGTGAGACAGAACAACAGCTTACCGGACAAGCTTGAACAAACTTAAGGGAGAAGACTTCTGATGATTACCATTGACGCCATTTGGGATATTTCGAAAATCATCGATTCCCAGAGATTTTTGTGTAGAATTGAAGGCACAATGATCAGTCCCTACTAGCTGAATATTGTCAAAACAAATCCAAAGATCAGAAAATATTTTGTGCCTTATCCCCACACAAATATCTTGAAAACCTCTTTCCAATTAAGAGTGTAACCTGCAGGATGCCTGTGGAAAGAGCTGCTTGAAGAGCTTTGTCATGCCCTGCCGCTCTAATGGGTGGGCTCATAACATATCTAAAATGTAAAGAGCATCGTTCAATGATATGGCTAGATAACAAGCAAATACGTGCCGAAAAGAACAACTAAGCATATAAAGTGAAAGAAAGGAAACTTGCTTTGCAGCAGTGATGAAATCAGGATCCCAAAGCTTAGAACCATCCAGGACCAATCCAGCAGCCACTGGCTCTCCAATAACCCTCTGCCCTGCAGTTTACAAATATCCTATGACTCCCATAGTAGACTACACAGTTCATAAAGGTTTAAGAAGTGACAGATTAGCTTGAGAAAAAAAAATCAGGTGACTTCATTTTCAGGTAGGGTGAGAAAACATTTGAAGAGTTTATGAAGTGTTGTAAAAAGAAAAAAGAAACAGAGGACCGAAAATATATTGAAGGAAAACTTTTTTCTGAGTAATATTTAAGTGGAACGTTTACTCATCTCTTTCACGCATCTTAATCTGTGCTCTAGCACCTTATCTTCTTTATTAAATGGAGATGTTCACATTTCAAAAAGTAGGGATATTTGTTTCACCTCAAATCATGGAAAGAGAACCACAAAAAATGTGGGCAATCAAAGAGAAGTTCAACAATTAGGTGACCCTGTATTATGAACAACAATGCCTATCTTTGCCAATTCAGTGCTCTTGGAAGTCCGCTGAGGACAGTAATGTATATAGAAGAAACAAACTTTCATCCCTTGTGTGCAACACGGAAACAGGAAGGAATGGGAAGCAAAGACAAACATTGATACCGTAAGGAGGAATGTGGAACTACTTCCTCTATAAACTCTTTAAGATCTTCGAGGGACGTCTCCAGAAAGAGGGCATAGCTCAATTGCTTAAATTGAATCTCCCAGATAATACAAAAATTAATAACTTGGATAACATCGCGAGAAATATTGGCATAATGATTGTTTGGTAAACCATCATATTATGTCACCCAACCATATGTACTAACGTATCACAGTTTTAATGAAGAAAAAAGCTATTGATGAAACATCAGATTACTGCATCTTAGAGAAAGAGGAATTGACATTGCTGCACAGTATTGTGGTGCTAAAAATTATTAATTACCTGACTGACGAGCTTTTGCTATTTCTTCCATGGCATCAATGCTCATTACATGAACTATGTAAAGAGGTGTGTTCACAAAAGCAGCCAAACGAATAGCACGAGCAGTTGCCTCTCCTTCAAGCTGCATGTAGAAAGGATGAAAAAATACATTGAGTGAAATATCTTGTTCCAAAGCGCGACACTTTGTTCATTTTACATATGCAAGCGCAATATAGGACTAGATTTGAGAAGGTTCCATCACATCTGGAAGATCAGACAATTCCCCATACTCCATACTGATTTTTACAAACGTATGACATCCCTCTTCTTTAGTAGAGAAGAACTTGAAGTATAAACAGCATGCAAAGAAAAGGATAGGAGAACAATTTGCTGCACCATGTATCCCATAAGACATGACTAGTTAAGTCAAACACTCGAATGCAAACTTAAAAGCTGGAGTCATAGGTACAAAGATAAACGGGGGCTCCTGCAAATAAAAATTAATTGAGAATCAGAAGGAAAGACATTAAGGATTATAAAAGAAATAGAGGTAAAAAATACCAGTGTCCAGGATGAACTGGAAATTAAATACCATTAGTCTACTCGCAAGGACAACTTAATCTGACTTTGAAAAATTTATATCATGATTTAATTTTTTGCTTATAGAAGCAGCCACACCCAAAAAGAAATTGGAAAAGAATGTGTTGATGCGGTAAAAAAAATTCTCTCGGTACATTCAACAGAACACAGATGCTAGCATTTACCACTGCAGGCCTTGAGAGGGCATGCCCTTCTGGTCCAGTAATACCAAGTTCGATCATTCTATTCTGACCTTCAACAACAGCATCGCCATTTTCTGCATGGACCATTGCCAATGCACCAAGAGACTTGCACCTCTTGAATCCTTGTAATAGAAGCTCGTCATTTATCATGAGAGCCCCCTTGTAGGCCATGAAGAACTTGAAAGAGTTGATACCTGCAATTACTCAGAAGAGTTAAAAGAACATATAACTTCCAAGGGGGCTCGTTCAAGAACCATGTGCATGCAGCACCAGCAGCCACTGCTCACCTTTCTCATTAACCATAACTTCCATTTCTCTAGATACGTCGTCATCCCACTTTGTGATTGCCATGTGAAAACCATAGTCCATACAGGATATCATTGCTTTCTTCTCATATGCTTCAATGCCTGCAATTAAGCTCCCTTTGACTGGTATTACAAAGTCAATGTGCATTGTTGTTCCACCAGCTAATGCTGCAGCCTGACCACTGAAGAAGTCATCCAATGTTTGAGTCCCCATAAACTCAAAAGCAAGATGAGTGTGCGGATCAATTCCTCCTGACAAGATTATATGGGAGTTAACCATTCAGATTGAATTGTTCCAATCTCATATTTATGCCAAAATATACAATTGGACCAGTACTACTAACTGCCGATGAAACAGCAATTGAAAAGCTACAATGCAAAATTCATTGACTAAGATATGAAAACAGACTTTTGAGGATGAAAAATAAAAAATCCGAGTCGGTGAGTGCGTGTGAGAGTGCACATCCATAAATTTTAAGGAAAGGCCATAAATTGAACAACGTTAGAAGCAAAGATAAGGGGCATTTCATAAACTTAATTATTAAAGATATTGTTTGCAATCAACATGAAAGATCACCATTGAAGGAAACTGTTAGGCCTATATAGAAGAAGTGTTTAACCATCATGGAGGAAACACTATTTACAGTAGATTTTTGGGAACTCTACTGCTGCTGTCATATACCTTCTTCAAATTTTTTAAGAATATAGCCATGTGGTAGACCAACCTAGATAGTGATTGTCCTAGCAGATTGAACAGATAGACATTGACTGAACAGCTCGCTAGATTATTCCAGGTACTTTGGCATCAGAACCAGTGCCTACTCCAAGAAACTAAGAAAGTTTTTGCAAGCAGAACCAGGTCATCAAGGGTGCGGTGCAGTGACAAACTAAATGAATGGTCCATATTCTTAAGGCCATGCCTTTTTTCTGGAGTTCAAATATAATGGATGTTGAAGTTGTGCGAACAATTTGTGATGGAAACTTAAACTGTTAGAGAATGACATGATATATATTCAATGTCCTAACACTCTCCCTCACAAAAAATGGTAGCGAGATGAGAGGAAAACCATTAGTGTGTGAGCTTGATATGGGTGAAAGCAAGAATAATTGAGAGAGAATTGTGATTTAAAAATAAGAAAAACAAAAACTGCGTAAGGAAATTTTGAGGGATTGAAAACATCAAGCTTGAAACCCCTAACTCCAATACCATGTGCGGGGTTTCAGAGGGTCCAAATTGTAAAGTTCAAGCATTTACAAAACAAAGAGATACACATATAATGCTCAAAAGAATGAAAAAGTTTCTACAAACAAATTAAGTATAAGAGCAAACTAGACACACGGGGAGCTATACCTGGCATGACATATTTACCAGTAGCATCGAGCACGGTGACATCATCACCTACCTGCTCATGGAAATTTCAGAAATTAGATCCATTGAACTCCAAATTGCATGAAATTCTTCCATGGATATCAAGAAAGAAGGAGAAATTCAACTTCCAAATCATTGGAGGAGAAAAGTTAGCCATCTTTGAACACTCGAAAAATGTGACAGTACTTAACAAATGTCTGCTGGCTATTTTATCCAGACTATCGTGACTCAGTTCACGCAGAAATACAAAGGCGTTTCGCTATGATCTGCAAAAACGTCGCCCCCAGTAACATGACCAAACACCCTTCCCCCAAACTCTTCAATTCTTCAACAGCACGCACCAACCCACCAACTATAGACACAATAAACCGAACATCACTCTTTCCTATATCAGAATCAACATCAATCAACAGAGACGGAAAAAACCACCTTGATATTAGGCTTCACAGCAACGATCTTCCCATCCTCCACATAAACATCAGCAACCTCCTGATGATGAGCGTTGACCACGGTCCCCCCCTTGATCAGAATCTTCGACGAGCCCTCCGAAGCCCCGCACGCGGGCTCTCCATACCCGACCCCAGCATCACAAGACTGCACCGCAGAACACACTATCCACGTAAAGAAGGACGCAAGAATCCCACTCCGTCGACCACGCGCGAGAGCGCGCGCAAACGAATCAGAAACATTTCCATCCGGATCAAAACACGCCCAAGAGACGGAAACCATCCGACGCGGCCGAAGGGATCACAACGGGAGCGAAAGCCGATTCCTTTTTTGGCAGCTCACGCGAGCCGACGACGAAAAACAGAGTCGGGCAGCGATCGGAACGAGGCGACGAAGGGGGGAAGAACAGTACCTGGCCGAACTCCGACGCGGCAGGCGAGACGAAGATCGACAGATGGAGGAGAAGGAGGAGGAGGAGAAGACGAAGAAGGAGCGCGGGCGAGAGGTTGACGGCGAGGCGCGACTCCATGGATGCTGCTGCTCCTGCTCCTGCTCCGTGGGCTTCGGACAACGACTACGAACCTGCGAGTGGCAGTGAAAACAGAGCTCCAAGAAGCAGGGGCGTCTTCGGAGCGACGAGCAGCTCTACGGTGCGGGCTCGCGCACCGCATGCGCCGTGCTCCTCCCGCATCGCGCGCCGTCCGGATCGTCTGACCCGCGTTGACCGGATTCGTTCATCGACGGCGCGGAGAACGTGGGGGGGGGCCCCCGCCTCTGCATTGCGAGGATGATTTGACGGTCGCGATTCGTCCCTTCGATTTTTTATATGCGAGTGTGCGCGCGACAGACTGCCCCCGGGCGATTGCTTTAGTCCGATTAATCACGAAAATATCAGTAATTTTTATATTTTTGAAAAAAATTAAAAATCTTAATATCCGAGCGCATTTGGCAATTGATGCCGTAACTAGTCTTATGATACAAGTGATGAATATAGTCATGTCTCTACTTTTCCAAACGATCCGAAAAATTCATGAACTCTTTTGAGTGAAACCGAAAAATACCCGCGTTTAATTTTTTTTTTTTTTTTTATCTGGGCAAATTGATGTAAGGATGTGGCTGACGGCAAACGAACGCCGTATTTTAATTTCGCGAATCAAGCGAAAAGATAAGCATCTCCAAGTCGAAAGAATAATGCCGAAGTTTATGCTGCCCAAATCAATGATTTCGAGCAACACGTCAGTTTCCACGGATTCGAGTTAAAAGTTGGTATTTTTTTCTCCTTTTTTTTGTCCCTTGGAGCTGGGGATAAGGATGCAGGTGGACAGTGAAATTGAGATTTTTTTGGACGCGAGATTATTTTAATTTGACTTTCTTGTCCGAAATTGACATTTGGCTGGACCCTACCGTTGTCCTTCTCGTCTGTCCATTTCTACGACTTGGAAAATCTGGCGCCGGAGTCCTCCCGTCATCTCTTTTTGTAATGTTTACTTGGAAAAAGATGGTGATGATAGAAACGTGCACGAGAGTTTGATTTTAGTTTATGCATGTGCTTTTAAGTCGCGAGTTTCAAGTATGTTGACATTCGAGGGGCTCGCATACGTCGGATCAATTCTCGTAAGGTATCTAATATAAAATTTTGTAAATAAAGGCGACGCGGATTTCGTTGTTTCTAGAAGCAACAAATTTTTTTTCGAAAGGTTAGTAGACTATCCCTTTCGATTGTCAATACCTCTAAAACTTGGAATTCGCGGAATAAAAAAAAGGGCTAATTGAATTTATTGATTTTGAACGGTGACAAGAATTTAATAGAACATAAGAAGACCTCCTATGAAAAGAGCCATTAAAACGGATTTGAGTTGAATGATTCGAGGGTATCGAATGTTGCAAATTCGAAGAGAGAGGGAGAGATTTTTGGATTCGAACGGTCAAGGATCGGAGCAACGCTCGTTGTTCGGAGCGTCGATTCTCGACATGGCATGACACAATTTTCTCGAGAGAAACAAGAATCCGATGCGAAATGTAAACATCCTACTCCGAACTGACAAGACCAACGCATTCCGAGTAAAGAGGGAGGGACTCAGAAGGCTCAAAGTCCTCATCGAACTTAAATTCACTCGATACCGATGAACGCCAGCCGAAGCAAAGCACCAATGTGCTTCCATGAACAATATCTAAAAACGCATGAATCAAATGCCACCCAAAATAATCATTTCTTCCTGGCATTACGTATAATTGCGACTCCTTTCCATACATAATTTACGAGGTTAGGGGGGCATGACCTGGGCAGTCGAAACGATAAAAGATTGAATCTTTGTCTTGAAAACTTTTGGAACTTCGGTGCAATCATCGAACAAAAAGTTGAAGGAAAACTATAGTAACTCGAACTGCAGGAGAAAACAGCACCTTGAGTCATCACTCATGCACCAGAATATACGGCGTTCCAGTTTGGTTTAATATGATAATGCCACAGATACTGTACAAACCTGGATTGCACAATCCCGACGCAATCCCGACAAGAAAGAGCATGCACGCGATGATGACACAACGCAATCACGAATCAATAATCATCTCCATCCAAACACGATAAATGAAGTTCGTTACCTTATCACTGGTTATTCATAATAATTAAAAATAGTGTCCCTGCACGTAAGAACCGCTCTCCTATGCAAAGCATTTTCTGAATACCCTCCTCCCCCTCCTCTATCGAAAGAAGTCCCAACTATACAAGGTAATCCCTAGACTTCTTTAAAAGGCCGCCTAGTGGAGGCCCGACTATTTGTGGTGAAAGGTAAAAAGTTACCTCTTAAGACCGTTGAAGGTACACTTGCTTTCACAGGAGACCGCCCGTCTCTTTTTGTTCTTTTTTTTTCCCCCAGAATTGTCGACTATCTTCCAATTCTGCTTCTGAGGGATATAATCCCCTCCTTTCAACTTAGGGAGTAGCCCATTCAAAGTAAGGGCAAAGAGCCCCTCTTGCAGAGGTCCAATTACCACACCCGAAGAAGAAGCTCCCATGCTTCGGTCCTGGCTTCCGGACCATGCGCCTGTTACTTTTCACCCCGCAGTAGCAGTAATTGTGGTGGTCTTTCACGGGGTCGGTTTGGACCGGTTGGAAATGTATCAATGGCATCAGAGGTTGCTTCACTTTCGGCAACTGCGGGATCGGGCTTGAGCGGCTGTCCAGGAACTGCCGCATCGCCAGAGGACATTCAGCAGACGCCCACATCAGCGTGTTGGTTATGGTGAACTTGAATCCCCGGTGCATAAGATGGGTAAGAAGGCGGGCGGTGTTTTTGGCGTCGTCTAGCCCGCAGTGTGCACGGCCCTCCCAGACCAGGCCCGCTAGCTGGACAGCTTCCTTTAAGTTGCATCTAACACCGCCAAATACTTCATGGAACGGAACTTTTAGGTTTATCCATCTAGCAGAATTCAAAATGACAATAGTCAACTAAAACATCTAATCAATATCCATATACTGATCCAGCAACACTGAAGCTAGCTTTTCATGGCTAAATAGTGCGCTCTCGTGTAATTCTAGTGTAGCTAGCTAGTGACGTAACAAACAGAACAAACTTCCAAAGACAGTTCAAACTCCATAAGCAGTGATTCAGATGATACTGCAAAAATCGAACCTATTTTTATTCATGTGCAGTTAAAAAAAAGCGAGGAAACAAGAAATCCATCAAAAGAAACTACAGAAGCTTCTACCATATATGCTATTCTGCAGTACATCTTCCTTAAACCGCTGCTTTATTAATGAATACTGCCACGCAAACAAAATAAAAATTAATAATTGAGTGTGGATGCCTCCGTACACTCTCTAGTCTCTACAAGTAAAAGCACCAAGAGAAATTTTCAAATTTCAAAAGTATATTTTCTCAAATGCAATAATGCTCACATACCTATTGAAATATGGGGGTTTCCTAATCTTCTTAAACCGACACTCTGATTCCAACATAACCCTACAGTCCCAATTTGACCACGTCACCACTGCAAAGTTAGTGTGTTTAATCCCCTTCTCTTCAAGCCACTTATCATGCATAAGTAGAGCTTCACTTAAGAGAACGCCTCTGTCTACCTGCAGCAATAAAGGTTTGTCATACAATCTGGCTTTGTAACCATGACTAGCAATAACAGTCGCACCGACATGTACACTGCCATTTGAGCATGCAAACCTGGAGACGGGCAACAGAAACACACATTTGCTATTGAATTTGCGGAAATTTATTGGCCTGCTTTAAATTATGTTTTGGGAGCTCAAGGCATCAGTTTCTCTATGCCTCCCTCCCTCCCTTTTCCTTAAACCCTACAGAAATCGTCACACATAAAAGGATGCGATTCATTCTGTATAAGATAGAAGATTCTCCAATAATCATGGCAGTGGAAATGTTAGTTTAGTGCGATACAGTTCAAATAAGACTCTTTCGCTCGGCCAGAAAGTCAATCCATGGACAGTTCTTCAATTTGACAAGACAATAATTTAGTATGGACAACTATCTTATGCAGGTACGCCATGGCTACCGCTGTGGATAGTCCTACTAAATAACAAACCTCCCTTCTTGGGATTTTCAAACGATGAAAAATGGCTGAAAACTAAAATAAATAGCAACTAATGCACAAGAGAATCAAAATACCCAAAACAACTAAAGAGAAGCACACGAGAATCTCTTCACAGAGAAAATCATGACAACCCAAAGACTGAATGATTACGCCATATGATTTCCTCAAAGTTTGAAAAAATAAGTATAGTCAAGTAAAGCTATACAATTTTATTTTCGTTTGTAGAGATGAGCTTCTAGCTGTTACGTAAAATGTTCATTGTCAGAAGTCTGGGGACAAAAGACCATCCAGACACATGCAATATATATTAAATCCAGTATGCACGAAATTGCCTACTCTGAATGAAGTTATCAGATATAGAATATCTAAATAACTCACTAGAAATATTAATGACAAAATTAAGAAAAGATGCATCAGATTCAAATGCACATAGACTGAATAGATTTCTTGATTTTAAAGGAATCACATATATATAGTTGAAAAAATCTAAATAGAGATATCTTAACCATTCATACTTAAAATCGTTTCCCACTTAATCATAAGAACAAATAATAAAAAATAATGTTTACTGCTTATAAATAACTTCTATGCAGTTTAAATATGAACGTAATAAACAAGTAAGATCCTTAACTTGTGTCAATTACTCTATAATAGAAATGCATTTGGAAATTTTAGGGTTAAGTTCCATTAATTAGCAATTGTGCAATTGGATCCTTTACCTTTATGTTGTGCAATCAAGTCTTCGAGCTTTCTGGATTTTAGTGATTTGATCCTCTAAGTTTTGTTTTGTGCAATAAAATCTACTAACTTTCTTGATTTGTGCAATCAAGTGCTTTGTTTACCCATTATAACTAATATTATCAAACTAGGATTTCTTTTTTCTTGTTTCCTTGTTCGTTTTCTGATCATTTGGTGCGAAATTAGCATCACTGTCATTTATTTGTCAAAAAGGCAGTAACATGTCATTAATTAATCTGACAGTGTAGTTAGAGTGGCTGATCGAAGGATTTGTTTGCACATTTTGGAAAGTAAGAGGACTTGATTGGATAAAATAAAACTTAGAGGACCAAATCGCACAAATCCAGAAAGTTAGAGGACTTGATTTAACAAAATAAAAGTTAAGAGGACCAATCCGCACAGATGCTGAAGCTTTAAGGACTAATTTTACCTTAACTTGAATATTGACATGCACTTACAATATAAGTTTGTGATGAAGATTAACATAAACATGTTGAAAAGGTATAAATTACATTCAGAATTTGTCGAATCAACAAAAGGAAAGGTTAAATTGAGCAAATTGACACTTTTCAAAATTAAGGACTATAGGCACACGAACTATATATAGATTTGTCGATATGTTCAAAGTAAAAATAAAAAGTAGCTTTTAAACTCTATATATATTCGACCAAAAAAAAAACTACTCCATATATCCAGTCTTTGTTTAATTGAAAAGACATAATGTACATAATCCCAGCGTTGAACACTTATGTGAGCTACAACTTGAGAAACCCATATAGGCAATTTCTTAGTATGTGATGCATTGGTTAAGATAGATAATTTGTTATAATATACAAAACAAATGTGGGTACTAGTTTTGATTACCTTATTGGGGGTAGAATTTGAAAATTTCTCAATTAATGCCAATGTGCTTGTGTAAGAGAATAATTAAAATAAAAAAATATCCAGAAAATAACTCGAGGAAAAACCTACTAGATAGGTACATGAGTAGTTCTATTAATTTTGTAAAATATCCACCAGGATAACAGATAAGGTGATATCATTTCAGATTATAAACCATAAGATGCAGAAGTTGTTCAATTACATTTTGAATGTTGTAAAATCACCCACCCCGATAACATATAAGATAAGGATATCTCATATTTATCATTTTCATCGGTAACATACATAAAGTGATGATCACTTCTAATTTGAAAATCTATACACAAATTTGAGCCAACAACTAATAATTATTAACCAGTGCGTCAAACGGGGGCCATCCACTAGTTTCCTATGAAAGTGAACCTCGAGTCTAGCACTCCAAGGAACAAAAGGGTAAGGGCCCCTCTACCTATGTCAAATCTCCAGTCGACATTGTCCTAAGTCAAAACCATATTAGCATCATCCCGCACAACTTGATTTAGGATGTAATCAGGGTATAGAAGGAGATTACTTCTTTTGGGGGGTGCGATTCTGGTTACTAATCGAACCAGCTAATGAACAATACCATCCTTAGAAACCCATATATTTCACTTTCATTATGAAATAATCCTATAGATACAACAAAGGCATTACACTTCACGGACAAGGAAGCCTTTTGACAATCTAACTCAATAAGATCAATATCCTACAAGGGTTTGGTTAGGATGGATGACCAATAAGCCTGCAGCCATCGAAATCAAAGGCAAAAGGCACACGTAAGGCATTGGGATCCCAAAATGCCCAAGAGTTGAAAAGCGCAAAAACAAGCACATGCCCAACAGCAAGGCATGGGAACTGAAAATAAGTAGCAATTATCTTAAAACAAATCCAATCATAGATGATATGCCAGTAAATGCTGCTGTTTTCTCTCTTAGTTTCATTGCAAGCAATTCTCAATTAGATCCTTCTAATGTCCAAGTTAAAACAAATCAAGGAGAATACTAATGAGCTTGACGCACTACTGTCGCAAACTTGAATAGTTCAGAAACTAACTCAACTTTCTGCTTCAATAGTATAGAAAATGTTTTGGTCCTCAAAGTTTTTTTTCCTTTTTTTTGTTGCTACACTATGGCTGAATATTTCAACTAAATTGACAGAAGGGCCTTCTCGAAAGATAAATTATTTTCTGAAATCCGTCGAAATGATAACTCAATTGCCCTGGCGCTTTGCACCTAATTGCCTCAGTGCAAAAACACATGCCTAGCAATACATGCTTAACCATGATTCCCCAGGAGAGAGAAGTCACAGCCTCGCACTTTTTACCACACTGCCTGCTGCCTACCCTATGAAATAGAAGCTTCACTCTGTTATGTCGGGTTATGCCCTTGTAATTGGCCAAGCATTTTTCTTTTAATCAACAATCCTATATAGGCCAAAGATTCCCCAGAATTAACTGAAAGTAACAATTATTTGGACTAGAACATTCAAAACGACAAATGGAAAATCTAGAGCTGTTATTTTCCTCTACCTAGTTACAAATTAGCAGATCATTTTACAAAGTAATACCATCGGCGGTCATTTGTCAAAAGGGTGAATTTGAGGAATTGTCTCTTGGAAGGAGGGTCGACAAATGTAAGGAGTTGTCCTTTCAAGGGTAAAGTCTGACTTATTTTCCTCTTTCTTTTCCTTGCCAAGATAACAAGAACAGTAGTAGTTACAATAACACTACTAGAGTATTATATGAACTAACAATCTGTACGAATAGATGGAAAGATCTTTTAAAATGGCAACATAAGGATATCCTTCAGGAATGCCAACTTGAACCCGAACAAGACAACTTTAAAAAAAAGAAATTATTACTAGACCAAAATTGCCCAGCCAACCTCTGACCTCCATGTTAATGTTGATTTTCAAAAAATGTCTACTCGTGAATGAGATCAAAATGAATATCCAAAGTCAGGGTGCTACTTCATAAGCACAAAAACCAATAAAAAAAAATGTCTAGCACCTAGTGTATCTGAAAGACCTTCCTCATATTGTTTGTTCATGTAAGATATGAAATATCTGGCCAAGGTGGCATAAACCTAAAGAGTCTCCCTGGGTGATCAAAGTGATGAGCCCTAGA
Source organism: Syzygium grande (assembly GCA_024733475.1). NCBI lineage: Eukaryota > Viridiplantae > Streptophyta > Magnoliopsida > Myrtales > Myrtaceae > Syzygium > Syzygium grande. Next base: position 6,597,378 of record JAMXDD010000011.1, read on the forward strand.
ACTTGTAATCAAGATGAACAGGACTGAGCTGTCCCGACCATTCCCCACAAATCAGGTAATACATACACGAAAAGTAATGCAGCAATCGAGCATGTAATCAACTAGCTAAACATTAACAATTGGCGCATAGGAATGTAAATAGAGCCAGCTGGATCCACTGTGTACCTGGGTCTGCTGGATGCCTGTAAGCTCTTTGCAGAAATCACTCAGAAGTTGATTGTAAGTAGGACGCACATATATCTGAAAACAGTCTTCCACTTCGCCTGTCATGCTGTTCACTAGAACAGAAGGGAACTCAATGATCTCTTGGGGGTGAGGATTCTTATCTCTGTCACATGTAGCCTCGAAATCTATAACCACAAAATACTGGAACTCTTGAGACCGAGCATCTGGTGGATAACTTTGTGATGACATCCTAAAGGGTACATACTGAAACCGGTTGTCAATAGGAAAACCAAACTCATAATTGAGGGGATAATGATGGGCTTCAAGTGCATGTAAGCGGTTCTGTTGCGCCTTCTGAAACTCAGGATGAAAAGCTGGCCAAGTCTCAAAATCTTGGCGATGCATTGGACTTCTATAACCTTCAACTGGAAGGGTAAAGGACGTCTGACTGAATTTTTCTTTGGGGTCCATATTACCACTTCCAGAATGGGTAGTTATTCCATCTTTTCTCTGAAATAATCCATAAATACGATTCCCTTGGTAATGCAAATTACCAGGGAATACATTATTTTGGAGGCATCCTGTGGATGCCTCACAATATTTTTGCATGTTTCCTGGCTAAAAGAAAAGCACAAATTAGCCATTACGCCAAAATATGGACAACAACCTATTCATTCCAGTCAAAAATTGAACCAACGATTGGACACTGAAAAGCCATCTGTACCATAGTCAGCAGCTAAAAACATAGCAGGAGAGAGGTTTCTTTGTTGCGAGTATAGCCGCAAATGTATGTCTGACATAGTTCAATTACAAGCAAAGGCTTCACATCTATGGGAATCATGTCGAGTTAAAATTTCAAACTAGACATAGGGAAAATCTATTTACAAGCTATGGTATGCACAATCGAAATCAGGAAGCAAATTGTTAAGTGCATTCTATTGTGTGTGAGTTTGGGAAAACCTTGCATAACAGCTTTGGACTTTAAGTGAAAGCAGCTGGGTAACTGTTCTGGGTTTGGGCTTTGAAAAGATAGGATTTGGGCTCTTAGAGTCGGAAGAATTTTACCAAAAACCAAAACTTTCAATCAAAGGATTTAGGAGTCCAGAGCTGCTTGCAAAGGTTTCCTAAACTCACCCTACATCTCCAGAGTAGTATGCAGTCTATACCTAACAATGGATGCAGTTCTCCACTGAAAAAATATCTCATTCTTTCCCTTAAGAAGTACCATATAGGAAAATGACATGTGAACACCGAATCTAGACAAGCGTGTACACCAATGCAAGCCCCTACTAAAATGTTCGACAATTCCACATCTCAAGGGCAGGTCCCACCCAAGTACACCAGAAGAAGATGAATCACCTACTTGGCCAAATGATAAAGAAACAGATATTGCTACCAATAGATTGAGATTATCGTGGGTCATAATCTTCCCCAAGTAGCTTTCTAAGCTAACCAGAACCTCTCTCTCACAAAGAAAGTTATGTTGCTCACCAACTCACGAAGCACAATCTCCTGCCTGACACACAATTTAACTCCAATACAAACAAGAGTGCTCAATGCGTTCGGGAACATCAAGATACAGCTTTAAGCCGTGATTGCACCGTTATCTGCACAAGCAAATTCTGGAACCACAGGAACCGTCACATTTGCAAAACTGCCCCCGTCCTAATTGCTTATCCAGACCTTGATTACAAGACATATTTCTCTATGTTGCCTTTAATCACAGAACCTTTTGGTAGAAAATCCAACAAACCACGACCTTGCAATTAATGAGCCCCAAAAACCATATCTTTCACGCAGCAGCCGCGCAACTCGCAAAGAAAGGGCACAGGGGACAGCACAGAAGAGCCAGAAACTCAGCACGCAAACCAAACCAAACCAAACAAAACCAAGCACACGCCCACCGCCGCCCGCAGCACCGCATAAGAAATTCAAGAATCGCAAAAGCCACCGCACTCCCGAGATCAGTCGGATTCTAAACGCCGGCGATTCCCCGATCACAGGTTTCGGCACAAACCCAAGAACCAGAACAACGAGAACAGCAACAAAAACCATACCCACGAATCGACAAAGAATCCGCACACGCCCGCGAACAGGCGAAACAAGAACGAGGGGAAAGAGCGATCGGGGTGGGGGGCGAGCGAGCGAGAGAGAGAGACAGAGAGACAGAGAGAGGGATCGCACCTTTATTCTCGAGGGCCATCAGGACCTCCGATACCCGGGCGCATCAGATCTCCCTCCGCGGAGCCCCACCTGAAACCGGACCGAAACCGGACCAAACCCGCGACAACAACAACAAGAACAACAACAACAAGCGCACACGCATGAGAAAGGGTCGTCGCCGTCCATAGGTTACTTTTCTACTACTCGGGGGGGGGGTGGGGGCGGGGGGAAGGGGCCGTTACGGGAAGGGGCCGGGGAAGGGGGAGGGGAAGGGGAGGGAGCGAGGAAACAGCAAAACCGGGTGCGGAGGAGCGAGATCGAATTCAAGAGTTACGCGACAAAAGGAAAAGGGGGGCAAACAAAACAAAACGAGAGCTCGGGGGAGAGGAGAGGAGATTTGCTTACATGGTGCGCGATGGCGAGGTTGGAGAGATGGAGAGGTGCAGGAGGATGCAGTGATCATGTGAATAGTTGAAGCAAACGGGAGGCAAAGACCCCCCCCCAAAAAAAAATAAAAATTATAAAAAGGAAAATTATAAATAAAAAAAAATAACAACAATTAAGGAAGACGAAGGGAAAATTATTAGTTTGTAGCGGAAGAAATTGGGGAAAATATTAAAATAATGATAAATAACAATTAATAAAATGTTGATCTACTTGGGGAGGAGGAAGAGTAGACCCCACGTCACCGGCTTTTGTTTTTTTTTTGTTTTTTTATAATCTGATACTGTGGGACGATGAGATTTTTGCAGGGCCCACGCGCGCCCCTTCGCGTGTTCCCCACGCGCGGGTCCTTCCTCTTTTCTTCTCTTTTTTAATTTTTGCCCTTTTTTTTTTGTTTTAAATCTTTTCATCCTATAAGCAATCTTTATTTCGAATGATCATTTTTTATTGAGATCATTAGGTTGAATTTGATAAGAGTGATTATCACCCACTTCTTATGTCCGATCCCCCTTTCTCCCTCCCTTGGCCGATCGCCTTTTTCTTGTATCTTCGTCTGCTCATAAATCGATATCTTGAATCTTTTAGGAATTTCGAGCTTTTCTCCGAAATGTTTTTTTTATTGCCGCGCCTACATCAATGTACATGGTGACGTTGCTGAAATTAAGGCATTGAATGGGGGAAAAGTCCGTGATATCGACTCTTGTCTCGCCAACTCCACTTGGCGATCATGCCGGAGGGGGTATAACAAGTACAAGATAACGGCTTTAAAATGTAAAGTCCGCATTTTCTGCCTCTTTGGCTCTCTCCCGAGGCAGATTCTCTCTTGTGGTTATCGCATTTCTCTTTTCATTCGTGTTAATTTATTGACTTAAGAGGATAAGTGCATTGGAAATCCTAAATTTATCACGAAAGTGCAATTGAGTCCTAAAACTTATAAAAAATGCAATCAAATTCTAAAACTTGTCAAGTTTGTGCAATTGAGTCCTAAAACTTTAATAAAGTGCAATCAAGTCCTAATCAAGTCTTGAAACTTGTTATGTTTTTTTTTTTGGTAAGGAGAAACTTGTTATGTTAGTACAATCAAATTCCAAAACTTGTTAATATTTTCTGTTTCTCTAGTTGGACGGAGTTAATAGAAAGAGTTGAATGCACCAATTTAACAAGTTTTAGGACTTGATTATACTTTTTAAAATTATTAGTACTTAATTACATTTTCGTGACAAGTTTTAAAATTTTTAGTATACTTATCCTTGGGCTTAAAAGTATATGAGAGTTCCGAAGTCGAGCGTAGAGGCTGTCCTTGTTTCCAATCAAGTCCACGAGAGAATTGAACCAGCCCAAGGCAGGCATAGAAAATACATGAATCAACAACACCCCTTTCGTAAGTACAAACCTTCCCTATTTGTACTTATTTTTCTCAAGAGAAATATAACGAGCGCTCTTTACTTTGGTCGAAATTCAGAAGAATTTATGCGAAAATTTAATGAAGTTTAATGTGCATGTCCTACTTTCAATATTGATAATTTGATATGTACACATGCAGTAAGATATAAACTTAAGGAATGACACTCGAAGAAAATGCAGCAAACATCAACTTCTTGCAAAGAGTCACATGAGATTTATAGAAAATAGGGTTTTTCCTATGGTGAGGGAAACAATTTAGTAAGTTTTCCTAACTACACAAATCATTCCAATTTGACTGACCATATAAAATGAAAGTCAAAACTTAAAGCGGGTGGCTTAATATGGTATTGCTTTGTATTAACCGGTGTGAGAATGGAACTTGTTTTGTCCTTAAAAGCATGTTCATTTCTTGCCTGTAACACAAAACCCATGAGATTAAACGAGGGTGTTCGTCGAAATTTATAGAGAGTGCCCATGAATTTACATCATTATTAAACATTTATTTCCTTGAAAAGTAAGCGAGGCATGGTCTTTATTGCCCTAAAAAATTTGAAACCTCGCAAGTGTTATCACTCAATGCAGTATAGATTCAATGGTCAAAACATCTAAAATGAGGTTCTTATTCGAATAATCATTTTGATTGAGATCATTAAGTTAATTTTAATATGAGTGATTATTTTCTCCCTCCCTCAATTTCCTTTAATAACCACCTATCGCCTTTTTCTTGTATCTTCATTTGCTCATAAATCAATATCTTAATTTTTTTGGGAATTCTCGGGCTTTTTCCAAATGTTTTTTTACCGTGCCTACATACAATGGACATGGTGATGTTACCAAAATTAAGGCATTGAATGGGAGAAAAGTCTGGGATATCAACTCTAATCTCGCCAACCCTACTTGGCGAGCATGCCGAAGGGGTATGAAAAGTACAAGATAACGGCTTTAAAATGTAAAGTCTGCATTTTTTGCCTCTTTGGCTCTCTCACAAGGCAGATTCTCTCTCATGGTTATCGCGTTTCTCTTTTCTTTCAAGTTAATTTATTGACTTAGGGAGATAAGTAAACTGAAAATCTTAAAACTTATCACAAAAGTACAATTGAATCCTAAAACTTGCCAAAAATGCAATCCAATTCTAAAACTTGTTAAATTGGCGCAATTGACCCTAAAACTTTCAAAAAATTGCAATTAAGTCCTAATCAAGCCTTGAAACTTATTAAGTTGGTACAATTAAATTTCAAAACTTGTTAACATTTTCCGTTTCTCTAGTTGGACAAAGTTAATGGAAAGAGTTGAATGCATCAATTTAACAAGTTTTAGGACTTGATTGCACTTTTTGAAAGTTTTAGTACTCAATTATACTTTCGTGACAAGTTTTAAAACTTTTAAGTATACTTATCCTTGGACTTAAAAGTATCTAAGAGTTCCAAAGTCGAGCCCAAAGGCTGTCCTTGCTTCCAATCAAGTCCACGAGAGATTCGAGCCAGCCCAAGGCAGGCATAGAAAATACACGAATCAACAACACCCCTTTCGTAAGTACAAACCTTCCCTATTTGTACTTATTTTTCTCAAGAGAAATATAATGAGCGCTCTTTACTTTGGTCGAAATTCAGAAGAATTTATGTGAAAATTTAATGAAGTTTAATGTGCATGTCCTGCTTTCAATATTGATAATTTGATATGTACACATGCACTAAGATATAACTTAAGGAATGACACTCGAAGAAAATGCAGCAAACATCAACTTCTCGCAAAGAGTCACGCGAGATTTATAGAAAATAGGGTTTTTCCTATGGTGAGGGAAACATTTTAGTAAGTTTTCCTAACTACACAAAACATTCCAATTTGACGGACAATATAAAATGAAAGTCAAAACTTAAAGCGGGTGGCTTAATATGGTATTGCTTTGTATTAACCGGTGTGAGAATCGAACTTTTTTTGTCCTTAAAAGCATTCTCATTTCTTGCCTGTAACACAAAACCCATGAGATTAAACGAGCTAGGGTGTTCGTCCAAATTTATAAAGAGTGCCCATGAATTTACATCATTATCAAACATTTATTTCCTCGAAAAGTAAGCGAGGCATGGTCTTTGTTGCCCTAAAAAATTTGAAACCTCGCAAGTGTTATCACTCAATGCAGTATAGATTCAATGGTCAAAACATCTAAAGTGAGGTTCTTATTTCGACTAATCATTTTGATTGAGATCATTAAGTTAATTTTAATATGAGTGATTATTTTCTCCCTCCCTCAATTTCCTTTAATAACCACCATTCGCCTTTTTCTTATATCTTCATTTGCTCATAAATCAATATCTTAAATTTTTTGGGAATTTCGAGCTTTTTCCAAATGTTTTTTTACCGTGCCTACATACATTGGACATGGTGATGTTACCAAAATTAAGGCATTGAATGGGAGAAAAGTCTGGGATATCGACTCTGATCTCGCCAACCCTACTTGGCGAGCATGCCGAAGGGGTATGAAAAGTACAAGATAACGGCTTTAAAACGTAAAGTCTGCATTTTTTGCCTCTTTGGCTCTCTCACAAGGCAGATTCTCTCTCATGGTTATCGCGTTTCTCTTTTCTTTCAAGTTAATTTATTGACTTAGGGAGATAAGTGCACTGAAAATCTTGAAATTTATCAATAAAGTACATTTAAGTCTAAAAACTTTTAAAAAGTTCAATTGAGTTCCAAAACTTATCACTAATATGCAATCGAAACCTAAAAATTTTAGAAATTATAATCAAGTTCTGAAATTTATCAAGTTGGTGCAATTAAGTCCATAACTTGTTAGTGTTTTCCATCTGTCTAGTTGGACGAAATCAATCGAAAGACTTGATTGCATAAACTTAACAAATTTTAGGATTTGATTTCACTTTTTAAAATTTTTTTAGGACTCAATTATATTTTTACAGTAAATTTTAGGATTTTCAATGTACTTATCCTCAGACTTAAGTATCCAAGAGTTTTGAAGTCCAACCTAAAGGCTTTCCCTGCTTCCAATCAAGTCTGCGAGAGATTCGAGCCGGCCCAAGGCAGGTAGAGAAAAATCACAAAGGAACTACACCGCTTTCACAAGTACAAACTTTCCCTATTTGTAATTTTTTTTTTCACTGGAAAAATATAATGAGCACTCTTTACTTTTGTCAAAATTCAATAGAATATGTGTGAAAATTCGATGAAGTTTAATGTGCATGTCCTGCTTCCAATGTTTATACGTACACATGCACCAAGATATAACTTAAGGAATGACACTCGAAGAAAATGCAGCAAACATCAACTTCTTGCAAAGAGTCACATGAGATTTATAGAAAATAGGGTTTTTCCTATGGTGAGGGAAACAATTTAGTAAGTTTTCCTAACTACACAAATCATTCCAATTTGACGGACCGTATAAAATGAAAGTCAAAACTTAAAGTGGGTGGCTTAATATGGTATTGCTTTGTATAAACCGGTGTGAGAATTGAACTTGTTTTGTCCTTAAAAGCATGTTGATTTCTTGCCTGTAACACAAAACCCATGAGATTAAACAAGGGAGTTCGTCCAAATTTATAAAGAGTGCCCATGAGTTTACATCATTATTAAACATTTATTTCCTTGAAAAGTAAGCGAGGCATGGTCTTTATTGCCCTAAAAAATTTGAAACCTCACAAGTGTTGTCGTTCAATGTAGTATAGATTCAATGGTCAAAACATCGAAAATGAGGTTCTTATTTCGAATAATCATTTTGATTGAGATCATCAAGTTAATTTTAATATGAGTGATTATTTTCTCCCTCCCTCAATTTCCTTTAATAACCACCGATCGCCTCTTTCTTATATCTTCATTTGCTCATAAATAAATATCTTAAATTTTTTGGGAATTTCGAGCTTTTTCCAAATGTTTTTTACCGTGCCTACATACAATGGACATGGTGATGTTACCAAAATTAAGGCATTGAATGGGAGAAAAGTCCGAGATATCGACTCTGATCTCGCCAACCCTACTTGGCGAGCATGCCGAAGGGGTATGAAAAGTACAAGATAACGGCTTTAAAACGTAAAGTCTGCATTTTTTTGCCTCTTTGGCTCTCTCACAAGGTGGATTCTCTCTCATGGTTATCGCGTTTCCCTTTTCATTCGTGTTAATTTATTGACTTAAGGGGATAAGTACACTAGAAGTCTTAAAACTTATCAAGAAAGTACATTTAAGTCTAAAAACTTTTAAAAAGTGCAATCGAGTTCCAAAACTTATCACGAATATGCAATTGAAACATAAAAATTTTAGAAATTGTAATCAAGTTCTAAAATTTATCAAGTTGATGCAATTAAGTTCACAATTTGTTAGTATTTTCCGTTTGTCTAGTTGGACGTAGTTAATGAAAAGACTTGATTGCACAAACTTAACAAATTTTAGGATGTGATTGCACTTTCACGATAAATTTTAGCACTTCTTAATATACTTATCCTTGGACTTAAGTATCCAAGAGTTTTGAAGTCGAGCATAAAGGCTTTCCCTGCTTCCAATCAAGTCCGCGAGAGATTCGAGCCAGCCCAAGGTAGGTAGAGAAAAATCACAAAGTAACAACACCCCTTTTATAAGAGGTTAATTCCAAAAAAAAAGCACTAACGTTAGTTCTAAGGACAATTCTGGCCTAAATTTTTTTTTTTGTCCCATAAAAAACACCAAAAAGGGACACCAACTTTTTTTTTATTGTAAAAAACACCAACTTTAGGTTGATTAGACCCAAACTTTTTTTTTTTATCTCGTAAAAAAGCACCAACTTTCACTTAAATCTCAAACCTGGCCCCCATTGACTTAGAACCATTGATAATCTTACTTGACTATTCCACATTAGCAATAAATCCACGTGACTAGCTGACTGGATTTAAAGTAATATCTATTGTCTTATTCTGTAAGCCACAATTTGAAGAATAGCGGTGAAATTGTTCGTCTCTTTCACTTCACCGACAAGTCAAAAATATCTAAATATCGAATCTCTTTGGCCAAACGTAATCTAAAGCTGACCATCGCTCTGTCGATAAATGCCATAGACGAGATTCGCCAAGCTGACCACCATAACCTTCTTTCTCAATAATGGTGAGAGTCAACGGGAGGCCGATTGGGGTTATGATGAAGTTGGTGATTTTTAATGAGACAAAAAAAAATTGGGACCAGAATTATCACTCGACCTAAAGTTGGTGTTTTTTTACGGGACAAAAAAAAGTTTGGGTTTAATTGTCCCTCGACCTAAAGTTAGTGCTTTTTTATGGGACAAAAAAAAAGTTCGGGCCAGAATTGTACCTCGACCTAAAGTTGGTGTTCTTTTTAGAATTAGGCCCTTTTATAAGTACAAACCTTCCCTATTTCTACTTTTTTTTCACTAGAGAAATATAATGAGCACTCTTTACTTCTGTCAAAATTCAATAGAATATGTATGAAAATTCGATGAAGTTTAATGTGCATGTCCTGCTTTCAATATTTATACGTACACATGCACTAAGATGTAACTTTAGGAACGACACTCAAAGAAAATGCAGCAACTATCACTTTAGTAAGTTTTCCTAACCACACAAAACATTTCAATTTGACAAACCATATAAGATGAAAGTCAAAACTTAAACGGATAGCTTGATATGGTATTGCTTTGAATCAACCCGTGTGAGAATCGAACTGTTTCGATGGGGTCATCCTTACAGGCATGTTCATTTCTTGCCTATAAAACAAGAACTCGTGAGATGATGCGAGGGTGTTGTCAAAATTTATAGAGAGTGTCCATGAATAATTGACTCATCTCCGATTTCCTTTATACTTCGCAATGATGGTAGAAAAATTCTAATAATGTTCACGAACCAGACATGCGAGTTATAATATATCTTTCAATGCAAAACCATGTACAAAGTTGAAAAACTAATTTATTTATTCTATCATGAGTTATTTGGTCTGTCAACGATATTCCGTTGTTCATTTGAGTTGTTAAGATATTATTCATCTATAATTTTATCTAAATTTTACATGATTTTGATGGAGGGCAAAGTCCATAGTTACAACTTTTTTACATTCAAACTCATGTTTTTCTACCAAAAAGCATACTTTACACTCTACATACTGGCATTCATCTTGGAATTATGGGATAGTAAGTAATATTAACTGACTTTGACTTTCATCACGGGTAGAAAAGTTTATTCTCAATCTTTCCCTTTTCTTTCTTCTTTTATCTTTTTTAGTCCTTACCGGTTTTAAGATTGGAAGAAACAAACAAAATAAATACTAAATTGTGTTCCTAATTGGATGCACATTCTATACGTTTTTTTTTTATTTTTCTTTTGCCTTCCCAAAGACATGGACTGTAATTGCCCCAAAAAATGTGTTTTTCAATACGTGCTTAGCCGGAATTGAAGGCCTATTTGGTCAATCAACTCAAAAGAAGTGTATTTTTACCCCAAAAAAAGCCCATCGGTATATTAAATATAACAAAGAGTAGCTTTTGCCTGTTTTGATACCCAAAACAGAAACAACAACTCTTTTGCCACTCACTTCATTAAATCACTTTTACCCTAAAAAACTAGAATAACGTTGAATTAGCATGAAACACAAACAATGTCTAGGTAAGCAACACCACATGGCCATAAAAACACCAAAAGATAAACCAACATCGTGCATCACTCTAGACACAAACTATCATTAATGAACAGAGAAGACATGTTTTTTTCTCTCTTGATTTAGCATCAAAAGTAATATTAGAAATATCGATAATATCATATCAAAACATCGGAGTTACGTGGGCTCATCGCTCTCGACACGGAGGATTGTGTCCACAGGCAAACGATTTCGGGCTTCGAGAGCGATTGGCCGATTGGGGTCCCCCAGCAGCAGCTTGTTGGGCTGAGCCCGATCTCGCCAAATCCCGGCCCGGCCCACTTGCAAGGCCAGGGCTCACCTCTACATTTTTCTGATTTTTCATGGAAATAAAAGTGATGCTTCCATGAAATTAAAGTCTTCGATCATTAGAAAGAAACGAAAAGAAAAAGTCATTCCTACAAAAAGAAAAGGGAAAAAGCCACCAAAAACCCCAAACTTTATCATCTGTGACACATTTACCCCGAACTTTTTTTTTTGTGACACCAAAAATCCCAAACTTTACTATTTGTAATACATTTACCCCAATGCATTTAGTCCATGGGCATTTTCGTCTTTTTTTTTTTTTTTTTCCTTTCTAGCGAGCGGACTTTGTGAAAACTATTTGATTCATCTTTAATTTAAGTAGCATAGCTCACCCGCAGACTGATGGGCAAACAGAGGTGGTTAATAGAACTATGGGAAACTTGATTCGAAGCGTTTGTGGAGATAAGCTGAAGCAATGGGATGTTTCTTTATCACAAGTAGAGTTTGCTTATAACAAAATTAAATAAAGGGTTTAACAAAAAAGAAAAAAAAAATCACTCCTTGCTAAAATTACGCATGCTCCTCGCCACACCCAAAACTAATCTTTATTACAATTCACAACCCCCACCACCCCCGATGAGCGTGTGAACTTGTCTGATAGTGGAAACCGCCCTTACAGTTCAGTAGAGACGAAACCCAGAACTTGGGGACGAAAAAGTTCACATCTTCAGATGCTCGATGGTCACGGCAGTGAGGGAGAGTCTCCGGGGCCGAACGAGCCAAACGAAGTCGAGTGAAAACGAAGCTTTCGTTCGCTTGGCGCAAGAAGAAAAGAGCGGCCTTTCCGTTTAAACATCAGATTCAAAACGGGTCTGATTTTCTAACTCAGCTTCGCAGCGCAAGGAGACTCCTTTTGTTGGGCTTTCCCTCCTGCCCCGCTTCTTTTCTACGGTTGCCGTCCCCAGATGCGCAAGCGTAACGGCAGGTTAAACTATCTTGTTTACGAGACCAAATTCATCCGCAGCTCAATCATGCAGCAGTAAAAAGCATGTGATTTCTTGATTTTTCACGTTCGGACTAAGAAAGGAAAATCTCGGGCGTGCAGATGCAACGTCAAAATCTTTGAAATTTTCCGCCAGCAAAACTCCCATACGCAACTCTGGACCGGACCCAGATGCTATTGGACTCATGCGAATGAAAGGGACAAAGAAATACTACAAAAGAGTAAGCAAAATAATTGGATCATCGCAGAGTCGTGCGTTCTTCCGATCAAACGTCACATGTCTCTCCTATATGATATTTTCAGACAAGGAAATCGTAAATTAAAGGGAAAGATAGTTAATGCCTTGCGGCTTGCAGACAGCTGCTGGATGCTGCCGCTCTGAATGGGAGTCGCACCCTCATTTGGGGGTTCTTGATATCCTATCCTCCTCTTCCTTTCGCCCTCGCCGTCGATGTCTGATCAGAGCCCCGACCCCCGCCGCCGCCGCCGCCGGAGCCCGCGACCCGAGCCGTGGGCGGCACCGAGTACAGCTGGTGTAGGGCCGTCCCCGGCGGCACCGGCATCACCGTCCTCGCCCTCCTCCTCGCCAAACCCCCCGACCTGTCCCTCCTCCGGACTGCCCTCCACGACCTCCAGAAGTCGCACCCCATGCTCCGCTCCAGGATCCGCTTCGACCCCGTCGCCAACGCCTTCTCCTTCGTCATCCCCTCGTCCCCGTACCTCGAGATCGCGCCCTTCGATCTCTCCTCCACGTCCCGCATCCTGAGCGGCGAGGACGGCGTCGGCGCGGACGCAGCCGGGACGGCGCCTTTACACGTCATCCTCGAGCACGAGATGAACCGGAACGCGTGGCGTGGCTCCGGCGACGCCGACGCCGACGCCGACGCCGACGTGTTCCACGCGAGTCTCTACCACCTGAGCGAGGACCGGTGGGCGCTGGCGCTCCGTCTCCACACGGCCGCGTGCGACCGGGCGGCGGCGGCGGCGCTGCTCCGGAAGCTGCTGGTGGTGGTGACGGCGGAGTGGCCAAACGGGGAGGAGCTGCAGGAGGAGGAGGAGGAGGCTAATCTGGGTATCGAGGAGCTGATTCCGAGCGGGAAGGCGAACAAGCCGTTCTGGGCTCGTGGGATGGACTTGCTGGGTTACTCGCTGAACTCGTTCAGGCTCGCGAACTTGGAGTTCGTGGAGGCGGAGCCGCCGAGGTGTTCTCGGATGGTGAGGTTGAAGATGAACAGAGACGACACTCAGAGGCTTGTCGCCGTAAGTTCCGATCAGCTTTACTGTTTGCTCTTTTCCTCTCGTCCGTTTTGACAGTCTTGTCCGTTTGAGTTGAAATATCTACATAAACTACAGCAGTTCTTTTCAATCCTTGGGAAAAATTTAGATACAGAACCTTAGAAACTGCATAAATAAGATATTGAATTGCATGTAACAATGCCGGATATCACGGTGAACTTGATTGGAATGGACAAGTTACAACCAAGGAGTAGGGCCGATTGGAAGAAGGAAAAAGATGAACACATTGCGGGGACATTGCTGTGGTCCAGCTAGAAAATCTTGATCCTTTCGTGACGGGAGGTGGCCTAGGACGTTGACTGAATCGTTCAGGATCATGTCGCATTGTCACTTGCGCACACAAATGCGATCATCTAGCGACGGGACCATCCATGAGCCGACCATATGATCTCTTGTGATCCGGCTGGGGTCTGTACTTTTCATCGTTTCTTCACTCTGGATATGGGCTAGAGGAACTAGCTGGTGGTCCTTTCGTTTGTCGAATTCTCGAAGAATTAGAATGCTCTGAGTACTTGTTTTCAGGGGCTTGACCCGTGTGAAATGACTGAGACATGACCATTGCATTTGAGAATTTCGAATACTTATTTTAGGGAGAGGAAAAACTCCCGCGTTCCGTTGTTCAAGTCCGAGCTGTTAGCATTGAGATTTGTTATTGATATCGATCGATAGCCACACATCCTTGTTGCAGGATGTGTGCTGTGTATGTATTGCCTATAGGAGAATCGGTGGGCATTCTCTCTATTAGGATTCTTAGGTTGCCCGATCTGTTTGTATTGGATGCAAGAAATGTGTGTAATCTTGAGGGCTATTGCTGAAATGGGAAACGTCTTGCTGCCTATGAATGTCTTGGGAACGGATTCAGGTGATGCTTGATGAGTGATTTCATCTGATACATCGCTCAAACATACTAAGTTGCAAGTACTGCAGGGATGCAAGTCGAGAGAGATCAAACTGTGCGGCGCTTTGGCAGCGGCCGCCCTGATCGCGGCACATGCCTCTAAGCAACCCGCCGATAATAAATGGGAGAAATATGCTGTTGTCACCCTTGTCGACTGCCGTTCGTATCTCAACCCACCTCTTTCTGTTCAACAGCCCGGTAAGCCTAATCGTCTTTTCTTCTCAGATGAAAACTTTTGAGTACCTTTTGTCTGTTCAAGGAGTACGAAACTACTCACTTGGGTCATATTGTATAGTCTGCAACCTACTGGCATTTTTAGTTCTCTTCCCTATTCTTTAGGCAAAGATGGAGTCTTGGACCTTACTCTGTTCATGCTGCATCATTAGAAGCTATTAGTGCAAGCTGATCTCTCCACATTTTGTATGTAGCAAGTCATCATAGTTCATCTCTAACCCAAAAAATTGCTCATGCTTTGTTCATATTCAATTCAGGGTTCTATCACTCGGCCATCCTCAACACGCACGATGTATGTGGAAGCGAAAAGCTGTGGGACCTGGCAAAGAGAACCTACACGGCCTTCACGAACGCCAAAAGCTGGAACAAGCATTTCACTGACATGGCCGACCTCAACTTCCTCATGTGCAAGGCCATCGATAACCCAGGCCTCACTGTGTCTTCGTCCCTCAGAACAGCCTTTGTTTCCGTGTTCGAGGATACCATCATCGACGAGTTGAATCCACTGCACGAGGAGATCGGAGTGGGAGACTACATCGGGTGCGCCTCTGTACACGGTGTCGGCCCGTCTATTGCGTTCTTCGACACCATACGGGATGGAGAGCTGGACTGCGCATGCGTGTACCCGTCTCCTCTGCATTCGAGGGAGCAGATGCAAAAGCTGATTGATGATATGAAGAGAATTCTTGCAGAAGCTGATTGACAATTGATTGCATCATATTATGACTTGGTCCCTTACCCAAAAACCTGTCCAACAAGGCTGGTACCCCATTTCTCGATGCCCTTATCCATGACCTCTTCAGGAGACTTCAAAGCATTCCTTCCATTAACAGTTTGAGGCGCATAGAACATTAGCTGCCTGCGAGGACTGCCCAGTACCTCAGCATCACTTCTCAATCCATTCATCCAACACAACCGAGTCAATTTGTTTATCAATAAGTTCATAATCAATTGCCTCTTTGCCTTTCATATCGTGCACACACTCTTTCACGAGTTCCGTCAATTTTACTTCAAATGGATGCAAAACTCCGGCTCTGAAAAGGTTCTGACCAAACTCCGATCTCACATGCATCGTGCCCATGATATGAGTAATCAAGAGCAAGAAAACTCCAATTAGACCAGTTCATATACTAAAAACTGAGTTTCTGGTGTCTGTCCTTCATGGAAAACAGAGTTTGAGCCAACTCATGACAGATCATAAAACATTGATCATGGTACCAACTTGTCGCCAATCAAAAGCTTTGCAGGGACATGAGCACACGCACGAGTTGAACAACTCGACGGGATATTTGAACCAGGGAACAAATGAATTCAATTGAATCCATCTTTCGCAGCTCAAGCTTACTGCATCCAACAAGTCGAATTGAAAAGCTTGCATCGAATCCCCCATTAGATTCGGCAATCGAATCCTGCCACTGATTAAAACCTAGGGTCAAAAGAATGAACACGATATGGTACTAGTAAAGTGGTGCCCATGTGGACACAAGTAGAGTCACAGTTCGCAATTCTTGCCCTCTGCTTTATTAGTGATGAAAGAAGGGACTCGTATACGTGCATTTTGTGTACGCCATAGGTTCGGTTCTTCGCCGTCCATCCTGACTGCTTGCTTCTAACTTGATCCATCACCTTAGTGGAAATATTTCACGAGCCCGCTCCACACTTATCTAGCAAAGATACTTTATAATTCGCACAACCCCATCTTCTTTGGTATTCTTTTTTGTTAACTGAGGTGAAGGCACATGCTTCTTGGCCGATGAAGCTCTGTTTCACATGAATTAAATACTGACCATGCGTTCGTAATAACTTGTTCATCGATATTAATATCAAAACTTATGTTTAAGTACACAATCTATTTAGCTTATCTTTTACACAATTTACGGTCATCGTAATTGATTTTGTGAATTAGTTATATCTGCAAACCGTAAGCATCTATTAACGGTGGTACACATGGGTTGTGTAACAAATGAGGAACATGTGTCTCAGAACATATAAAAAATTTTAATATTACAATGACTTTTCGCACTTATTGAGATGATAAAAAGGGAGTACTGTTTTTTACTTTTACTAATCAAAGCGAAGAGTCAATTTGAGAATATTCTCGTATATGAAAGGATTTGGGTTAATACTATGAAAAAATCCAAACTGGTAGATCTGTGATAATTTTAACATGAACTATTTTTTTTACCACTAAAAAATCCAAACTAGTACATATGTGATAAATTTATCGCAAACTAATTTTTTTCATCACCATAAACCCAAAACCGGTACGTTTGTGACAAATTTATCATTTGTTAAATTAGATTAATAAAAAAAAAACCACAAATTAGTACATCCGTGCCAAATAGAGGGTAAAACTTCAAAATGGTATATCCGTCAACTGTCACGTGTCGCCCTCGCCTGACGCCGGCGAGGGCGGCCCTCGCTGGCGTCAAGCGAGAGTTGACCTCGTCTGAGTCGGGCGAGGGTCGCCTGAGTCGAGCGAGTGTCGCCCTCGCCTGGGCGAGCGAGGGCCGCCCTTGCCGACACCGGGCGAGGGCTGCCCTCGCCCGATCCGGTCAGGGCGACCCTTGCCCTATGCCGGCAAGGGTCGCCCTCGCCGAATCTGGTGAGGGCCACCCTCGACGGCATTGAGCGAGAGCTGCCCTCGCCGGATCTGGCGAGGGCCCTCGCCGGATCTGGCGAGGGTCGCCCTCGCCGGCGTCGAGCGAGAGCTGCCCTCGCCGGCCTCGGGCGAGGGCCACCCTTGCCGAATCTGGCGAGGGCTACCCTTGCCCGGCGCCGGCGAGGGCCGCCTTCGCTCGCCTAGGTGAGGGCGACCCTCACCCGACGTTGGCGAGGGTCTCCCTCGCCAAATCGAGCGAGAGCGGCCCTCACTCGATGCCGACGAGGGTCGCCCTCGCCTGGGCAAGCGAAGGCAACCCTCGCCCGACTTAGGCGAGGTCGACCTTCGCCAAGGCCCCCCTCGAAGGAAAGGAAAAAAAAAAGAAAAAGTAAAAAAGACGAAAATGCCCATGAATTAAATACATTGAGGTAAATGTGTTATAAATAGTAAAGTTTGGGGTTTTTAGTGTCACAAAAAAAAGTTCAGGGTAAATGTGTCACAGATGGCAAAGTTTGAGGTTTTTAGTAACTTTTTTCCAAAAGAAAAATACTGGGACTACTGACCCTCAAATTAATTATTTTTCGGAGTCCAATCACCTGAAAAACTGTTTATATGAGGAGTCTATTTCCTTTACTTTGCCAATGCTTTCTTTCTTTTCCTAAAGAGAGTTACAATCATGTTGCTGATGTAAAATGTCTGCAATTAGATTTTTCTCCGACTTCTTTAAATAGATAGAACCTCAACCTTACAATGCACAAAATTGACAAATTAGATCGGGCCAAACATGTATAGTTGTTCTTCAACCAACTAATGGGGTGTTTGGTTCAGCTTTGGGAAGGGTCTTTGAGCCTCGAAAGCCCCTTCCCAAAATGCTGAGGTGTTTGGTTAAGCATTTATCCTAGCATTTGGTCAATGCTAACATTCCATGAATGCTACTGTTCACACTATTTTTTTTTTTTTTTTGGTTTGAAGCTGTTCTTCTTCTTTGGTGAGGGTGGTCGGCGAGGGCGGCCGGCAAGGTCGCCTGGGGTCCGGCGACCGCCTAGGCGACGCCATTGCTGGGGTCGCTCGACCCAAGTCGTTGCCGCCTGGGTCGCGTGACCCTGGCGGCCGCTTGGGTCCCGTGACCCTCACCGAGGGTCGCCCGGCCTCAAGCGATGGCCGACGGTGCTAGATCTCGCCCACCGACAGTCGCCCGACCTTAGGGTGACGCCGCCAAGACCAAATCGGCTAGCCGTGACCGGGCCCGGCAAGGTAAATTAGGTTTTTTTATTCCCAAAGTCCATTTGTAAAAAAAATTCACTAAACACTATATTTTGGCCAAAGTAGCTTTATAAAATATTTTTACCAAACACCATTTGTATTTTCCCAATGGTCTTTCATTCAAAGGTATTTGCATTCCCCCAAATAGTACTTTCAAAGTTGAACTAAACAGGCCCTAAGGCCAAGCCAAACTTCCTAGGCTAGCAATGCAGGGGCCTTAACTTTGTTTAGAGCCTTTTCAAATTGGGCCACAATCCGTTAAACGGGTAAAGTTTTTCAATAACTAGCAAGATTTAGATAATCTCGAAAGAGATAATAACACAAACAGTCCCTGAACTTTGGCTCAATATGCAATTTGATCCCTGAACTTTTAATTTATTTAATATAGTCCTTGAATTTTAACCCAATATTTAATGCGGTCCCTGAACTTTCAATTTGTTCAACTTGGTCCCTAAACTTTTAGTAAATGTTCAATTTAATCCCTGAACTATATGAAAATATACAATATAGTCCTTGAACTTGAATTAATTGAAGGACTACATTAAACATTTTTATAAAGTTCAGGGACTATATTGAACATGTACCAAAAGTTCAGGGATCATATTGAACAAGTTGAAAGTTTAGGGATCATATTGAACATTGGGTTAAAGTTCAGGGACTACATTGACCAAATTAAAAGTTTAGGGACCAAATTGCACATCGAGTCAAAGTTCAGGGACTGTTTGTGTCATTTTCCCATCTTGAAATTAATCCGAAGCCCTTCTTAGATCGCATTAAATTAGGACACGGGTTTCTCGAAAATATAAGTTTTTTTTTTCGTGGCTTGACTGTAAGAATTGTCCAAGTAATAGTCGATCACGAGGTCTTTAGGTTTTGGTTGTTGATCGATCCGGCTGACCTGATGGGACCGGCGAGAGATGGATGTACAAGCAATGCTAAGTTAACCAAGTTTGGTTTAAGCAAGTGGGATATTAAAGATCCAATACTAGCCTGCAACATCATTCGGTATCCCAATTTTATAAATCTGACTCGGTAAAGATAATATCTCTTCGGATTAATTTGGTTATGGTTTCTGCATAGATAGACAGATAGAGAGCAGCTTGGACCTTTTTACCATGAAAAGGACACATATACACATGTATAAGAAAATATATATGACTTGCCACAATGAAAAGGACATATTCAGATGAACATCTGGAAAGGAAGTAAGGAAAAGGAAAGAGAGGCCCTTCCTTTCCTTCATAGCATGCGGGGAGCTTCTAATTGGTGGAAGAGGCAACTTTTTTGGAGCATATCGTATAAATGATCGGTCTTTAGGGGCTTTCAGTCTTCCAACTCCCAGAGTGCAAAGTGGAAGATGGATCAATCAGAGAGAGAGGAGAAGAAGAAGAGTCCAATGTAGGAACCCTCAAATAATAGGGAAGATTCTATTCCAAACATGACCGACTGCTTCAGTGAGCTCAGACAACTGGTGCAGTGGACATTTTCATGCACACACCCACCTCACATAATCTTTTTCAGACTCCATGTGACCCTCTGCAAGAGAGAGAGAGAGAGAGAGAGAGAGAGAGAGAGAGAGAGATGGACAATCTGTGGACTTTAGCAACCAGAAGAAAGGAGCTGATATCTGGAAACCCTTTGAAGGCTAGACTTCTGATATACATTGGTTTCAGTTTACATTATCACCACCAAGTGAAGCAGTATCTTGAATTCGATTTCCCGCAACCATAGTCCTTATCAATTCGTAAGCTCTCATTCGCTTTATCGGCTTGCTCGAGTTTTACGCGATCGATAAAGAAATTTCGGGAAGCCAAAAAACAAACCTGCGGTGCAGAAAGAAGGAACTTTATCAGTGCAAAGGCTAGGAAAAAGAAGGGAAAAGGGTTACTTCCTTCGCTCGAATGTGTCACGGCAATAAATCAACTAAGTGATGAAATCATCACATGCAAGTTATTTCATTTTTTTTCGCTGTTATAATGATTTAGTAAAGGGATGTTAAGGATATTCCTTTTCATCTATCACAGAAGATCAGAGGATACCACGAACGTTTTACTTAATTTGGCTATTTTACGGTGTGCTTGCTCAAATGATAAGGGAATTTGCTCATCGCCTCATAGTCTCGGGTTCATGTCTTATTAAGAGCACTCCAAAATGACAAATGTATTCAGTCGATTGGAGGGAGTGTACTTTCGAGATCACCCAGATAAATAGACAAGCGAAGGTGCATGAATTCTTGCACGGCCAATTGCCAACTACTAAACAAAAAAATGTATTCTACTATAACCTTTCTTTTAAATCTTGAGATTATTTTAATTTTATTTTTTTGAAGAAAAACGAATAAATTACCAAAAAAGCCTAAATCTAATGTACTACGGCCAATTCAATTCTAAATCTTTTAACAATTTACCAATGAAATTTTTCCGATCAATTTTGATTTGAAATCGCTAACATTGATGCCGGTCGTTTTACATGGCACAGGCCGTCTTACAATTTCTTGCAAAGGAAATTATTTTTTTATAATTTTCTTATATTATTTTTTTATTTTTTCATTACGGTCGGTGATGGTCAAGCCCTCACCAAATCTTGGGAGGGCGATCATCTCCCAAGTCGTCCTCTCTCACCGGTCACAATGAAAAATAAGAACAAAAGCTTTAGAGATTTTGTTTAAAAATTATTTATATAAGCACCAGATATTCCATATAAGACTACTGGTGTCCTTATTAGTAATTTCCCTTTAAAATATTTATGACTAAATTGGAGCAATTAAAAGGTTTATGATTGAATCTGTGCTATATAATAAGCTTAGGACTTTTGGACAATTTTTCCAAACAATAACACTTGCAAGTCTTTTTCTAAGCAAAAAAAAAAAACACTTGCAAGTCTTTCCAAATGCATAAAATGCCGGCATAACTTTTAATGATTTCTTTCAAAAAAAATAGTTGGAAAGTTCATTATTTTATGTTTGAATTTTTTTTTAAAGTCTCCAATCTCTAATTATACCTCTATAAAGGGCCCCACACAATATGTGTGGTGGTGTAGTCAGACGTGATGTTTGTCTTTTCCCTGCTTTTCTTTTACCCTTTTGTGAAAGTGAGTTTCGGAGATGCTTGAGAATTTCGAAGTAAGGTGTCAGAGAAGAAGGAAGCATACTGGCCAATTTCTTTGTTTCGAAATCGACTTTAAAAATAATGAAAAATCAGAGCACAAAGATCCCCAAATCATGTGTGGATTCGATTGGAACTTTCAATTTGAAAGATCAATATATACTTTAGAGGGGAAACATCATGATCTTCTTTTTTTCATTTTTCAATTCAATTCCATATAAAAGACAACATGGGTCAAGCTGTGTATCCCATTAAAAAATTCGTGGATTTGTGTGTGTGTTTGTGTAATTATAAAGAAAAGGGGGTGGTTAAAAAAGAACATTTTATTTGCATTCTTGGCTCTCTCTCTCTGTATCTCTTTTCAATTATTTTTTTGCACTTTGGGGAAAAGTATTTTGTTTGTTTGCAATTGCATCCATGTGAGCACGAGTTCTTAAACCCGCAAGGTGCAAGCTTTGCTTTGGGAAACATTAGTCAAAAAGCTAAAAGTTGATGGCAAAACACCCACAAGGGACAACCTTAGATCACTTGAAGCAGTGAGATTTATGCTTGGTTTATTTCCCGACTCGATCGAACTTTAACCAAGGGAACTCGAGTTTCCAAAATCAGATCTGTTGTGAAACATATTTAGAAAAGATCAACATCAAGGAAAAGTCTGCCCTGCAAACGTTAAACACATACGTCAAATTCTATATCCGATCTCTTTGTAATCAAGAGGGGTTGAAGCGATTCCGTTTTTGCAATCCAACGATATGTGCACCCTTAATCAGACGTCAAAGTACCATGTCATCTAGCATCGAGTCCCGATCTTCAGCCGCTTCGACCTTGTCGAATCCATTCATTTGCCATCCCTAATCACCGACTGCAGCGGCGGACGCACGTGCTACCTATAGGGGAATCTTTAGGCCAGCCATGCACGAGGTCCCCTTTATACCTTTCTTCTCTCTTCTGGGGGGAAGCAGCTTTGAGTATTGAAATCAATCCCTCAACCCTTGACAGATGACAGCAAAAAGGAAACTAATAAAAATTCATTTCTCTTCACTCGAACAAGGCAAAGTACTTTCAACAGGAAGCAATAATATTATTATTCTCCATCATGATGTGAGCGAACTATGTTGCCCCCGGAGACTATCTTAGTCACGGGCATGCATTGGAATGCACAGAGACATTATGCAGAATAAAACATCAGGAATGTTCCTACCGTCATCTAATTATCATAAAATATATGCACTTTAAAAAGAATTTTTCGAACTTTTATGATGGATCCAGTCCACTCGTGAACAAGCGATCTCGTTTTATTAGATCAAGCCGAGACCCGTGTTTTTTACGACTGAGATTCATCTTATCCAAGACGATGAATCGGATATGAACAAGCATTTAAAGAGAATAAAATTAATCTAAGAAGAGATGGAAACTTTCTATGGTGACTACAAGTACAATGCAACTCTCAATCCAAAGTCATTCAACGATTAATTTTAGGAAGTGTTTGCTTAACTTATATGATTACACTAACTAACTAGTTTTCGTTGATAAAATATAACAGTATATTCCATATAAATTGCACTTAGTATGGAAATAGTACAAGCATAAATAAAATATGAAGCTGCGTTTCTCATTCTTAATGGAAAAAAGTGCCACGTATAATTTTCTTTTACATATCATTATGCGTGGCCATAGTTCAAATCTAGCGAATCATTAATATATTCCAAAGTTAAATAGGTTTTTATTGCGCGTGAGTTATACTTATTTAAATGGTTCGTGGATTGGAGACTTTGTTTGTAATGAACAATCATGTGACAAGAAAGTTATAGACTCGGAAAAGGAAAAAAAGGGGTTAAAAGGGTAGAAATTTATTTTGTCTAGATTCGGTCCATTTCGGCCATTGATCATATACGCTTCATGTGCTGTCCTATGCGAAACTCACATGTATAGCTATTGGGAAAAATTATCCAAAAAATTCTAAATTTATTGCACTTTAACCAATTCAGTCCTAAATATTTCAATTTTGCCAATTAAGTCATAAACATTTTTACGTTTTGCCAATTGAGTCTATTCAGCCAATTTTAGCCGAAAATCATTGACGTGAATGCCAGCTATTTTACGTGGCACAATAGATGCTGACTTGGACAATTATATATATTTAAAAAATAAAATTTTATTATTATTTTATTTTTCTTTTTTTCCTTCCAACCCTGGGGAAGGTCACAGCCCTCATCCAATGGCCGACGAGCACTCGCCGGATATGGTAAAGAAAAAGGAAGAGAAAAAAATAAAAAAAAATAAAAATAAAAATAAAAAATTATTAAAAAATTTATCAACGTCAACATCGGCCATCCTATGCAACACTATCGGCATCCACATTAACGACTTCTAATTAAAATTGATGAGATTGATTCAATTGACAAAACGTAAAAATGTTTAAGATTCAGTTGGTAAAATTGAAAGGTTTAGGATTCAATTGGTCAAAATGTAATAGGCTTCGAACTTTTTGGAAAAAAATTTCGAAATTGATTTAATGGACTGAAATCCAAGCAAAAATAAGAGAAGGCATACTGCGATAAATAGGACAAAGGAAAGTATATACCGGTAGATTGCTCATCATAAACATCCATCTGCCAAGACATTCTTACAAGCATGCGGCTATCGCATGACCATCTACATCGCATTACGAATTGCCAAATGTTATGAACTTTCTTTCCCTCCATATATTAATAACTTTTAGAGCAAACATTTGAGATCAGTAGACTGAAATGTTCAACACGCGGTATTTCGAAAGAACCCTAAACATCGCCTTTTCATCGAACACATCGTAAGTCTCTACTCGGATCATCAAACTAATCAAGTAGAATAACACATAAAAACACTGCGCACGTGCATGTACTCCAAAATATCAAATTCAGTTCTCTCCCTAAAGAATTGCATGGTTGAAACTACAGTGGAATTCGTACGTTCTCTTTTCCAAAGGACGTTCGTCTGAAGGATTCACCGTGAAGTCAAAGGGAAGGCCTGTCTGGTCAGCAACCCTAGGGAAAGGGCGAGGAATTGCGAGACTCATGATGCGAAACTTCACCAATTTATCTCAGTGGTCCATCACCAACCAAGCCAACTCATCTGATCGATTCCTTTGAGAGAGAGAGAGAGAGAGAGAGAGAGAGAGAGAGAGAGAGAGAGAGAGAGTTCAGAGAAGGGAGAAGAAGACGTGGGAATCTTGCTGCTGGATTTCACGCACTGATTCAACAGCATGACATGACATGAAATGTGTGTCAGGGTTTTGATGATGTCGTGGTGCAATACGTGTCGAGCGTTAATGTTCTTTCCATGCAGGATCGACATCGATGTCATCGCTACCTTCCAAGGTTCCCCCCATGTCGTAGTCGGAATGTGATGTCTCTTCGAAGGAGGGACAGAACGAGGAACGAGAATCATCAGAAGCAGCATCAGCAGCTGCGTGGAAGAAAATCTTCCTCACATCATGCTGGAAGCAGAGATCTTTGAACTGAACGACCCCATTAGTGGGAAAAATCCTGCATTGGATAGTCTCTTGCAGCATCTTTCTTAACCCATCATGTTCCTCCTCGAGCGGTTGGAAGATGTTAAGAGAAAGTGGGGTACTCAACTTCTAGTGGACATTGATCTCTGCATTAGTATTTTCAATCCACCGTTCAAGGAAAACGACCTGTTACCTCGTTAAAAATCGACAATTGAGATTTTCTCAAATATGCTAACATCTCAAAACCCTAATTATCATCGCACGGTTTTGAGCTGGATTTTGTCGACATTAAGTTTTCACATCGTTTGTGATTTTTCTCAATGAAAATGGGTACCTGACAATCTGCTTAATTTCAACGGACGGTTCACCAGTGAACGTGATGAGCTGAAGCCATTTTGTCCAAGAAACCAAGATAGATTTGGATCATGACTAAAGTAACCAAATTAACTCAAATTTCACTCTGAAGACGTACATTTTGCCCTCTTTCTCTTGATTTTTCATTTTTTTCATTTTTTTTTTTTTTCATTTTTGGGAGTTTGTTGTTCCCAATGAGATAATTTATATAGCAACTATGCACTTCTAAGTATGTCCGGAGGAACTCGAGATGCATCCGCACCCTACCATTCCCAATTGCCGAGAGAACAATCGAATTAACTAATTGACTATTCGTTGGATCTTATGGTAATAATTAATTTTCTAGGGGAACTCGAAAAGACAGTGCCCTGACAAGGTCATATGCTTCTTAAAGTTAGAGATGACCCTAAAAGAAAAACATCCACAAAGATACCTTTTCATAATGACACATATACCTCTGTTTTTTATGTCTAGATATATAATGCACGATTCTCTAGCAACTTCCTTTTATTATGATATTTCATGTGGAAGTTGAATTCGAAATTGTCATCTCTAAGATCTCAAAATGTTGGAGAACAACGCCTATATATATTTATTTAGCTTAAACAGATGAATATCATAAGTAACTAAGGGGCCAAAATTTGTGGAAATGTTTAAATTTCCAAATGACTTTATTAATGAGGGCTTTGGGTACTTGTTGAGTACTTAATCAATGAAACTTTAGAGCGTAATCCTGCTTCGGAACATAATTTTTTCTCTCATTGAGTATGCTTAATAAGTTCCTTAACGGCGCTCATCAACGTGACCCGCTTTCAAATGTAGATTTTCACGTATAACTTTGTTTGGGCATAAAGAGCTTAGAGAGAAATTGTCATTTATAATCCATTTTTATGGGTGAAGTTATCGCATATCACGAGATATTGATCAGCCTACAATACACATGATATGGCAATACACCTTTTAACTCATTTATGTATAGTGATATTAGATCTGTCTATATATTGTGTCATTTCACCTTTCTGTGGGAGATTTTTAGAGGTTTTGTTGGGCAATACGTTTCGGTTCACCCTGGCCAATTACTGCATTGGAGGTGCTATAAATGTGAGAGAAAATAAGGAAACTCGTGATTCGTTGACTCACGGTGATTGGCTGAGGTGGATAAGAACGTTGTGCTCGAGATATACTTAAAAGTTTTTCTATATTCATCGCATTGCCTTCATAAAAAGTTCTATATCCTAGAGATAAATCTAACTCATTTTCCTAGATGGAGAGAGAGAGAGCGCTTATAACTTGAAAAGAAGCGAAGGCATGCCCAGAGGGATGGTGTGAGAGAGATCATGGCATTCACATTGGAGATGGAGACCAGCAGCAATGGCAGCAGAAGTTCTGCAGGTGAAGAGCATGAACACCACCACCACCACCACCACCATCATCACCAGCCGGCGTTGTCCGTGGAGTCGCAGACGGCGGTGCCGGCGCCGTTCCTGACCAAGACTTACCAGCTGGTGGACGACCCACTTACCGACCACATTGTGTCGTGGGGCGAAGAAGATGCCACCTTCGTCGTCTGGCGCCCCGCCGAGTTTGCCCGCGACCTCCTCCCCAACTACTTCAAGCACAACAACTTCTCCAGCTTCGTCCGCCAGCTCAACACCTATGTAAACCCCATGACTCCAATTCTTATAAATCTTGATTTTTCGGCCAGTTTCATTCGATGTTTTTTTATTTCCCCATGATCTAAAGATCAGTGAATGAAAAATATATTTTGTTGAATGCTTATATGCATCTATATACATATCTGCAGTAGTTCATTGGCATTGATCTACGAGATACTTTTTGGGAGTATATCTAAATTACTAGCTTAAATACTTGAATTATTGGCAGGGATTCAAGAAAATAGTGGCGGATAGATGGGAGTTTGCCAACGAGTACTTCAGAAAAGGAGCGAAGCACCTCTTATGCGAAATCCACCGCAGGAAAACCCCGCAACACCACAACCAAGACCTGCCGCCGCCGCCGCCACTGCCCCATTTCTTCCAACCGGTTGACGAGAATCTCTGCTGGCCACCAGCCGATCTGCCATTGCCGCCACACCCAAAACCGCACCTGAACGGCGGCAATGTCCTCGCTGCGCTGAATGAGGACAACCAAAGGTTAAGGAGGAAGAACTTGATGCTACTCTCGGAGCTCACCCACATGAAGAGCCTCTACAACGACATCATCTACTTCATCCAGAACCATGTCAAACCACTGCCTCATGACCTGACGAACAGCCGCAGCCACCTCGACAGCATCGGAGTTCCCAGGCTCATTGAGTTGGATTTGGATCACGAAGGCGTTGCGTGCTCGCGGGCAGCAACGTTCAAGAAGGCTGGGCGCTCGGGCGAGGAGGCCAGCAGAGGCGGTAACTTCAAGCTCTTTGGGGTGTCTTTGAGCGGCAAGAAGAGGCTGCACCCGGAAAAGATTGATCGGCAAGAGCTGCAACTGTGACATCCTCTCTCGATCATAATAATTCATGAACTAGGGACAAATAATGGTACTCGTTTCAAAGTTTAGTTCTCATTGTGGACTAGGGCATGCACTAACTTATAAGAGTGAGATCAATCGAAGTTGAAAAATGGACAACTTCATGACCGATCAAATATGTAACGTTTGGACCTTCTGAGTTATCATATGCTCGCTTAGGCTCTCTTGCTGTGTGAAGTTATTAGGTGATCACTTTCTTTTTTTTGACGATCGGATAATAACATATAGACAGGTACAATAGCTTTACTCAATTTGACTTGTCGAATCGGTATTTAAATGATTCAATCTACGACTAAAATTGAGAATTTTGATAAGGCAAACCGGCGCAAGATTGAATCAGAAAACATGCTTAATTCGACACCAACCCGAAAATTGAGGTGGCGTTTGTAGCTCTTATGCATTCAGTCTAGAGTTAAAGAAGTACAGTACTCGTCAAAACTCTCCGCATTAGTTAACCTTACAAAAATTTTCTTTTCTTGGAAATTATGGGGAACGAAGGCCATGAATCGTAAGAAGATAAATGACCTCCATGCATTTCAATTTTTACTTTTTCATGAATATTTCAATTTGCTAAGTGTTACTTTAGAAAAAGAATTTTGACGTACGACACACAGTTTTTATGGGGCACTGTTATGGTGAACGGTGAAAAAGGACCATTGTGAAGCCTAGTACAAAGTTCAAATGAGCCCAAGATTTTCTTGGGTTGAATCTAATTGTGACCCAATTCGATGTTTGGGAACATGAATGGTTCAATAACTTCAATCAAATATCCTTTACATGACCCGATTTTATTCGTGGGAAAAAAAATGCATGTCTCCATGATAAAGCCCCTTTTAAATTTTTTATGAACATTTTAAAGTTATATCGTCTCCCTAATCGAAAAATGAAGTAGATTTTGATAGCCCATTTCGCTATTCATGGGCGGAAATTTGGGTTTGTGAACTATGTTAGGCAAGGTCGTGCCTAGATCTGGGCCGGCAATTTTTGACACTAATGGGTACGGACTTAATGTGAATAAGTTCTACAGCATAATTAATAATAATCTCGATTCATTTATATGGCACGGCATGACACAATTATGAAATGTGACTATGAAATGTGAACACGGATTTGAACGGTCAACGCTATCGAGATGCTTTAATGATCAATCAGCCTTTTTTTTTTGGACCATTTTTGCTCAGCAAGAAAAGAAATTTGGGTAATTGAGGGCGGTGATGAAAGAGCATAACCGCAGAATTAGAGAGAAATGAGATGATGGACAATGAGAAATGGCATGACTACACCAAACGGGCCAATAGAACAATGAAATTCAATTATATTATATCAAAAAAAGATTAAAACGGACTTATAGGTTATATCACCTTCAATATGAGATTGAAACATAAACAACTATGGAAAGAAAAATTGGAAATTCTATGCAGTATGAATCCTAATTGCAGAGAACAATTAATTTGGAAGTTCAAATTTCAGCCCAGAAAAGAGGGAAAAGGTCAAAAACATGCCCCTAATTTTGAACATTCCCCTCTGGGCCCAATCCAATCGAGTCAGGAGAAATCAATTTTTCTTGGTGCTCTCTACGTAGTAGAAAAGAGAACACAAAATTGAATACCCATAAATTACTTTAAAGAAAAAGAAATATCATCTAGATTCGTTCTACCAAACCAATCACACCTTGACGAGTTGATAAACAGAAACACGTCTTCACACGTCATTATTGATTTATTTATTCCGTGCGCGTCTCGTAATGTTCAATCATCGTGCTTTAATCGCGGGTCTAAACTGCATTTAACGATATTTTAGAAATATCATACTTATTACTTTGACTAGTATTTATCTAAAAAAAAATGTGAAGGTTACTAGACGTTTTGTATTGTTTTTTGGGTATGTGTGGGTCCAATCAAATTACATTATTACTTGTGCATGTGTACCACAAGAGAAGAGGCCAATGAGTCCCCTTCCTCATCGAATTATTAAATTTCACTCAAATCGATTTGTGGAGGACTTCATGGAAAAGTATAAAAAAAGTCTTAAATTTTTTGTATTTATGTCAATTTAGTCCTAAATCTTTTTTTGGTGTCAATTCAGTCATGAACCTTTTATATTTATGCCAATTTAGTCCTAAACATTTTTTTTGTGCCAATTCAGTCTTAAACCTTTTATATTGGTGCCGATTCAGTTCTAAACCATTTTACCTTTATGCTAATTTAGTCATTCGGGTAATTTTGGCCTGATTTTGCTTACGTGGACATCGGGCGGCTGATCATCGATGCTGACATGGACAACTTTTAATAATATTTTAATATTTTTGAATTTATTTTTATTTTTTCTTTTTTTAATCCTTCCCCTCCCTCTTACCTCTAGGGAGTCCTCGAACTGGCGAGGACCTCGCCGGCCACTGGTGAGGCTCACCCTTGCCAGCGACGGCGAGCCTCACCAGCTAGGCGAGGCACGACCTCGCCAGGATCAGCGAGATCATGCCTCGCCCAGCCATGGCGAGGCTCAAGCCCTCAATCGATTGGCAAGGTTGGGCCTTGCCCGGTATAATGAGGGCTCAAGCCCTCACGGAGATCGTCACCCGGCCTCTTGTCGTTCTTGGGATCGCGATCGGCAGAGGAAGGAGGAGAAAAGAAAAGAAAAGAAAAGAAAAGAAAAGAATAAATAACAATTGAAAAAATATTAAAAGTTATCCGTGTCAACACTGGTGACCGCCCATTGTCCACGTCAGCAAAATCTGTCAAAATTGATCGGAAGGACTGAATTAGTACAAAAACAAAAAAGTTTAGGATTGAATTGGTATAAAAAAAAAGTTTAGGACTAAATTGGCACCAATGCAAAATGTTTAGGACTGAATTGGCATAAAGACAAAAAGGTTTAGAACTGAATTGATACTAATGCAAAAAGTTTAGGATTGAATTGGCACAAAAAAGAAGGTTTAGGACTAAATTGGTACCAATGCAAAAGATTTATAACTTTTTTGACACTTTTCCCGAGAGACATTACTCATTTAAATCAAGTGACCCAATCGTGGAGCACATTGCTTTTAAGTTCCAATACTTTTTGAGAATTTAAATGTGCTAATATGTCGTGTTAGCTGATTGTTCCACTGACAGCAAGGAATTAAAAGACAATAATAAAAAGATAAGGGAGATATTGCAATCAACGAGAGCCCGATCCACAAAACTTTTCTGTCAACAGTAATTTTAGAAAGTGCATCGATAATATGGGTGATTCGAAACATAGTGTTGGCGCATGATAAATTTTTACACTAATCAATAGCATTAGACACTGTTTATGAAAGCGGGATTTTCATAAATGGCATGAATTTTAATGATGTCATTTGATATCTTCAATATAATTATAATATTCTTTTTGTGATAATATGCATTTGTATTCCAAATTTAACATGTAAATATAATGACCCATATCAAAGCTAAAATCTTTGGAAATGTCTTACTTATATTTTTTTTTTATGAAATTCGAAGTACCCATCTCATTAATGGTCGTTGCATTAACACACTCAATATGCAAAAGTCTATTTTTACGATAATAATCACAGTTAGACGATTCATACAAAGGCACCAAGTATTTCTTACCAATAAGTTTCTCCGCCAAGGGTCTCGATGAGTGATTTTAGTTAGATAGTTTGATGAATTTTAAAAGGATAATGACATAAATGATCTCTCAACTTTGACCTAATTTGCAACGTGATCTATGAACTTTTAATCTGTTCAATGTGATCCCTAAACTTTAGCTAAATGTATACTGTGGTTCCTAGATTTTTTATTCATTCAATGTGATCCCTAAACTTTTGATATATATTCAACTTTTTTTTGGTAACCGAGGTGTCCGCGTGGCCGATGAGTTAGGGCTCAAACCAGCGGCGATGCCCGACTAGTCCTCGAGGGGGGCTAGCGTAGCATCCCATCGCCACGATCCCCCACTTAAATCACCGATGGACGAATTTGAATCCAGGACCTCTCGTGAAAGGAACTGAGCGCAAACCAACGCGGCCACCGATGGGTAGGTATATATTCAACTTTTTTTTCTTTTGATAACCGACTTAGTCCCTGAACTATACAAAAATGTTCATTATTGTCCTTTCATTAGTTCATATTCAGTGATAACATTGAACATTTTCATATAAGTCAAGAACTAAGATTTTCGACAAAAAAGAAGAAGATTAAAATGAATATGTACAAAAAGTTCAGGGATTACATTGAATAAATTTACAGTTTAGAGATCATATTGCACAAATTAAAAGTTTATGGATCACATTTCACAGCATGTTAAAATTCAGGGACTATTTATATTATTTTCCTAATTCTAAAATATAAATAAAACAAATAAATATTTTATCGAATAACTTATGATTACAAAATTGCCCTTTCGCTTTTTACTTCGAAAGTGGTTTCCCACCCTTCTTTTCGAGTGAAGCAAAGCCACGTTGCTCTGCCATCCATTTGCAAAGTTTGGGAACGTGTGCCAATCGACTACCGTGGAGTGTACAATAACTTGAGAATTAATTTACATATGCTAATTAAAAAATTTACGTTCACATCTAACAATAAATAAATAAATAAAATAATCAAGTCCCTTAATTTATTATTCAAAGCCCTTCGCGTCGGCTGATTAGCTATACGCGGCAATAGTGTAAACAGGACACGACGAAATAATAATCTATAATAAAAAAAATTGTTTTGGTAATACAATGTTGACTAAGTAAAATATTTATTGTCAAATCCGCGTATCTCCGTATGATAATCTAAATATTATGGATCGGACCGGACCTGGTCTCAGTCGAACCTACACAGGGTACGTTTTGATGGAGAATGAAAATTATATGAAATTGTTAATTTGGGGGCTAATTGAATGAATAAATAAAAGGGAAATAAAGGAATGGAAGGACTGGATCTGCCGACCTGGTCCGATTTGATCCGTTCGACGCAAACGAAAGAGAGATTTCTCCAACAAGTCAGTAATTCGTCGGCAGCTGTCGTTTTTTTTTTATTTCAATTTTTTCAAATTTTTACATTTCACTTTCGTTTCGAGACGGCCGTGGTAAATTTTTTTTTTTCCGACAAGTCAATAATTCATTTCGTTAGAGAGAGAAATTAAGGATGCTGTCATTTGCGATAGTTTGCTCATTTTGCAGGGGTCTTAGTTTTGTCCCAAGATTGTTTGTACAATACCACGCGTTTGTTCCGATGTTATGCGTAAATGGTCCGGGCAAAAGACTATTTAACTTTCTATGCAGGTTAATGCGTGTGATTCGAGAATATATCCGACTCTTAACCGGTCGGACAGTGAAGGTGGTCAAATAATTGCTTCTAAAATGACAAAGGGAACATAAAGAATCGAACGGTTTTGCTCCCTAAATGACTATAACCACCTTTCGTTGCTGTGGCATCTATCTATTAATTCGAGCCACTTGTCCACTAATCCACGAGATTATAACCTTGCGTTATTTTCAGGAAATGACATGTTGCTAGAGGCCTCGTATTTCTTGATGTCTTTTTGTAAAACCTAATTTTAATTTACTGTGTGAAAAGTTTCTAAGAGTATCGCACTGTTCAATTTGATTATTCACACACACACACATATATATTTGGTTGGACATCAATATCGATTGATTATTTTATTACATATAAGGCAAGATTTGTATGCTATGTTTGCTATGAATTCTTCTTTTATGTATTTCTGGAATTTAGTGAAGGTTTCATCACTATGTAGACTTCCAAGGCCTGCAGCTGCAAGTGGCAAGTTGTGTTGTGTTTGCTTAATTAGAAAAGAAAAATAGAAGAAGAAAAATCATTAGTTTAAATGGTCTTAAAGTACTCGATTTCTTTTGCTCAAAAAGAAAAAAAAGGAACATTTTTTTTCAAAGAACATGAACTAATTAAAGAGGGAAAACAAGAAACAGAAAAATAGTTTTCATACTTTTACTCAAATGAGTTTGTTATCCGAAAAATCAGAAACGATAATAAAAAAAAACAGAAATTCATAATCCTCATACTTTAGGTCTATTTCTTTGATAAATGTCCTGTCGCGTGTTTTCCTTTTAACTTTCGACTTGTCTATCACAGTGGCTTCAAAGTTCGGCATGGTATTTCGGTGGATACTAAATTTTCCAAGTTTAGAATCTTGACAAGTTCGTTGTTGCCAATCACATTTTCGTTATCATATAGGATAATTAGTGTGTCGTGGAGCAGTTAATATATTCTAGTTGACTCATAACTCCTTAACTTTTGAGTAAAGGTGAATTCAATTAAAAGTGTGCAAAAGAACCGGGAAGTGTCCGGACCGCCCAAAACAGGCAATTCCTATGGGGATTGGTCCGGCTCCAGATTCCCGGTTTCTTATTCCAATTTACTAAAACCGGTGAAAATCGATTCCCGATTTCAAGTATGGGACCACCCATCTTGACCAGATCGGTACATATATATTTTAATTTTTTGTTTTTAAATCAAAACCCTAGTTTCCTCTTCGTCTCTGGCCTCGCTCATCTTACGACCTCGTCCCCGTCTCTCCCTCTCCCTCTCGGTGGTCTCCGGCTTCGTCAATCCCCCTGTCGCTCTCGCTCTCAATCGCCTCCAGCCTTGTCGCTCCCTCTGCCACCCTCGCTCTTGGTCGCTAGAGAAAACAAGGCAGCAATTTTGAACCCATAGCCACATTGGTCAGTTTGGCAGCAAGAGCGACGACGCCTAGACAATCAAGACTGTCAAGTTTGACCAAGAAATAGATAGCAAAGATCACAGGCAGCTAGCAGCGTTAAGTGAACTCTGTGAAGGAAAAACCAGCATCGAACAAGGACCAATAGGAGTGTCCAGCAATAGATCATAGATTCACGTCTGAATCGACGTCTTATGGAGGCGAAAATGTGGGTGACGAGAGACAGCAAGTGCAGCGAAGAACTAGCGGCTTCATCGATGGAGATCTCAACAAAGTTTGGCGTAGGGCTGCTGCTTCGTGGCTCGGCAAAGCTCACAGCTAGCTTGTCGTGACAAAAGGCTGGCGTCATCGATGAGGCGACGGCGGTGTGGTGCTCGGCCTCATGAGGTCTCGGCAAAGCTGGAGCTTGTCGAGGAGAGGAGGGCGTGATGGTGTAGGGATCATGGAGAACACTGGATGAATTTATTGGGAACATTTCGATCAGTTCTATGGACCCACCTTAAAACCGAACTTCTTCGGAGTGGATTGGCGATTCGATTCCTTGTTCCAATTTTTTGAAATCAGTGGGCGGTTCCCAATTGTAAGGTGGGAATCGCCCATCCTGGAATCGATTACCCCTATATCCAATTGGATAAGTCGACGGAGTTCGAATTTGGGCTTTCTCTTGACTATCTCTCTAGGTGAAAGTGTCAGGCTTCTGCTGCATGCTTTCATCAAATGGAATCAATGCCGATCGTTGATCAATGCTCTATTTCCAATATGTTCCGGTGTTTGATAAATATCTCAAAAAAGGAATCTCGCGACCAACACTAGAGAGAGACTATAGATGGCAAACTCGAGAAAAGAGACTATGGATGAAGGCGGTCGTCGATGAATATTTCTAGTTGAGATACGTTCTTGTAGAAACATACGTGAATTAAGAAGAGTGGACCAAATACCGAGCTCACACGTGAGAGGAGATTATTGAGATACACATGAAGTTGAGTATTAATAGATTCTAGCTAGTTTATAACTCATTTGCTTAAACTTTTGACTGTGATGGGTTCGGATTCGAATTCCCAAGTGAAGGTATCGGAAGATTTATATGAAGTTAAGATTACAAATCTTGGATGGTTAACCCTACTTATTTCCCGCCTCACACGGTGCAGAACAGAACATGATTTTCAACCAACCAACCCACATATGTACGTTTGCCCGTTAACAGTTTCCTCTTCTGGTTTTGCTGATTTCACGCCACATCGTTAAGCAAAAAAAAAGGAGAAACTTTATTTGGGTAGGCAAAAGGATTTCACATTTAGAGAGAGAGAGAGAGAGAGAGAGAGAGAGGGGTGGGTGGAAATATGCGAATAAAAGTGGTTGGGACATCCTGCCCAATCCACACCAGAATTGTCTCTTTTCCCAGAACAGCCAAAACAGTACTTCTTGCCCCGTCTCTCTCTCTCTCTTTCCCTCTGCAACCTGTTCCTCCTGTCTGTCCGCAAACTGTTTGTTGTTTTGCCAAAAGAAAGAAAAAACAGAGAGTTTGGGGCAGCTTGTTGGTGGAGGAGGAGGAGGAGGAAAGGAATTTTCCGGTCTGGGAGCAGTGAGGGGGCTCCCAGGCTTTCAAAACCACTCATCTTCCTCATATTGTTCTTCTCTCCTTCACCATCCTTGGTTTTCCCCATCATTGGATGGATTAGATTGTTGGGTCCTCCATATTGAGCTTGAAGTTCAACTACCCAGATCTGCTCCAGCTTCCGAAAGTTTGGGAGATTTTTGGCTATTTGGGCCTCTGTATCTAGACTTGCTTTCATTTGATTGCATTGAAACATTCATTTATTTCATCAGCAGCTCATATTATAGCTGAAAGAAGCCAATCGTTTTTTTTTTTTTTTTTCATTTACCCCATTGAGCATCAACTGCACCTTTGAATGCGAGCAGTTTGGGTGTATGTAGCATTGGTTGCTTTTCTTGAAACCGTTTACATAGAGGAAGAACAAGAAGCACTTGCTACCAGCATCTTGTGATTCTGGATTGGCTAAGCCAACTACCCACAAAAAAGTTTTGTCGCTTGCGGTGTCAACTGATAGAGAAGAAGCTCTCCGTTTATTTTAGTCAAGACTTTCAACGACGAGGCCCACTGGTGGGTTCGGTGGGCTTCATCAGACAAACAAGAACCCACAATTTTGAAGATCCCTCTTGGCCATTCTTTCATGAAATTATAGTGCGTTGAAGAACGAGAAGATAATTCTGTTTCCACTTGCTAAGTACCGTTCCTTTCCCTCTATTGGGTCCTCTACTCACCTTCCTTTATCACGTATTATACCGAAATTGATTTTGACTCATTTGGAATTTCACCTTTTCTGATGCTGCTTTACTTCTTGTTCACTTGCCTCTCCTTCATCCTCTTTTTGAAGTCTCTCCCCCTCAAATCTCTCCCTGCATGGGCAAGTGAGATGTCATTGTTGTCACTCTGGAGCTATCAGGAGTTCTCTTCTTTCCGCACGTCTAGTTTGATGAATAGCTTTTGTAAAAGCTGTTTTCCTCAAACACGCTCTAAGACGTCCTTCAAGAAGATTAATCTTTCTTCCAGAGTAGATAATGTAGAGACCGGAGAGATGTTGGTATTAGATTTGCCCGAATTGGTCTTAGAATGCATCCTGGAGAGGCTTCCACCAGCTGAACTTTTTAACATGGCTGGTGTGTGTAGTTCTTTGAGGAATAGGTGTGTAAGTGATCACCTTTGGGAAAGGCACATGAAGCAAAAATGGGGCAGAGTCATTGGCCCAGCTGCATATCGGGAGTGGAAGTGGTACATCGCTAGTAGGAGGGAGATTTGCAATCTCAAACAAGGCAAACAAAGGGGCTTTGGAGGCTCCTGTTTGCTGTTTGGCCTTTATCATGGACTAAATCAAAACTTGATAACAGTGAAAAGCAGAGGATTCCTCTTCCAACCGATTCAATCATGTCTTGGTATCTTGCTCTTGAGACTGGCAAGTTCTGCTTCCCTGCTCAGGTTTACAACCGTGAGGTACATAAATAAAAAAAATACTTTCCAGCTATACAATTTCATTAGCTTCTCTTAAATTCATTTTGTTTCTTCTGTTCGTGGATTTTGCTTGTATTTCAAGGGTATTTAGCTTCTGATTTAATTATATGTTCTTTTTTACCATGACAAAGTATGTTTTGTGCATTCTGCAGAATGGTCATGTGGGATTTATGTTGTCTTGCTACGATGCTGAGCTTAGTTATGACTCTCGAACCGACACCTTCCAAGCCAGGCAAGTGAATGATATTGCCTCCCCTGGAGCATGCTTATCAGATTAAGTCATGTACTAACAAGAGATGTATTTAGCTTATACTCCTGATCTTGTTCTGTTTTAAATAGCAATCTGTCCGAGGAGGATCGGCATGTGCATCTTGATCTTTTCTCGTCTAATGTCTAATTGTCTGACTATGCAGGTACCCACCTCATGGAAGGAGAGCGGGTGCAATAGAAAGTAATGTCACGTGGGAGAGACTAAGGGCACAACCTGTTGATACTCCTCCACATGATCTTCATATTTCTGACTGTCTGAATGACCTACATCCTGGTGACCACATTGAAATTCAGTGGAGGAGAAACAAAGAATTTCCTTATGGTACGTCTGATTAGCTAATTCCCTTGTCTTTACTTCGTTTCTGTGATCCATTCTCTTTTTCCATTTCTTGCTCGTGCTCGTCGAAGCAATTTCCATTTCAAAATGCAAGTAAATGGAAGCAATCGCTAAGTACACTCAGAAATGTTCTACCCTTTACTATCTTTGATATGTCATATTTTCATTTTATTGGGATAAAAGCCAGAATAATTGTTGCTGCTGATATGATTTTCATTAACGGATGACCTTCTCAGTATCTCATGACCATTGACTTACAAAGAGAGTTGGCCACGCCTAATTTCATAGCTTAGGTTCTACTACTCCAGTACTGGCTGGCTGGTTGAACTACATAGTTAGCCTGTCAGAGGTGGAGAAAGGCTTGTTAGTTGCCTTTATCAGCATGAAATTGTTTTTAGAATGGTGGCTGCTGGGTATGACTTAGATGATAAAAGTTACTTGAACTGCTAATGTAGATTGACAGTTTGTTCTGATGTATCATGGCCATTTCAGGTTGGTGGTATGGTGTTGTTGGTCACTTGGATTCATGTGATGGCAATGTGAATTACTGCCGATGTCACAACAGTGGTGAGTTATCGATTTCATTTACAACTCAGTCAGATGAAACTATCCAAATTATGGAGTTCGATGCCTGTAAATGGGAGCAAAATATGACAAAATAGGGGAATCGTATTCTGATTGGTGATGGATGCGTCTTTTCTTTTGAACTGTCACAACCATTTTGGAGTAGCATGTAGGGGACCAACTTCTCAGCTAATCAGCCAACTAGCATCATGTACAAATTTGACGTGTTCATTCTTGCAACACAAAGTTAACACCTTTGGAAACGTGGATGATAAGAAAGCACATTTTCCTTTCAGTTAATAGACATCTGCTTTGTCTTTGGTCCTTGGCAAGACCATACTTTCACTGTATGGGACCGCCGCTTGTTCCATTCTCATTGGTCCCCAGGACAAATCATTGTCAACATGTTATGCTGTTCACCAACAACGTGATAAGCTTTGTCTGAGAGGAATAATTAAGGCCGACCATATTGAAGTTGCTCAATATTCCCTTTTGGAGTCTTGTGGCATTGTGGGGCTCCAAAATTTATTCTAAGCTTAGCGAATCATTATAAATGCTTTTTTTTTGTCTAAAATTCTTCTGAGCTACCCACCATTTCGTGTTGCTTCACCTATTCTATATCCTAGATGTGCCCCATGATAATGGAAAAGCAAAATGGTCCCTCTTTCCTTTGCCACATCCATAGTTGACATGCTTACATGGTGGACAAGAAACAGACGAAGCACTTTAAGCGGCTTATGCAGTTCTAGAAGAGGGACCTGTTCCAGTTTATATCATAATTGAGCAAGAGAAGCTTACCGAGGCCTTGGTCTACAACTTTAAGATACAGAGAGTTTACCAGTAATGTTGAAGCCATAATTCTTTGTTTGAACTTCTATATGACTGTGATTACTCATAGCTAATCTTTTCATCGAACATTTTTATTTGTCATATTGAGATTCAAGTGCTCTGGTGAATAGCATAGGTGTCACATGTTGAGGCTTTTTAAAGCAAATTATTTTTCTTTGACTTTCCACCCAAAGCTTGAACTATTATTTATTATTTTTTTTTAACCGAGGTGTACTATTATTTAATTATAGAGTTACAAAAAAAAATTATATATAGTTCTACAGTTTAATATGTATTGTAATGGATATTGTCTTCGACTTCCCGCTCACATATTTTGTCGGAGTAGGCCAATAAGCAAAATGGATATTTTTGTTGACAGACACGGTGATGCTGGAGTTCAGACAGTATGCCCCAGGTTCGAGGTGGAGACATACGGCCATAAATAGGAGAAACCATAGGGAGGAGGGCAATGAAGCAGACGGTTTTTACGGAGGAATCAGAAAGCTTAAAAGCGAGAGAGAGATTTCAATGTGGAAGAGTCTGTGGCCAACGGAAGTACTGGAGTAGGTTCGGATGAAGTCTACTGGTGCAGCTAATTAATCTGAAGACTCCCCGATTCGAAAGTCAGAACATCGATTAATAAGTATAATTATTTTCTGCTCGGTCGAAGTGACTTGCACAGACTCTGACAGGCTTTTGACTGTGTTACACGAGGTGGCCCTCCAGAATTCCATTATTATATTCATCCTTTGGTATAATTTTTTGTGGGAGGATTAGTCCGTGGTCCAGATGATACTTCATGTGAATTCCCTCCCATTGATTGAAATTTGATGTACCATACTCAAGATAGTGCAAACAACATAGTTGATAAATTGAAAAGTGGCTGTAGTTCGATGAATCGGTACCTCTGGTTGTGTATATTTGATCAATGCAGCACATTATCAGTTGCTATGGTGCAAAACTACTGGTTGCATTGTGGCACACTAACATATATTCGCGCCCATACCGTGAAAATTGAAGGAAGTGGTTCAGTAATTACGTAATGGGGTACGATGCGATTGGTATGTATATACCATGTCCATGCTATGTGAATGCCATGCTATTTTGACAGAGATAAACAGTTCCACTAGTCAAGATTCAAGAGCCTTTTTGAAGTTCTGAAGACAACATCAATTTGCTAATTCTGGAGTCTTGGGACAACTTGAAAAAAATCCCACCTTTTATTTTCTTACACCAACAAAGATGGGTACAGTAATGGAAATTGATATAAATATTTAGGGACTAGATATGTGGGTCAGTTGACAGGATCATCCAAATTCCAAAGCGTACAAGAACTGCAAGATTTTACCATGAATTCCTCCCAATTTGCGCCAACTTGAACTCAAACGACTCCATATACCTTGACCTTCATTTCAGACCATAACCCAAACAAAGAAACAGCCTCGGCCTGTACTGCACAAGTGTCATCTTAGCCACTGTTGACCCTCTTCTCTGCTCATCATTCTGAGTAGTTGCTCCACCACTTCCAGTTGACTTAAAGCTCAATCTTCTCAGGATATTGACAGTGGGCCTCAAGACAGCTTTTACCTTTTCATCACCTTCTTTTCTTCCGGTGGCCGATGATGACATACTCCTCAGCAGAAACTTCCTGATCCTTTGCCTCTTACTCTCCCTCACAATGCACTCTCCATTTTGTCTCTTGCCCTCCTCAACTTTGCCATGTGGTTCTCGTTGTTTTGGGCTCTGCATGATATATTGCTCATGTTGTTGAAGACTGGCTTGTTTTCTTTGGTTAGGCACCCATTTGGAAAAGGGCGGATTGGCGGAGTCCATTGGCTCAACTGGCGGTTTTACAGGTGCTCGAGATGTTTCTTGCTCATTTTGCTGGTTTTTCCTCCCCTTCAAGTCAGTGGACCTCCGCAGACTCTCGGCTTTGAAGCCCTGCAAATTGTATAGGAGATCATGGTGAGAGTTGGATTACCACGAAGCCTGCATTTACAACTCTATTCATTTAGACTTATCAAGGGAATACTATTTCTGCAATTTCATTGGATGTCATATAATCTCAAAATGTCGAGAACCTATCGACTCCACGACTCTAATTATTCAGTGGGAAGATTGAATGTTGACCAAATAATGTAGTGGCCGGTTACTGGTGTTATGGCTCCCTGCATAATGTACCACTTTGCGATATTTGGTTCACAGGCGTGTTAGAACAAGGACAAGTCCTATGAGGTGCTCGCCTCAGTGTTCTGCCAGTTTTCTAGAACTTACTACTAACTCTAATAATTCAAAATCTGCAGAAAATGAACTAACCCTGGATGGTGAGAGCAACTGAGTCTGCCCATGATCGTTAGCCTGCGTCGTCCTTCTTGCGCTGCTGTCTTCCTTGACATTCTCCAATGCCACCATGAACGGGTCAAAATCATCGTTCCACAGGCTCTTGAACTGGAAGGGGACCTTAAACCCTGATCTCGGGGACCTCCACGAAGGTGAACCAATAGGACTCTGATTTCCGCTCTTGCTCCCATAATAGGAACAAGGTGGAGGCTTCAAAGGCATCAATTTCCCATCACAGAAGAGCTCATCAGCAAAAGCCATTGAAGGGAGTGAGTCACCCCCCATTGGCCTTGCTTTCTTATGGAGTGGGGACTCGAGGTCCTGGCTCGTGATAAACTCGCCCGCATTGAAAACATGCCCCCAACTTGCATTGAACTCGAAGTCCAGATCAGAATCAGAGCTCGTCTGCTCACATGACCCTATC
The DNA here is from genome assembly GCA_024733475.1 of Syzygium grande. Lineage (NCBI taxonomy): Eukaryota > Viridiplantae > Streptophyta > Magnoliopsida > Myrtales > Myrtaceae > Syzygium > Syzygium grande. The sequence continues at coordinate 6,639,645 of JAMXDD010000011.1, forward strand.
GGGTCAAATTTTCCGGCATCAAGATTATATGGAGGATATGCATTCTCTCTGCCGGGACTAGCCAATGCGCTGTAGAACAATGAGACATTGCTCATTCTCAGTGCATCAGGACTGGTGGCTGCACTCACATAGGAAAAACTTGAATCATATGGAGAAAATGATGCCATTGATTTAAGTGTTCTCAGGAATTTCTTTTGCTCCTGAAAATCCAGAAAATGTTGCGGTGATATATAAGGATCATTTCGTGCTTTACTGACAAAACAATGATCAAAGCTTAGGCCTAATTGATGGCTAAAAAAATCGGAAAAATTTCAGGTCAATTCACGGGACTCGGAAGCATAAGTTTATTATTATTCACTTTCTTCAGTGACTGAATATTTGTCTCATTCTGAGGGTTGGTCAGTTTTGGTTATTGTATATGGAACACGATTCCTTTGATGCTCAACTTTGTAATTTTCAGCCAAGGAGTAGAAAAAAGGATCCACAGTCAACGGAATGTTCTTTTTTAAACTATCACTATTGTCAGGTCAATCGTCCACAGAACCAGACAGCACAAAAAATCTTCTGATGGACATCCTTTTTCCTTTTAATATAGAATGTTACAAATCTGTTGGTTGTCAGCTTATTCTGAGGGTACTTAGCATTTCTTAATAGCACTTGTTTAGCATACAATGACAGACATCAGAATAAATTTCCGTGATATAGACCCATTGCAAGAACATTAAACAGGCAAAAATTGTCTTTACATTGCCAAATCACGTTTACACAAGTACCTTCAAAGCACATGTCAGTATTTCCATCATCAAATTAGTTTGCTAACCCCGGATTATCAACATTATAATTACTGGGATTAATATTCTTTAGGTTGACATACCATGCCTTGCTTGCATGACTTTTACTGTACTTAACAGTGTGTGGCATGACCAAATCGACTACCGATCCTTTTTCTCCAACAAATGCCTTCAAACCACTTGAGAAATTTTAACGTAAATTCATAACTAAATTCATCATATATAAAAAAGTCAAGGAAAATTACCGCCTCATATAAAAGCCTGTACATTTCTTATGCTATGATTAAATTTGTCTACCACATCGTCCATACAATACATCCAGAAGCAGCTTCAGATTCTCCGATCAGTCAAACAAATTAGAGCTGGATGCAACGGAACGGAACTGATGCAATTCTAAGACCGGGATCGAACATGTAGAATAGCATCTCTTCTTCCTGGCACCAAATTTCCCATCTCATTATCATCAGGAACAGGAGTTACCTGCAGCGGAGGATGTGATATCATTGATGGAAAAATATCGTTTTATTCTTTTGGCCCTATTCTTACCTTCTTGGATAAGAGGAAGCCGCATTTCCTGCTCAAGAAGTGCGGACACTTGCTTAAAGACACATCACAACCACCAAAGGGTTTGTCACGAGTCTTTTGATCTCTTGGAACATTAAGCTCAACCAGCACAAAAATTACCGAAAATTCAATCAGAAATACAAAAGATAAGTTTTCCTGCATCTGAAGAAATTAACTGTCTAATCCACTTCTAACATAGCACAAAACCTTTCAAAATTTCTATTACACCTTCCCAGGAAGAACTAGAAAGGAAAGTACTACAAACTCAAGTAAAACCAGGAAATCATCACTATACTCCGGCAGGAAAGGCTTTTGTGAGAAATGTGCGTTGCCAGCCTTTGCGTCATGATCTTCAGTAGCCTGTCCCGGGATTGTTGTCTCCTCACAGAAGATTCGTCAGGTTCTTGTCTCTGTTGTTGAAAGATCTTGTATTTTTCATCTAATTATCATGGAATGCTTCTCTAAGCAAGCTTTATTCACATTGAACATCCTGCAAGCACTAAAGGCATCTGTCACAGAATGACTTCATAAATAGTCCCTTCTAGATTCCCCACAACAGATCGAGTCCCAGGTACTTCAGCAATCTTCATTCCATGTCCTGTAGCTTCATTTATAACCATGGAGTCCATCCTGAAAGGAAGGAGCATACAATCGGTTTTGCATTCACTCTCCCAGAAAATTATGAGATCAGAGAAAAATTAGTTCCTATTTGGTAAGAAATTTGATTCAGGTATTCTAGAAAGAATATGGTTTTTACCAGGAAGTACTCAGGGAACTGTGAACAAGCTCAAACAACATCTAAAAGGAAATAGTCATGGCCACAATTTTGTAGTTATGGAATTATATCTTATATAGAAAGGAGCAAATCAGACGCTCGGTGTAGAATAACTTGGAAGCATGCATCCACATATCAAATCTCAGAACCGTCTTATTAAACAGGAGACACAGCGAGTTCATCTCGCATTGCAGTTTTAGTAAACAAACATGAAGAATGAAATTACACTGACTCTACTCTATGCTTTTTCCAAGGTAGCAATTTGTGAATGTTCTTGAGAGCTTCTACAAAAAACTTAATCAGGAAATTACATTTTAGCTCGAGAAACGTAGGCCAGTATGAATTTGCAGCGTCCTTTTCCCCTTTTTTGCAGTAGTAGCTTCACTGTCTCAAAAAGCAAAGGAATGCTTCCTTGTTGAAAGCGTATACATAGTCAAGGCTTTTGCTTGTAGGTTTCACAATATTGGCCATGAAACAGATGTGCATAAACTAATATAAAGAATATCTGCCTTTAACCGTAAGCGAAAGAAATTTTAGCTTTTGCAGTACTACAGACATTGCTCATGGAGCAAGAATGCAAGACTTAGGTGAAGTCTGAAGTTCAACTAATAACAAAGAGGATAATGACAACAACATATAAACATCAGAACACAGATATACTGTTTAGGATCCATATCATCTACTAACATGACTAAAGTGAAAATCCAATTGAAGTAAAATCCTGGCATGCTCAAGTCATTGGGCTATAAAATTGATTATTCCTCAGAGAATAGATAAGCAGATTTTTGTTAATTTTTGTCAATATAGGATATATATGTCTGCTCCAAGAATAAGATCAAATCCTCCCGAGTGACTTCCCAAAATTTGCTCGATCTGATCAACATTTCCCCATTCTAGCTTCTCAGCCACAAATCCTGAACACAAGAAATCAGAAAAATAACATACCAGCCTTCAAAACAACTAAATTTCTTAACACTAATTTCTCTCACCTGTGCAATTACTGTAACTCTCCGAAGAAGAATGCAGCTCTATGTTTTTCTGCAAAATCTGAGCATGTAGGGATGCGCAAAATGTCCAATATCAGAACTCAATGACAGAACTCCATGAACTCTAGAATCAGAATTCACCCTATTGGGTCCTTGCCTTGAGAACTTCATCATTATGGTCAGTCAACACGACTTCACGACAAAATCTACCGCAAAGGATTCCTGTTATACCTGATTTTTATGAAGTGCCAATTAGCTTACATAACTGGTCGTCTTCCATCTAACAAAGGGAAAAAACACGAGACTGATTTCCAAGATCACTCACCGACACCAGAGCCTAGTTCAATAACAGAACAACCTCGGAGCAAGTCAACGTTCTTCGAGAGGAACTCATTCAAAAGCATAGCTCCAGGCCATACCAGCTGCCCCGTCAGATCAAAATCAGCTGCCTCATAAGCAGTCAGCATACAAAATTAAACATCACATGGATTATGAGTCTCATCGACAAGGGAATGTCATCCACTGGGTCGACTCCGAAATGCTTTCTAGTCGCACTAATTGCCTCGAGCATGTTATGCAAATGGTATATTGTGTGTGTGCTTGTGCACAACGCATTAAGCTGAATTACCCAGTTAAAAGTTCACCCACATTTTACTTCCCTAAAATCTACACCCTACTACTTCTTCTTCCATTCATTTACTATCTCTTGCATAATATGCAGATGGCAGTATATCATAGCTAAGCTCCTACACGTTCACATGAGCCAACGAATTGAACCGAACATCTCTTGTCCAATGAACAAACAAGGCATGATCCACTATCCTTAGAGATTCCTGGCTCTCTGATTTAAGCAGCCGGAGCAAGGAAGGAACTCACTTGAAGCGGACTGAAGACAATACAGCTCAAGAACTTGCGATCCAAAAGTGAATTTGGTCAGCTGGTAGCTGCACCAAGCACCATTTCGCAATCAACGCCAGCACGACTCAGAGCAAAAGAGAGTATACACACATACTAGTGAAGACATATATATATACAGAGAAAGGAGCGTACTTGTCATTGATAAAGAAAGACTCGTCCAAGCAAACCACGTCTTCCTCGTCTTCTTGGCGATCTCCGGCCATGGCCGTATGCTCTGCAAGCTCCGATGTGTGAAGCGTTCAAGGGAGGGGTCGTGGGTACAGGGGACGGAGGAAAGGAGAAAGTGTAGCAAGCGGGTCATTTTACTGGGCCTAAAACAATTGTACTACAGCCCACCAAGATCTTCATTACATGGGCACAAATCAAAATCAAGTGGAATTTATTGTAGACTTCGTAAAAGTCAAACTTGCTTGAGTTCCTCTAGGTTAGTGTTTCCTCTCTTCTTCTTCTATTACCCAAACTATCTTTTAGGGTTTGTGCGCAGTGGAAATCTATCTCTCTTGATCCCGATAGTTAGGTTGTATCTGGGCTGGTTTTTGCGCATGGAAGTTGAAAACCTTAAGTCCTCCTTTGTGGAGTTTGGTAAGGAATTACTTCATTGTGACTTGATCTCGATGAAGTTACGGATGGTATATGGCATGACACGCTAGTCATTTTAGGCTGCACCACCCATTCCCCTTATCATATCTTGTTTACTATGACTTTAAGGTTCAGCAAATGTCAGATTAGTACTGAATAGAAGAGCCGACATGATTAGATGCGATGCTCTTTCTCGGATTCATTTCTACATCAATTTGAGGATGCAAAGATAACCAACCAACATTAATGTGGCACGAAGCAGACTGCTTGCAAAGTCATTTTGGAGCTCCTTTACTCAGGAACCTTGCCGATGCCAGTTATGGTCTTCCGTGGACGAATCCCAAATTGTTGTTTATGGATAACTTTCTCAACTAACACCATGTCCTCGAAAAAAGGATAAGAAATGGTACAATAGTGGCCTAAAGTGTTGCAGGAGGAAACCGGGACGTAAGAATAACGTAAGACCGATCAGAGTTCCAGGTGTCTGGAACGCTTCATATAGCCCGGAAAATGAAGAACTGCATGGATAATATATAGAGCGTAGATGACCCCAACATGATCAATGGCATTCATGGTCACACACACACACACACCCAGAGAGAGAGAGAGAGAGAGAGAGAGAGAGAGAGAGAGAGAGAGAGAGAGAGAGAGATGTCCCAACAATCATCTGTTCAATGTGCAGTGGCCTACCTTCAATTAAACTATGCTTTTTCCGCTCCACGAGTTTGGGAAATGATTGTACACAAGAACAGCTAAGCTGAAGATAAAGAAGGAAACTTTAACAACTTTTGAGTACAAGGACCGGACCTAAATGAGAACAATCCGGAAAGGAGCTATTCACCCGGACTCCTTGACGAGTTTATGAATTTCTGGGCAGCATCTAATGTCAGTTCTTCGAACACCTACATTATTATCCATGGGATAGTGAGATCAATACAACACACTTAGGAAAGTGCAGAGGTAAAGGGATTATGACTGAACCAGGACTAGATCTCTGCATACCAGTTTCCTATGAACTTGTCGAAAAGCTTCGCAAAACCGCTCAGCCTCAGCAGCGCCCACCTGAAAAACAATCACACATACTTAGTTTTTTGTTGGTGATATTTCCCTTGCATATTCACTTTGCATTCCCTCAAGACAATATCCCAACCATGAGAAGTAAATCTCTAGGTAGCAAGCAGATCATCATTTATTGCTCCGAGAAGCATGTATTGCTCTATTGCTACAGGCCAAAAAATGCATACATATTCGAATAGACATATATCAACACTAAACTATCTTTCCCATAAACAAAGTCTTTGGAACATTAAACTGAAGTCTACTTTGAAAAAAGTGAAGTCTACCTGCATATCAAGTTTGAGTGAACTACTGGTCAGATACTAATTTTCATTTCTTTACGCATACAGCCATGTTTCGACAGATATTCGACATGCTATACCTCGTCCTATTCTGGTAATATTTAAGCAAAGAAAATGAAGGTTCAATTAGCAAAGATATCCTCGCTATCAATATCATGCCTTCCAATGTCACTCAACTCTTAACTGTTCAAGCAACCACCTGTAGTCTTAGTTATACTTTTACTTCGTGCATGTGCAGTGCAATCAAACACATTCATTCCAGTAAATGAATTGGGCAGCTAATTCAGTCACACAGAAGGACAAAAAAGGCATGCTGTGTAGCGTGCCACTAAATGAGCAGTTGATCTAACACATCTCTCTTTAATTATCAGAATATGCTACTGATGGAGCTTGATGTACCTTCCTCTCAGCAGCCAATAGTAGCTTCCCCCAGAATGCATCTGCCAAAACAGACATAGATAGGCCAAAGGGATGAGTAAGATTTCCTATCACAAAAAAGCCTTACAAGCACAAAGATGTCTCAGAAACTGAAACATATGCGTGCCATCTCCATGTATTAACCAACTGGCTTCATATGGCATTTTATTGCGGTACAAAGGCAACAATGAAGTTAATGTAGAAAACATCTTTATCTGCCCGAATCAAGGTAGCTCAGCATTAAGTCAAAAGCTTAGAATAAATCAACCTCTTAAACATAGCCAAGGATTGGATAGAAGGGCCAAATCTTCAAAGAAGGCATAATTAATACTTTCGATGCAACTTGTGACATCATTTTACCAAGATTCTCAGATGGACAATTTGAAGATCAAAGTAGTTTATTGTTAACTTACAAACACGATATTTCTTCAAGAATGGAATTTCAGATTATTTTTCTTAATAAGTAGTTGCAGAACCAAAATTTATCAGTCATTTTCACAATTGAATGGTTTTCTAAAACTTAGAGAAAACCATAAAACATTATTCAACTATCATTTTGCTTTGATTATCAACTCAACCAGCGAGGAGTGGTGCCACCACAAAGGGCAGCTTAAATCCATCCTTGATCGTATAGTAACAGAGAAAGAGTCATAGAAGCTGTGTCAAGCTCCTTCAGCCTCGGTCTCACCGATTGCAACAAATGCAAAGAAGAAGAAGAAGAAGAAGAAGAAGCAAAGCAATGTTTCCTTAGAGATGCAGGGAAACAGGTTAAGGACTCCGCTATAGACACATCACAAGAAATAGCTGATAATTCACATCTGGAGATGGAAGATCATATGCCCGAGTTCATTAGGATGATGCCAAATCAAATGCAGGGTCCCAAGGGTAGTAGGTTACCAGACTGTTCCCCTACATTCCTTGGTTCACTGTCCTCGACCTCAGCTGATGCACCTCGCAATTCCTTCACCTGTTGTGCATAACAAAACAGGGTGATCTCAGCAACCAAATGCCAATGTATATGAATGTACGTAAAAATGTTGCACTATATCACAAATCTAAATATTTCCGCAACTGTAAGTACCAAGCTATCTCTTGCTGACCGAGAGGCTGACTGTCCTGAAGAATCTTCATCAGCCTGAGAGCATAGCAAACAGATGATCATCAATGCAGAAAAAGGTTTTCCAAACTGAAGAGCATAGGAATGTTCATCTTGAGTGACTGTAAGCATTAAAGACACAGAAAGAGAACCCCCGATATGAACAAGAGACAAGGATTGCTTCCAGGCACGAGCAATTCAAACGGTTCCTTACGCAGCTGACCATACAGATTTAAGGACACGCCGGATTCATCAATGAGTCTACTAGAAAGAATCTTCACCCTAATTGTTTCAAGTTTCCGTGACTCACTATGACTCATTACTACTTTCATTTCGGGAAAGCTCTAACCTACTGAGCAGGCTACAGATAGAGCCACGGCAGTACGACTGTGTTGGCAAGCTTAATTTGAGCAGACACAACCTTTGAAAAGTTCAAATGGGTTCCCACTGAACGCCTCTCCTTCATAATTTGCATAAAGCCTCTTATATATCTGAAACACCCTCAAAAGGGTGGGCGTCTAGTCATAAGCCATAGCCATACGCAAGACCTCTGATAAATAAACAAAATCAAACAAGCGGCATCTCCCACTTCACCACTAAAAGGGTCGTCTTCTTTCCCGGAAAAATCACAGAAGACGCTCGTTAATCCATCTTCCTCACTGTCCTAACAAGAAACTAGAGCACAACCAACCAAACTCAAACGGGGACATCCGCAAGACCAATTACATGGAAAAGCAACTCAGAGAAAGAGAGACAGAGACAGAGACAGAGACAGAGACTGACGCAGTAGTCGCGGGATCGGACGAGAGGGAAGAGATCTAGGAGGCGCTTGAATTCTTGCTCGTCCATCATCTCTCCGATGCAAACGCAAATGCAAATGCAAAACCCTCTCTCGCTCTCTCTCTCTCTCTCTCTAGATATATTTGGGCCTTTTTGCTTTATTAGGGAAGTAGCAATAAGAGAGATGAAGGAAGAGAGAGAGAGAGAGAAACGAACGAGAAAATTGCTTCCCCTTTGGACCAACATATTAAATTTCTCTCAAATTGGAAAGGAACTATATATCTTTTTCTTTTCCTATGTTCCCTATTATTCACACAAGTAAATAAAGTCTTTTCTAATCGGACCAAAATGCTCTTACTATATAGTCTGTATTTTCAATGCTAAAGGGACATCATACTATCTAATTTGTGGAGAATGTTATTTGAAGTTACGTTTTTCATCGTAAATGATAGCATAAGCTTAACGCGCCATAGATGGCCAATTTCATGCTGGATCTTATTTGAATCCGTTACGAGTAATTTAAATAAAGAAAGTTTATATTGTTGGCTAATTATTGAAAATTTTACGCATGCCTATTTTGTGTGGACGGAAGAAGGATGACACCGCGGCGAATTAAGAATTATCCGGCCAAATGCTTGTTTAGGCTTGAAGAGTTACAAAAAAGTCCTTTTCCTCAACATGCAAATAAAATTGAAAGGACTTTAGAACGAATAAAAATCAACGGGTGCTTTTTGTTATTATTTTTGGATTTTTAGTTTTTAATGGTTTTCAATTAATAAAATTTATAGGTTGTGTGAAATTTTCCATTGATTAGATGGTCATGCATGCACATGAGATGGTACATAATTACGTTTTAGCGTTGAACGATTAACATAATTTTTTCCTTCAAATCTAATGCTCATCAAACATAGGAAAGAGAGCTCTTTTTTTTCTTCCATTTCTATTGACTTCCTATCGTCTTTTATCACACTTTTGCTTTAACCCTAGTTAACAAGCCAAAATCCGAGCGCATTTGACTTGGCAAAGCTAGATTAGAAGCCCTAACAAGTGACAACGTTCAACATACCAAAATGCTTTGCTATTCACATCATCAGCTCGCTTGGGTTTAAATTGCTAATGCCCAATACATTAGAGTAAGAAGCTCAACGTTAGACTTTCGGATCCTCTTTCGTAGAACACTACCGGCAGATGTTCACCTAGGAGTCGAATTCCTCAAATTTGACAAACATTTCCGACAAATCTCTCTTCATGCAATTACACTAAACATGTCAAATGATCAAGTTTCTGAGAATAGTCGCTTGAGCAGCGAATAAAAGGATATATCTCCAAAAGTAGAAAGGAAGGATTGAGGTGAAGATTTTCCCCAAGCAAAGAAAGATGAAAGAATCACCCCATAATGAAGGAACCCCGATATGGTTTGTTTAGATGTCCGAAAATATATAGGGTCGTTCATGACATCATACCGCAATCAATCTCTTAGTTAAGACGGCAGACAGTCGATGTAAGAGATCATACACGAGCAATGCTTATTTCACCATGAAATTTTCCTTCCAAGTCTAAACTAGAGTTGCAAAATGTATTAAAGACACGACTAAATTAAGAGACCCCAGACCATCCCAAGTGCACAGTATATACACGCGTTAATTTATGTAAATTCCTCGGTCCCTTCAGGCTGTGTGCTTGCACGAGGAAGCAGCAATTCAGACCCCACCATTCTCCTGTCAAATCAGGAAAATGGATCATTGCATGTGTTAGTGTTTTGCAGCTGGAGCAATAAATCTCTGTTCACTAACGAATTGCCTGCGCCGCGTCTCTGTCTATGCTGAGGCTTCAGGGACGAGACCAGAGAAATGTCCCTCCATTCATGGTGAATTTACCAGTGACGACGTAACAGGCTGCATCAGATCACCAATCATTATCAGATGGATCACGATTACTGCTCCCAAGAATTCATTCCTACTTACTAACCAAAAACAAAAGAAAAAAAAAACAATAGCATGTTCGTGTTCAAACAGGAAAAGAAAAAACAGATTATGTTATGCACTGAAGATCTGATTGGTTAGTTCAGAATTATTCTGTGTTTGTTGATAAGAACGTACAGAGCTAAATGAGAGTGAAAAAGAACATAGTAGTCAGCTCTTTCAGTAAAAGATATCAAGCATGTGCATTGTCCATTTAAACCTGTAAATACCACGTGCTTGACATATGCAAGGCCGATGTGTATACCCCTAATACATGTCCTAGCTAAGCTCTCTTCTTTTGCTTTGCTTGATTCTTGCTTCTGCCTTGGGTCAAACATTTTAGTTTATCCGAAAGGTTACTGAGTTGGTTTCAGCCCTGATTAAAAAACTGTCAAGATCAATCATTACCCATTATATATTTACCTCCTCACTTCAGCCCTTTTCCCGATTTTACCCATTTATTATATTTCAACTAGAGTGGCCAGAACTCTACTCACCTTTCATCCAAATGAATTCACTTTCACATTTTCCTCTATGAAGTCTCTAGCAAATGGATGCATCTCTTAAGCAAGGACTTGGCTTGTTCACTCTTTTCCACCTCATGTAGATGGGCCAGCAAATCCTTCAAACCTGCATCTGTCCAGAACGTTGAGGGTAGCTCCCTACAAAGGGTGATCATCTCCAAAAGGCACTCTGAAGCACTGACGTGAACCTATATTTGAAAAAGAAAGAGATTAAGATTGGAAATAGATATCTCTACTATCAAATAGATTATTGGTCCACAGTGCAAGATGAACATCTAAAACGCATTTGCAGGAATGATCTAAGACAATCTAGAACTCTTAAGTGGTCCACTTACCATGTCAACTAGTCCATGCCATATACAAACTTACTCTTGCTCGCACATACAAGAAGTGGCTATGTTGACTAAAATGTAAAAGTCCTTGGGATGCTAGCAACTGATCTCTCTCATTTGGCTGATCTATTTAGTAAAGGAATCATCATAAAAAATGTAAATTTAGTAAAATGTAATTGCCTCTAGTGCCTTGAGTCAGAATGGAATTGATTCCAAGAAAAACCCAGCTGAACGCAACAGTCTGATTAATACAGGGCCCACACCAGGAGAACCATAACTTGAAAGATTAAAAAAAAAAGAGAAAATCCCTGCTTCCTCACATTGCAAAGACAATGTATGCAATCTAAAACTCCGGAACTCTTAATGGATAACTTATTAAAGAAACTCTTATTTACTGGAGTAATGTCACCTATATATGCATGGGACTAGAATGCTACAATCCTACATCTATGTGAAAGCCACACAAGATCTGATTGTTTTAAAGAAGACAAAGGTTGTTTCAACCACAAAGGGGAAAGAGAAGACATACCTGTGCTATCTTAACTGTGGCTATGCATTCTGCCACTTTGGGTGACACCGAACAAAACAGCTTAAAATTGAGAAGGAAAAACTGATGATCAGAATCCAGTTAAGCAATTTGGAGAACAGAATGACAACTGATCCTAAAGCTGGTAAGTCCAACATGTCCGTTATAATAAGGGAAAGCTATTTTCCTTAACCAAAGTTAGATATATCATCCCTTAGTTACCCTGTTTCTCAGCAATATTATAAGACAGTTGTAACTAATTACCTCATGAAACAAAGATGCTGTATTTGCATGTAGAGAAGCTAGCCGAGAATCAAGCAAAATGTCGTGAATCCTTGAGCAGAGTCCGTTAATTGATAGAAAAGCCGATACTTTGACTGTGTGATGAAACAGTTAATAGAAACACTTTTCATACTGCAATCATCTAAGAAAAAAGTGGTTATGAAGATACCAGTCCATGACAATTCAGGTGAGAGGGAGACAATCCAGAGGTGCTTCAAGTTGTTTTTCTGTTCCAGAATATCATCTATATTTGCCACATGGATACAGGATGTGACGCAGTCCAGTACCTTTTCTCGTGGAACGGAAGAATCATCTTTTCCATCACAGTCTGCACATATCAACCACACCATGTAAAAGGCACAGTTTATCATCAAGAGAAAGTTATGATATGGAATTCAAAGGTTGCAATGCAGGACAACTCAAAATCCTGAAAGCTGGACAGTTAAAAGCTAGAAATGTGGATGAACCTGGTTTAGCAGAATCATTTGCTGAAGGTGCTTGTCCAGGCTTATCAGAAGTGGCTGAACTGCACATGTCAAACAATAACGGAAAAACCATGTTGAAGAACTCATGATTGCCAAATGCTTTTATAACCTGAAAAACCATGGAAAGTTCAAGATCTTCATTAGAGAGGAAGGGGAATGATCGGGGGCAAATTCTAGTTGGGAATTAAGAAAATGAAATCAACCAGAAACAGCACTTTCCAAACAATGTACTGCTGAAAAGTTTCTTGATGCGAGAGCTCCTCAAAGCCCTCCATTTTTCTAAATGAAGACAATTGCATTGGGGAGCACTCTAACATAATCTGCAATTACCTGATCAAGGCTTAAAAGCGCGGCTTCCCGGTATTTCTTGACCTTTTTTGTGCATGCAGAGCATAGCATATCCAGAATAGCACCAGCAGCTTTGGGATCTTCCTTGGAGATGGCTTGATGGCAAGACTTTGAAAGAGCACCCAAGGCATACAAAAGAGCCTCCTTCCCCTACAATATTATAGGAAGATATTGACACATTAACATCTGAGAAGCCAAGGAAGTTTAACTGGTACAGTAAGTGATATAATTCAGCCTTTATTCCTGCTATTCTTGTATCATGCCTTTGCCTTAGTACTTTAGAACACAAACTACACGTATTGCCTCTCCTTTAACAAAGTCGATGACATTTCCTACCTCCCATAATCGACCTGGAAGTTCTTTCATAAGAGATATGAGCAAATCTTGATGACAAGGAGACAGAGATTCACCCAATACTTCACCGAGCTTGCAGATTGCCTGGGCAGCCTGAAAACTCGTTCACAAAAACAATCAGGCATTTCGGTTTCATATACATAAGAAGAGATGACCAACTTATGATCTTTAAGACAGACATATCTCAGAAGTCTGATTTTTTCAGTATTAAACAGAGTGTCAATATTATGGACTTGCTTGTTTCCAGTGTAAGCTTTTGGACAAAAATGGGTGTCTAATATGGTATCATAATGCATGTTAGGATTTTAAATCCTGGCACTCCATCATTTTTTCTATCTCGTTACATCTGTTTAAATGCTTTTGTTCCTGCCTCCAGCTGACGTCCAGATTATGTGCTTCATATGTAAGTATCGGCTTGCATGTGAGGCATTGTGGAATCTTTCTCTCATGGATTTTGTTAAAGAGTGCCCCCAGGGCACTTGTTAAGTAACCCAATAAATAAATATTGCAATTCTCATACACTATTTTTCTTATTTAATGTGTAATCGATACTTTGGAAATGAAACCTTTCCTTCTTAAGCATGCTTAACAAGTGTGCCGGGACATTCATTAATAAAACCATTTACTTATAAACTTATAGTTTTGGGAGAAACACTAATTTCAATAATATAGAAAACCAAAAGCAAAAGCCTACCTTTTTCTTACTTCCCCACGATGAAGATGAAATGTTGTCACAAATAAGAGAAATTATTTCTCTCATGTACAATTGAAGGGTAATTTGTTCACCGCTTGTATTTTCTTCCCAAAGTTCCTCAAATATGCCAGAAAGATTCTTGTCATCCTCAAATCTGCAGAATGATGAACATGTTCTGAACTCTAAAAGTTGGTCGGAGGAATAGATCGTCACATGTTCAGTCCAGACAAAATACAATCTTAGAACCACTAAATTCCAGGAGTTAATAGGTGTCTACTTCAGATTTTCTGCAAAATGCATTTTCTCCTTTTCCTTTGTCTTTACTACAATTCGTCATGCAGCTGCATTAGACGCCGGCATAACTTACGACTTAATGATGCCAGCATCTTCTGATGGTAGGTCCTCATTTTTCATGGAGATTAGATATGATATTCTATCAATAAACCAGAGAGAAGGGAAAAAAACCCCAAGAACCATTTGTAATTCCAGAGAATTTGTACTTCACTTTTCTTGTAAGCAATATCTTTAAAAATTCATAGTGCTTAAACTTTTTATCTATCACTAGATGTCAGAGATTTTCTCATCCTCAAGGTAATCTTCCAGATTTTTTAGGCCTCTAAGAGACCTCGAAGATGTATGACACTCGCATATCAAATAACAGATCAACAATAACACATACTCACAAAAGATGAAGAGTAAAAGAACAACAAGAGCAAAATACCTTGAAATAAAGATTACAGGTAGAATTTCCGCATAATAACCACTAACAACATCTGGGGCCGTGGATAGAAAGCTTTTCAGTAAAATCGCACAAGAGATTTGTGAAATTTTTGTCACCGTCATGCAAAGCTGTGGTGTCTTCAATTAACTTCTGTGCCTGAGAGGTACTTGCATGCTTTAGTACTAATGCACAGGCACTTGAAAAGGCACGTTTTAAAGCAGCACTTTTCTCCTCCTTCACGGCTTCAAACAGCAACTTCAATAGTGTGTTCGCAAATGGTTTGATATCTATGCCAACCTTTTGAACTAACAAGCCAATAAAGCTGGCAACACCAACCCTGCAAGTTAATTGAGAAGTCTATTAAGTACAGAATATAGTATAGGTATGCTTGATCATCTAATATAGCAGCATTCCAGCCTTCTTAAGCTGATTAAAGAAATTAGAGAAAGAATAAATTTCATTCTTCAATTTTTTGAGTAAAAAATAGGCATTTCCCTGTGTGCATTTGGTGGCACAAAAGCATAGCTTGAATTTTCAGGCCCTAAAATTTTTCTCTTTACTTGAACCGCAATCTTTGTAATATTTCCTCCCTTCCCTAATGGTTTGGTGATCATTTCATTTTTCACCCCAACAAGTAGACATCATTCGGCTAGACTATTTAAACGAGATGAAAAGATCATTGGTGAATTCAGAGCATGAAGGTGGAAACCAAGCTCAAGGGATCACTGAATCTCCATCAGAGCTAGACTATGAGAGAAATAAGAGCTTCATGGTTTCACATTTATGTCAAGACAGACTGTTCTTCTCCATCATCAGACATATGTTGGGCACCACCTGATGTCCCACAAATCCGACAAATTGTTTAAGTGCAATACATATCACAAAACCCTCAGGAGGGATGTCCAAGACAATGGCCAACTTCTTCTTTCGAAGGAAAGTATGACTTGAAAAGGAAGATGGCTGTCCAACCACATAGAAATTATACTTCATTGACTAACCTAAAAATTTACCGCAACCATTGATGTATTGGAGGTTCAACAAATAAGCAAGCTAGCTTTTTTGTCCCAGTGAATGAGAGAAAACTGAGACTAAAAAGGGACATGTAGTATCACCAAGTACAGAATCAAAAACATCAGGGACTAGAATACAGAGATGTTATATGAAAACAGAAATGTTTGAGAATGTCACAGTTCATCTTGCAGCATCTGTTCACCAAGAAAAATGAATATGAGATTGTGCCAACAGACCTTGTGTTTAAGCCGACGCTAGCTCGTACCATTTGGGCAAGTCGGGGAACCAAGCTTTCCAAGGATACGGTATCCACAACATTTATGCACTGGTCCAGAGTTTCCCACATAGGAGAACTTTTGGCAATTGAGATCCGCAAGTTCTCAAGTTTCTCTGTTTTCAATCCAATGTTTGTCGCATGCAACTACAAGATAAAGCATACGAACAGAAAAAATAATTGAACTGACGGACAAGCAAGATTGCAAATTGCTACAGTGGCTAGTGAGATTCTCTTTTACCTCAACATAATTGAGCCCTTGGTCCTCAAGGCTTGACAAACTTTCTAGCATGCAGGAAACTAAGTCTGCCAAATGTGGACGAAGCGCGACCCCTGCACCCTGTAAATAAGTGAATAGTTACAGGTGATGCCTCTGATTGAAACGAGATTTTTTCAAACAAGTACCACCTCATTATTCTGGACATAGAAATATTTACAAAACTAGCTCTTTCTAAAAAAATCCAACTACCGATACAAATCTCAAAGAGAGAAAAAAAAGAATAAATCATATAGCACAGTATTTTCATCAAACCACAAAAGTACTCAAAGCCAAGTCTTTTTCAGAATTTCATTCACACAATAACACACTTGACCTTACTAAACCAAGTGGTTTCCATTCGGTTTTTAGCTTATATACAATCCTTAGGCAGTAAATAGATAGCTAGGTGGGCAAATCCATATTCAAAACTATAGCTCTACTCACCTTTTCAATTCTTAAAAAAAAATTTCGTTAATTAACTTGCTAGGAATACTTTTCCAACATGTAAAACAGCAGGATAGAGAGGTCATCCATAAAGGCCTTTCTTAATATGCGATGGTAAATGGAAGCCGAATGTTCTTCTTAGGGACTAAACTTTTGTAACTAAAGTTCTCAAAAGAAGATATGTCAAACCTTCGCGAGCTTCATTACAACGGCAATTGATGCTTTGCGAACTGTATCAACCGTACTTAAAATGCCTTCTTTAAGCAGATATGGTAAAACAACATCCATAGCTTGGCGTGAATCTGATACTTCAGTGAGGTTGACATCACAGAGGCGTATTGTCAGTGAAGTCACTGTGCGGCATAATTTGTCACCAGAGTTCCGGACAGTTTCTTTGATATCATCCATGGCCCGAAATGCAGCAATCCATACTTTTTTCAAATGCTTCCCAACCTACTTGACCAAACTGTAATTAGTATATTGGGAATATATACCGGCATCAAGAGCAATATAAACCAAACTTCTCTCGTTTTTCGTTGCAAAGGTTCATAAACCAAAATCAGTCTTTTTTCTTGAGTAAATTTCACTATAAGGTCATCAAAGACGGACAAATATATAGTTATCAATTTAAGCATGCCATCTTGGAAACTGAGAAAATGTATTGTGGCATATTTTCAAATCAACGCAGTTGGAAGAAACATGCTCATGAAGAAACAGATCCACCAAGCAACTTCACAGAAGAGTCATGATGACTTGCCTTATCCCATAACATGACATGAACAGGAAATAAGATAAAGCATGAAATACCGATATTAATTCAAATATAAACATAACACAATGCATTGACCCTCCTATCAAAAGTAACATTCATGTCTTTCAATTTACATAATGATTTAACATTAAAAAAAATGGTATACGTGAATGCTAGACAGACAGAACAATGATGTCTTAACAAATTACAATCTCCACGAAAAACAGAAATTAAATTGCTTGACATGAAAACAAACAATAATTTTTAGCAGTTGGTAATTTGAAAGAATTAACAAAAAGCAGTTAAGAAAAGTTAAGCATGTTTCCAAATATAAGCACAAAAATCACTTAAAATCAAATCAATTTTAGTTTCCATAAAGCTTTAATTAAAAATTCTAATTCAAGTTTCTTGGAGGACATTGAAAGAAATTAGGAAGTCTAAATACACAATCAATTTATCAAACTTTTTGCGGAATACGATGAGCAGACACTAGTAAAATGTGAAATGAATGGCTCAACTGCCCCCTCTTCTTCTCTCCTTTTCCCTTTCACCCATCAACTGAATCTTTTGGGGGAACATATATTGACTCCACCTAAGTTTACTCACGTCGAGCACCAGCATTAGCACATAGTCATCTAAATTTCCACCTAAAGTAATAGTAATAGCTAGATTCTAAAGAGACAGCAATGGTGCTTTGGATACTTAGCGTCAACTAATTCATATACATGCCCTTTCAATTAAGGCATAAGATCAAGGAAAGGAGAAACTAGATTAACTTCATCTTTCAGAAACATGGATGACATAAAAATTTATGAATGGTTCATGTTATTACTGGGGATTCTCTGATAATTCTCAGAGACTCAAATATGCGGTATTTCCCACCCAATCCCTTACCTGATTAAATTTTCGTCCTTGGACAATATCAGCAAGAGCAAGACAAGAAGCCTCCCGGGTACGCCAGAGCCTAGAACCACATTGTGTTAACAAATCATCCATGATTAGGTCAAAATGTTCATCAATAGTTCTCTTTGAGTCCTCCACTAGGGCCTTCCAGATATGTGCCATTGCATCCTGTATCACATCCACGAAGAGCATAAAAAACAGGAAGAAATACCAATGGAAAATCCAATGGAAAACAAAAAAAAAATAAGAGTATCTTGTCAAGGTATTACAAGGCAATGAAGAAAATAAAATTGGCTTTACACACAAGAATTCATCAAAAGGATGCCATTTGAACAGGTTTACTAAAACACAGGAATTCGGGGATCTCCACCTGAACATTTTTGTCAGGATCATACTGATATCGCACAAGTCTCGGAATTAACACATTTAGATGCGGCTGAAGAGCATCCCCAGCTTGCTTGGCTATTTTAGAAAAGCCAAAGGCAGCACCCCTTTTCGAATGTAGAGAAGCATGGTGATTTGCAAGATCCATAAACTTGTATATCAGATCTGGCTGCCCCATCTCATTCGCCATATTGCACAGTTCCTTATAAGTGCTAAGTTTTCCACCACTTAGACTTTCCCCAATAGCCCCCTCTTGGAAAACTTCAGAATCTTCAACAAGCTGTCCAACAAAATTTCATCCTCACATTTGTCACCAGAGGAACGCACAGAAGTTAAATAGTCAAGTCAATATTTTCAAGTATTACATGCTGCTCCATCCAACAGTTCCTCATTATTTGTATCCTGGATTCTAGACATAATTTAGACTTTTCTGGGTTCTTAGTAGAGTCTTCCATCAAATTTCTAACTAAGATAACTCGAACTACAATACAACAAACCTTGATGGCTCTCTTTCTCTTCCCTGATGCAGTTAGAGCATTGACAAGTGCATTCACCAAGTTTTTCTTCATAGATGCATCTCCAAGGTCATACACAATGCTCATGCCTTGGGAAGCAAGCTCCTGAGTAAGTTCATTCTGTTCACCAAGTAGGTGTGAGAATGCTTCCTGCAATACAAAAAAAAAACCTGAATTATAGCAAGAAAATAGAACGGTATTCTTCTGAGCAGATAAATTGTCTAATTTCCTTTTCTAATCCATGAATGTTCTTTATCTCTTCTCTCAGCTGTTTGTCGCTTCTTAATTGACCTAAAATGATTGCATAGGTTCACCTCGACATGAAAAGAGTTCAAAGTCTTTTCTTCAACAAGAAAAGACCTCGTCTCAGCTCATTTGCACAACTAAATTGACCTGTATCTTCTGACTACAACTAACGCAACATACAAGTAACCTGTAGATACAGCAACTGTGTGCCTATTCATGTTATTGGAAGTGAACATGATATCCCTTTCAGGAATTTTATAGTACAAGAAAAACCCAGTGCATTTATTTGTCTAAAAAAGGTAGACATTCCAACTTCCCTCATACTTAAGCGTGTCAGCAAGTATGACAACCAGGAGTTCAAGGCCCTTGATAAGTTTCAAAAACATCCATTGACCAACCAAAAAGTCCATTCATCCTCTTCATATATTTCGTATATTGAATTTATTGTTGTCTGTTCAATTTTTACTTAAAAGGTAGGCCACTGGTATATATAAGAGCAATCTAGGGAATTAAACAACTCTGTTTACATACTTTTATAAAGGGAAAAAATAGAGACTAGTAACAAGAAAAAATTCAATCCATAGTAAACCACAAATCCTCTGCAAAAAACCAGCATCTTTCCAACACAATGATTGCAAGAGTAGAAATAAGCTAGAGTCAAAAGGGAATAGCGCCACATGGAAAGAGTTCTTGCGGAGCCTATAGAGTGCATTGTCAACAAGCTCAGAAGATAATTGGCCAATAATAATAGTAATAACAACAAGCGCAGAAGCACAAAAATTGGACTTATCAATTGACAATAAACCTGAATCTCGGGTAGCATTTGTTGGATAGTTGCATGATGGCCACAATACATGGTCAATGACAACAGCCAGACAGTTCCAGCACAGCGTTCTTCCTTTCTCTGACTGTATAAAAGACTATCGAAGAGCTTTCTAGTAATTGCATCTCTAACACTAGCACGAGAACCATCAGTGTCTTCAGTCATTCCATTAGAGTTATATCCTGTCAAAGATGTGCTCATATTTTCCATAAGATAGTTTGAAGACATGGCAAGCGAAGTATAATTAGTCTTGAGAATTGTGTCAGCAGTCACAGGGACAGTTCCCCACAAGAAAGACAGAGCCTCCCCAGCAGCAAAAAGGACATCCTCAACCTGTACAACTCAAGGATTCAGAGATAAGAAAACTTTCAGGTGCTATGCAACAACAAGACCAAACAGGCATCATTTACTAAGACAACCACAAGTAGAAAGAGCGACAAGAATCAGTATGCCCACCTTCGAACGGCAAAGGCTGAAAACCAAATCAATCGCAATGTTGAGACGTGAAGATGATGTTTCTTTAATACAGACATGTCCAAGCGATACAGCAATTTTCTGAATTGCTTTAGTATCATCACCAGAAAGTAGCTTCCTCAGTTTTTCTTGTAGAGCCATGAATATGTCAGCTGCAACTTGAATGAAGTCTAACATGACTAATCATCCATGGAACCGATTGCAACATTTCCAGGAAGAGAAAAGTTACCTGTTGTGGAGTTATCAGCAATTGAAGGTAACGGGACACGCAACCCAATATGACCTAATGCTTGCATAGCAATTGATGCCAATGTTGCGTTCTCGGAGTTTACAACATCAACCAGGCATTTGAGTACACTCTGGAGCAGTACTTCTGGTATCTAAAAGGTGAATGTCAGATACAACACGATTTATGTAAATGCAAATAACTACAGCTCAACTTAACAATAACCACCACAATTATACAAAAATAAAGGCAAACTTATACATTTGTGTCATTATGTTGCAACTTGCATTTACCTCAACATACTTAAATGGACATCCTACTCTTGACACAGATATCGGAGTCCAATTTTACATCAGCAATAAGAAAAAGAGTTTGCGAGCATAGGAAGGTGTAAAGTTGGAAAGATTTCAACTGGAAATCGAGGGACTTGAACGATAAAGGGCGTATGGATTCATAACTAACAATACAAAAAAGGGTAGTCGCGCATATTTTTTTCAAGCATCTTTCTTTGAAAAAATTATATATTCATTAATCATGGATTATAATGGAAGTTAGAATAAATTACACAGGATAGGAGTGATAGCTGATCTCAAATGTAGCAAAAAGGAAAAGACACAAAGACATGGAGCAATCACATTTAAGATCATGTCAAAAGTAAAAAGCCTCGGTTAAACGCTGTGATTACAAAAGTAAAATTCTTTTTTCCCAGAGATTATGAAAGTAAGTTGAATGGATCATATAGTACTTTGTATCAGATGAAGATATATGTCAATCAGTGAACAAATCTAAAAAGCATGGAAATTTTCTTGATTTCATCCGCTAAACTTATTTTTTGTCACTAAGAAAAGTAATCACTCACTTTTGGTTTTATTAGAAGTCATTTAAGGCTCAGCCAAAAAAAAAGGAGAAGAATTCATTTACCAAATCCATAATCAATTGAATTCAAACATTCAATAAATTGCTCATCATTATTGTTAACAGTTCAACATGGAATTTTCCTTTATGGACCATAACCAATGTAGGAAGTTACCAACCTAGCGTCTAGGACAATAACTGTTACCCAGAGAGTAAAAACCATTAGAATGTTGCCACTTAGTCTGAAGTATAATGAATAGAAAAAATGAGGCATGGAGCAAACGTAAAACATAGGTTGGTCCATAAATGTATCAACACCATGCCACAGTGCAATCAGAAGGAAAATGCTAATAACATGATAGACCATACAATATCGCCATTATATTCCTGTCAAAAAACACATGCATTTATGCTTTATTTCGGAAGGAGGGGAAGGGAAGATAAATGAAGGATGGGGCAACAATTAAGGTTTTGTGAGAAGAAAAGGAGGGGACAAATTTTCTCCCCTTTTTCCCCGCCATGCTCCCAGAGAAAGCATTAAGGTAACAATGGTGCCACAGGACAAAAAGAGAGAAAACAAGAAAAAGTAAGGGAAAGAAAAACTCTCATATGAATTTCCTGAGAAAAACAACAAACTGTGACTTACAGGAGGTGTCCTACAAATACAATCTGCCATGATATATCCTATAGCGGATACCGCTCCGTAATGATAATCAAACCTGAAGAACACATTGAACTCCCCAAATCAGAAAAACTCCGGACTTTAGAGTGAAAATATGAAGGGTCATCTTCCAACAAAATTCGTCAAACCTTATTTTGCATGAATCGCTGATTGAAACTAGCTCGCTTATCAAAGCTGAAGCAGCCGTGGTCGGAAGACCAGAGGAAGCCATTCCAAGTAAGCGTGCCGCAGTTTCACGAGTATCAATGTCCACGTGACTCAGTAATTGCTTTAGCCATGGCAGTTTGTTAGCATAATGAGGAATGATCACCTGTAAAGATCAATATTTAGAAAGAAAAGTTAATGATAGTCCCCCCAGGGAAAATGAAAAAAGCAGCAGCAAGTCCAGTGGCTTCTTTTGTCATACTTGTGGAGTATAAGAACCAATTGCCACGAGCGCCCTGGAGGCACAAGCATGCAACTCAACTGAGCCTTCAAATGCCATGGCATGATCTAACAGTAAACACATAGTTTTCACTGAAGATGAAAGTTCGGAGGGTCCTCCATCAGTTTCAGAAAGCAGCTTTTCTGACTCAAAACACTTCAACAAAAACTTGATCATAGCAACATAAGTTTCTGAAGGAAAAAGAAGCTTTTGTTCCCTTGTTTCAATTGGTTCTAGCAATTCTGGTCGCTGCTTGAGGATGTAAGTTAACATGTCTGCAAGTTTTGGGTACTTCAGACTGATATCATGATGGGTAGGTTGCCCATTATCGTGACTGGGGAACAGGCCTTCCAGTGCCATTTCTCTTCGAAGAAATTTCAAAAGAAAAAAGCAGAACAAACAATAACCTTGTATTAGTAATAGAGACAACTACCACTGTATGCATACATAATGAGGACAAAGACCAATATACAAAGCTAGCCAGAGAGACGTCTTATCTGATGGAAGAACTTCAGTGACATCATGAAACATATGAAGAAAACAAGCAACCAATATCATGCAGCACTAAGAGCAATAGCATGAAGAAACTTAAAACATCAACACTAGATCATCGACATCCATGAATTATACTCATAATCTGGCAAAGAAGTAACATGACCTACAGGCGCTCATATAATGCATGTACTTGTTTGTACAAACTTGCAACAAATAGAGAAACGTCTAGCACTCTACACTAAGCCATAACTCCTCCCTCTTGTATATACAAATATTACCCAAGTATGCCCAGATAATTGACCAAAAAGCATTTTAGAATCTTTTATCATATATACACTTTGAAGAGAATATGTAATCTACCTTATATCCAACTTAGGATCGGCAGCCCCAAGCATACATAGAAATCGACTCGGGCAGTGTTGCAAATCAAACAATATAGAAGCCCACCTCAGAGCACAAAAACGTACTTCACTTTGTTCCTGATTAAAAGAAGGTACTCAATTTCCTTATAAACTGTATACTCCTCCTGCTATACATATTTACTAAACCAAACAATACAAAACCTGTTTCAAATTCTCCAACAGTAGTGTCTCCAAATCCTTTAGCACAGTAATCGATGCAGCCTGATGAACGGAGCAAAAACAGTATCAGTGATCTCTCGTAAAGGGAGATGCATCAAAAGAAATTAAAGTAAAGAAGGCTGTCTATTGGAACAAAAAGTTCTCAAAACCACAAAGGAGGAATCTCTTCCTTCAAACACCCATCCTTAAGTTATTTTCTTTTAGAATCTGAATACCCAAGAGCACATGACAACGGATTGATCCATGCCCTTAGAGGGGATACTTTTCTCACCTATGGATTGAAGTGACTACTTAACCATATGCTGGAGGAGAAAACTAAGAGAGACTCACTAAATCCAAAACCAAATCAAAATGCCACACTCGAAGAAAGATATTTGCAAGTAGAGATATTACGGGCAATTAAACTACAACTAATTCTCCCACCACCACCATGCATCACCACTGCCACTACTACCAACAGACATTATAAGCAATTCCTCCACCACCACCACCACCACCAACATTTCGGCTACTACACTATAAGCCTTTTTCCAACAAGTGGCTCAGCAGTATGACTTGTTTCATGCGATTGTCAATTATGTATTGTCCATTGTAAGCTCTAAAGTGCTATATATCTCTATTTTTCACCTCCTTCAAATATTTTATTTCGCATCACATAAATAAACCTTAAAAAGTTGTTATTAAAATCACAGTGAGTTTAGATTCCAACATAAATTCTAAAGCCAGGAATCTTTATTAGGTTGCATTAAATGACCAATGGAAAAGCACAAAAGTAACACAAACTGGAGACAAGTCGATGGTCATCCCAATTTATTTTAGGGAAAAAGCTACAAACAACCCCAAACTATGCCCACTATGACACATTTATCCTGAACTTTTTTTTTGTAACAACAAAAACCCCGAACTATGCCTACTATGACACATTATCATAAACTTTTTCTTGTGTCATAAAAAACTCCAAACTTGTACCTGTATGACACATTTACCCTCCGTCAAGGTTCCGTTAGATGATTTTTCAGCCAAAACAACATCGTTTTCATTTCACTTAAGCCATGTGAGCACCTTGTCAACACTGTTTGCTTTTTGGCATCCATGTAGGCATATTTTTAATGATTCTCGTTGAAAGAACTTTGATGGAGGGTAAATGTGCCACACAAGTATAAGTTTAGCATTTTTAGTGTCACAGAAAAAAGTTTAAGTAAAATGTGTCACAATGGGTCTAGTTTAGGGTTTTCAGTGGCTTTTGCCCTTTATTTTATAATACCCACCATTTGACTCTTCAAATTTGTAACATCATGGAAACCAAGCTGTTCCCAAGGTTTGAGGTAATGATATCAGTCTTCTTATCATATTCAAATAACCTTGATTATAAGTGCTTTAGCATAGGTCTATAGGTAAGGAGATATGGGCCCAGCTACAATCGTTTCAGAAAATTCAATCTTAAAGCACTACCAACAAGTTATTTTGTAGTTGATGAAGAAATTTAAACTATTTACACATAAAGCGGAGCAAATGAAGCACACCAATTGCCAAATCAACCAGTTAGAACGAGCATTTGTCATGTGCTACCAGAAAGGGTTCATCATAAATTATAATTTCATGCAACAGATTGAGAATCGACATTCATATTATCACCCGTATGGAGAGACTATAGCAACCTTGTATGCAGCAGCAATGGAGACAGTTGCTTCTTGAATTGTAAAACGGAGAGATGGTGCCTCCAACTTCAATGCATCAAAAAGCCGAGCAGCCATATCAACTTTATCCCTAAGAGAAGAACAAATAGGGGATAATCCAATGCACAAAAGCATCAAGTTGTTTTTTTTTTTGGGGTTTGGGGGGGGGGTGTTGTGCAGTTGGAGAAAGAATCTACCGAAAAAGCTGAGGCGTTCGCTTTGCAAGCAACCCAATTGCTTGAAAAGCAAATGTTTTTGTGTCCTTGGCGTTAGTACCTACATGACCAGAACAAATAGGTATTCATCGACTAAATACTTTTTGGATCTTAATCTTAAAAGATGACTGAAAGAACTACAATCAAGGCAACTCTGCTGCATGCTGAGCTCACCTGATTCAGAACTTGAATAATTATCAAGTGTCTTCAAAATTCCACTAAGGATAAGAGGGCCCATCAGATTCAACTGATTAAGCTTTGCCTGAGAAATATATGATTCAATCGGCAAAATTCATCAGTCCACTAATAACAATTTTTTCCAACAGTAGAATGACAAGATAAACTCCTAATATCATAGTGAAAGTTGCTTATCATTTTTTTTCAAGTTTAATTATGAAATGTATCCAGTTAGTGTCTCAGACCAACAAGAGAGTTGTCAATAGTCCAGTGCTTCTCGAACAAATAATCAGCACTGAGAAAAATGACTAAAGTGACACCACTGCGTATGCCTTCAGATATTTTCTTAATGTAAAGAACAGACTCTATTGACATGCATTCAGATATTTCACAGGTACAACTCACAAAAAACAAGAAGGGGCCTGTACACACATTACTGTGCTTATTTGACACTAAGAAGCTGGAGCAGTTAGTCTCTCCGTCAGATTGATAAATGGTGAGCACTTGCTAGACACGTAATACCCGGATATTTTATCTCGCATTGTACTTAAGAAGTCGATTCTGGATGCTTGAACTTTTTTAACATTTCATTAGGTAGCACTATTTCCCTTTTTCTCTTTTAATAGAGCCTTCAAGGGTGTGTTAAGTTTGAAAGAGGCAGTCTTTAATTGAGGCAGAAGACCAGTTGAACTTTATAGCAGTTAAATAGAATGCTTTAGCAAAACCCCGCAATCTAACTACTGAGTGGAGTTTACCTGAGAGGTTGAGCATAACATAGGAACTATGGTGAATGGAATTAGGCAATTTTACAATGACCTACATAGATATTTCTTTCCAACTTGAAAGTAGAGTAACTATAAATTAAAACCAATGTATAGCCCTTACGTGCTTGAATACCCAAACAGTGAACTCCATACCCAACTGCTTCAATCTTGTGGTGGTACTCTGTCCTATAACAACATTATTTCAAATGTATCAGCACGAAAAAGAATTATAACTTATACAGAAGATATTATCATGAAAAAGGAAGGGCTAAATGGTACATGTACACCATATAATATAATTCTAAACATGAGCATTCATATCTATCTATGCCAAAGATCACAAATTGTTAAACAGGAAGAATAAAAGGACGAATCACTCAAGAACAAGACACAGTGCATATAATGCATAGAAGAGGACAGCCTATATCAGCTACTGTCAAGAGACTATGGTTTTACCTTAGCTACTAATTATATTGCAGTAGGACCCGTGGAATACCAGATACAGACTGTATTCATATTAAACATCCTTTTACAAAACAAGTTGTGCTCATCAATTATATCACACAAAGCCAGGCAGATAACCTTAAATTCAGGGTATAGCGGGACAGATACTTCACACCTATAACAAGGCAGCAACTTCAACATATAAAATCACAAATCTACTACAGCTTGTGGCTTTGAACATCATCATGCATCAGTCAAAGGCACAAAATATTCAATGAGGGCACTACCACAGAAAAATGGCCGTATCCCAGACACTTATTTTGGCACAACAGGAAACTAAAAAGAGTTTCTTAATGGACAGCCCAGACATCCCCCAACTGTACCCCAAAGTATTCTCATCAAACACACATTCATTGTGCGCATTTGTTGATACTTGATCACAATGCATATCACCCCATAGATCATCATCAGCGTTATTTCTATTGTAGCATTTGCCCGTATGCTGAAATGACATTTCCCAATAACGCATATGCTAGCGCAATTGTTTCCATCTTGCTCTTACATTGTGGGTAACATTTTCACACATTCTTCAGTTACATCATAACATAAACCCAGATAAACGATTAGCTCGATATCAGGCACTTTCCTCTCTCCCTTCTCACCACAACTGGATGAAATCTCACTGCAACTTGCACTTCACAGACACTCTCTTATATTGCTTCATCGTACTTTGCTACTTCTCAGACAAGTCGCTACTCTGATGAGTCTGTCCAAATATGGCTTGATTGCTATATCATCATATTGGAAAATTCTAGTCCATTTTGTAAGATAAACTGAAGGAGGAGAATTTTGAAGAAGCTCATGAGTACCGTATATGCACCCAAATATGCACTGCAAAGTTGATGGAAAACTGTTCGCTGCAGTAATTGACCGACAAAAGACAGACATCAATCTTGCTTTTAAGGCTGAATTGGCAGGAGCGATTTTAGAATCTGGTGCATCACTATCAGCTCCAGTAGAACCTACACAACATGCAAATAATACAACATTAAGGTAAGAGGCATAATGGAAAAAGGAAAATGACTGATATTTACTTCTTAATAGCACCAATAAAGTTGACATGATCTCCTTTATGAGTGTTGTAGAAATAGTGAGACCACCTTATCCTTATCTAATATTTAAATGTTCTAAAACTCCCCCTTACATGTAAATTGGGATAAGATTTAAAGACCAAAGCGCATAGATTGACCAAAACTCAAATGTAAATAAGGGGCCACAGAGAATTAACAGAGGACTTCTCACTCTCATGTCTTTTAGGCATTGCCAACTTATAAAAAACTTAAGCAATTGGATGAAAGTGCAATTGTGGTATATAATGCTATTACAAGCGTAAATCATGGTTTGGAGTACTTGGGTTACTGAAAAGCCATTTTCCAATTTGGAGAGTTGTTTGACTTTGCAAACTCTCTGTAATTATGTACAGGTGCAGTACCCCCTGAGTTACCATTGTCATAAACTTTTCTGATTATGCTTCAACAAAAGAGTGTAAAAATAGGGCCATGCAGATTTCGCTTGAATAATGAATTACTTACAAAATGGTTCTAGAGATCGGAATTTCAAAATACCAGCATTATGTTATCTTTAATGACTGCACAAATTCATTGGCCGCAAAAGTTTCATAATTTCCTCATGAACTTTCATAATTTTTCTTTAGAAAAAAAGGGCCAAAAATTAAGGATAATGTCGATTTCACTTGAATAATAAAGTACACCAAAAATGCTTCTAGAGATTGAAAATACTGGCATCATTTAATGTCCATTACAGCATGATCTGATTGGCCCGCAAAAGTTTATGGACTGTCTCAAATGGGCGCTCCAAATGGAAATCTTATTTTTCTCCAGGTTATAGTTTCAGAAAAGTTTATATTTCTCACAAAGTGTTGCTGTTACGACAGCACCATCTAAATGAATTTTTTTCCTGAATGAGAGTCTTAAATCCAGCCACTTTCCGGAAAAAGAAAAGTCTCCAGAAGTTGCTGAAAGAAATATTCAGCACAGCAAAAGGCTTATGTTAGTAAACTGAAACTGATCCTGCCACTAAGAACATGACAACAAAAATTCGGCATGTGATACCTACAGCTTTGAAATATTAGCCACCTCTGTAGAACTTTCCTTAAAGTGGCAGGCACTACATTCAGCAATGATATGATCTGGATCCTTCATATATTCGTGAGATTGAAAAAGTGGATTCTATCAACTTTGCGAGGGAAAAAGAAGAATTATAGCCCCATAAACCTCACAATGCTACAAGAAAAATATCTCAAATATGGAGAAATTTTTCCTTCAAAGAAACAATGCGGCAGACTCCCTCACAGTGATGGAGAAACTGACTTTACAATGGAATTTTATAGACCGTTGGCCTAGCAGATATAATCTTCAACCAAAGATGGCACATACGATCATCATTATATTGTGCCCATGTCATATCACATGCACTGTAGACATGAGATGCACCACAAAAATAAGTTAAAGCCATCAATATTCATGAAGGCAACAAAAGATCATTAGTAGAGCGATTCTTCTCCCCCGTCTTCCTTTTTTATAAAAACTTTTCCAAACAGACATGTAAGAGAATGAAATCATCTATGCCAAGCAAAAAACCTACAGGAGTAATCCTCAGTAAAAGACTCATTTCCATGGTCCATACCATTGAATAGTAGAAATAGTCTCTTTATAAGCGATGGATCATCAAAATTTGCACCAGAAGCCTTCTTCTTCAAAAGCTCATCCCCTCTCATTGCAACAGCCTCTTGACTGGTACAAATCCAACATCAAGCAACAATGAGATTCTACACGTGTGCAATATCCATAGGACAGGCCACCAAGAGAGCAAATATCATACTACAATGCCAAGATACCTATCAGCAGAAGCAGCGAGATAGAGGGGATAAACAACTTCAGGGGTGAGCTCCATAGCTTCAACTACATTCAGAATGCCCAACTGCTTCGGAAAAAGAAATAACACAATTAGAATTGATTGAATAACCTTAGATATTAGAAGAAAAATATTTTAGTTGGTGGTGGCATAGGCAATGCTGACAATCCACCACACAGATTTGCTTTATAGCTAAGATAACATAGAAAGATTTTCGAATCATAATGAATCCACCTTTCTCATCAAAAGTGTATTACTCGTCAATTGATGTTTCCCAGTAAGACGATTCGCTTGAGCAATTGAAAGCCCAGGCGAGCTTCCTCCACTGTAAAGAAAAAATAACTCCTTGATAAAAAAAATTGGAATAGCATCTTATACACAGTAATGTAATGCTCAGTGAGGTGATATACAAACCCTTGAGATGATGGTTGATACAAGATATTATGAAGGCAAAATTCAATGAAACCTTCCTTATCCTGAGAATTATTTACAGCTCTATACATTGCAGCAACTTCTGCGTCGACTCCAGTTGAGTGGCATTCACCGATCACCTGAAAGCATTCGATCATGTAGAAGTACACAATCAAGAAACTTCATATTGACATTAAGCAGTACATTGAACACATTATCCATAAGGAAAACAATGAACGAAAGAGAGGCTGAAAGTACATCACTAGGATCAGGTATGTGCAACATTTAGAAGACAACAGGTCAGATTGAACCTAGGATTGGTTTGAACAACCATTTACAAGGACTCTAAAAGATCCAGCCTTAAAAGCTTGGAGGTAAATGCCGAACTTGGAGTTGGTCCTCTCCAAATTATCATGACACAAGTCAAAGATTTTCAATCAACATGACATGGTACAAACAGCTTATTATCATTTATTCTTTCATCCAAGAAAGTAAATGATGCATCTAGTGGTAAAGAAGTCATAGAGCTCATTCACAAAGATGTTTTTAACATGTTCTTCTCGCGGATAGACATCAAGACATAGAATGTGAAAGAAACAATAACATTAATCAATGTAAGAACACTCAAAACTAGAAGTAGCACCAAGCAATGTGCTTGAATAGTGTATAGAACTTTGCATGCTAGGGGAAATAAAGAATCTTCAAACAAACCTTTGCTGCAATTCTTAGAACAATCTCTTGATGCTGATGAGGAAGCTTTGAAACATTGGCTGCAAGTCTAGGTGCCATCATTTCTTTCTCCTGAAAAAAAAAGTACTTGTATCAAGATTCACATGAAAGATTTTCTGGACAGACGAGTTCAAGATAAAAGCTTTTCACTTCTCAAAGAGACTTCAGATACCATAGAACAATAACAAACCTTCACATCAGTGCGTTCAAAAGCCATCTCAATATACAAAATGCAGAAGTTTTTGACAATTGATACAGCATGGGCTTCTGTGTATATTCTCCATAAATCTGACAAAGGCAGACCAATTTCAGGTTGATGTTTCACTCTTTTATTAACATGGCTGAGGATCTCAAGAACCTGTACCAAAAGATAAATTAATCTGGTCATCCCAAATGAAATGATTTAACAAGGACAACACTGCATAAGTATGAAGTAATGAATAAAGCATTCAGTTCAGCATATGAACACTTGTGTAAATGAGAAACAGTTAAAAGACACAAGAAGAGACGTGACAAATTAGGAATGAGGCCAACATGGGATCCATTAGGTGACACGAGCATCATTCCATCAATACAATGTCGCATTTCAACAAGTAAATATTAATAAAATACTTATTGTTCATATTGTTGGGACTTCTTCAAAATATGAACTCTAAAAAGGACCAAGAGAATAACAACCGCTGTACCAGAAATCAAGGATAGTGTTAAAAGGAAGAAAAACAAAACTTCTACAACATTATCTTTCATTGAACCTCACATTCTACACTATGAGGAGTCTCTGAAACAGAAGGATTAGAAGTCTTTTAGCCAAAGTCAGATATTACTTCAGAGTAGCATAATGTTTGTCAATCCGGTTGCAGAAACAGAAAACTGCTCAAGCCCCGAGTTTCATATAATCGGCCTTGTCCTCACAGTTTTCCGCAAAACGCTAGTGGCAACCATCTCTTAAGAAGGATGCTTGTTATGTACCATTTACAAGGGATTAAGTCTAAATAGAATTGAACCCAGTGAGATTGACTTAGTAGCTTGAGGAATGAACACGTTTGTGGTTTACGTGCATACATTCGATTCCCGACACCAAATTTGCAATTAACCTCATTTGCCGGCACGCCCCGACTGCTGCTAGCGTCATGAATGGTCCATGAGATCAGTGGAGTATTTCATAGCACAATTACTTATCTAAGCTAGGTTTAATAGTATATTCATATTAAACAGTTGCTTAGCCTAATATGATACAAGGTTAAAGAGTGATTTAAGACGAACTACATTCACAGGTAAACCCCCTCTTTCTATTCATTTATTCTTTCTTCTTGATTAGTTGAACAGGTTCTTATACATAAAGGTAAATAAAAATCTTAGCACACGAAGTAGTTACAAACAACAGAGATGCTCAGAAGATTTAAATCTGTGGAACTTGATGACAGAAAAGATGCCAGACAAAGCATTACACAAGAGCAGCTACAGTCCACCCCACCCACTTAAAAGAAAAGAAGAAATATATCCAAAAATATATGCAAAAGGCCTTGATGATATTGATTCCAGGAATTCTTCTTGATAACAATGGCAACAAAAAACGAATGTGAGTACATGCACATCAACAAAGACAGTTTACTCCAAGGTTCAAGAAATTTAGAAGTAATAATTCATAAGTAGAAACTACCAGACGGTAGCGCCTTGAAAAGCTTCTTTAACACTATAACTAGCATAGGATCAAGTTCACTAAGTTCCAAAGAAAATTGTTCATGAACCGAAAACAAGAATGGGTAACATAAAAGAGAGACATGATGCATCGAAAAAGCTAAAAGCTATTTCAACATTCTTTGTCTAGTTGGATCACAGCAAAGTCAAGAGCAAAAGTTGCACTCAGAGCACTATGATGAAACCACCTAAGTTGACGAGTAATCGGAGAGTATATGGTGCACATAAGTGGGACTGCTGGTGGTCAAGTGTAAAGGTGATAAATGGGCAGGGCAGGGCGGGCCCCTTATGCCAACCCTAATTCATTTTCCAACCGCAGCCAAAAAAGTAACACATACAATTCACGCCACCCGCTCATGTGCCCCACAAGGCTGAGACAGGCTTTATAACCGAATAGCCTCCAAAAATGGCCTTCAGGCCCATGTGGCCCAGGGGCAACTCATGGTCTGCCAAGCCCATGATGAGATCTGGTCAAAAGGGACATAGAAATGGTTGAGAAGCCCATGACAGGCACTATGGCAGCGGTCGCCATGGCTTTTATGGTGGCAATGGTGGTGATGGTGGTCCAAGGGCTGTCCTGTAACAATGAAGTGACTTCGAAGAAAAACTGATGATGCTAGTGGTAGTATTGGATCTGGAGCGAGAGGTGGAGATAGCAAAATCATAAGTGCTCAAGAAGGTGGTCATAGTAGTGGTGATAGGCAACAGGAGACCACTGGTGGTCACATTGGAGTATGTGATGGGGAGGTGGCAATGGGATTGCAGGGGTGGTCAATTTGAAGTGGTTGTGTTGAATTTTAGGTAGCGGCAGCGACAAGAGGAATGGACAAACATATTACTGCAAACCTCAAGATTTTCAAAAGAGTAACGTAGGGATATAAAGAACAATTCACAAAATGAATTATAAAATAATATGTCAAACTGTAAGATGGTATTTGCACGAGTGAATTATATTCAAGCACCCAACAAATGTCCGCCACATCACTTTATGACTTAATAATTTTGTCAAGCAGTCTTTCTTTATCCGGGCATCCGGCATTATTCCTTTTAGAGTTGTGCTAATACCCTAATACCTACGGGGTCATTCAACCAAATTTATAGCGTAAATTTGAAATCACTATTCACAGATTTCCACATTCAATTGTCCATAATCATATTTTCTTCATAAGTTAGAAAAAGTTTCACGAAAGAGAAAGCTATCTACTACATCAGGTATATATAGGATCAGAAAGAACAAGAGCTCCATAAGTGCTCTAACAGAGCAATTGCAGACGAAACTTGCGACTCCGATCCATCAAAAAGCCTTTTATCGCAAAGTGCGCCACATGAGGCTAATGGGAGAAGCCTTCATCGATTATATTCTTTCACACGTAACGTTCAACTCGAAAAAAAAAAAAAATTCTGCGCTAAGTCTTGCAGGGTATCAAGCAGTGCTATAGCCAACTGACCAAACCTAAAAGCCATAGAGCCACTCCTCGGCCTCACAAAAGAATCACGGCCACTTTCGGTATCTAAGCACGAGCTCTCAGCCAGTTCCACTACCCCCACACGCGCACGCGCACGCACGGACGGAGAAATTCGCGAGGCACCGAAGTGGAGCTAACATCAATCAGACCGACCTAAATGACGTTCGAACGAGTGCGAAATCACGGTCGCATCGGGAACGACGTGTACCTTGCTCCGGACGGCGGAGGAAGGGGATGAGAGAGAGGAGATGGCGAGGGGGAGGAGCTTGGAGAGCAGGGCCTGGAGCTTGGAGTCGTCGCAGAGCGCCAGGCGAGTCAGCATCCGGTCCAGCATCTCCTCCAGCTCCGCGTCCGATTTCGCCGCCGTCGGGGTCGCCGGCGGCGCCGTCGGCGTCGATGATTCCGCCATTTTTCGCAATTCGATCGAGGCGTGCGGTGGCGAAGGGGGAAGGCAAAGCAGGTGGAGCAATCGGGGCGTGTGTGAGGAAGAAAAATGAACGATGCGATTCTGGTTTTGGAGACTCTGCTTTGGCCTTTGCCTTTGGCTTTGGCCTTTGGCTTTGGCTTGGGCAAGAAACCAAAGTCAAAAGAGTATTTCTCCCAAATCTTTCGGTTCCTTCGAGATTGTCTCTCTCTCTAACAATTTTTCTTCTGAAAAAAATGGTACCTGAACGTACAATATAATCTCTAAACTTTTAATTATTTATTATAATTTTTAGATTTTCGGTATATGTTTAATTTAGTCAATTTCAATCCTTGCACTATATGAAAATATTCAATATTCTCCATAAACTTAAATTAATTGAAGGACAATGCTGAACATTTTTTTGATAATTCAAAGGCTAAATTGAATATGTATAAAAAGTCTATAGATCATATTTAATTCAATTAAAAATTCATTGACATTTTATATATTGAACTAAAGTTCGAGGACCATTTATGTTATTATCCATTTTTCTTTTTTGGGAATTTGTAAAAGTAGTACTATAGTTTGATTTTGGCCCCATCATTTAATTTGTGATGAATTTGATCCCTAAACTTGTCGATCGTGATTTCATTACATATTTTATATTTCATACATCCATTTTTGAAACGTGGACCGAGCATATCAGCTCCGACATGGAATAAGAAAAATAATAACCAAGGGTATTACCACAAAAAAAAATGGACCAACTAGCATTTGCCGCGGTTCAATTTTCTTCCCTCTATTTTATTTTGTGCCGTACTCGGTCCCTAACTAAAGTATAGTTGAAGATTAAAATCAAAGAATTAAACAAACAAAATTGATGTTATATCATTGACAAGCATTACACGGAAACACTTATTCTTCATCTCAATCCCCCTTGTGTTTCACAGGCAGCGTTCCTGGAAGGCTGCAGATAATGACTTCATAAAGAAGAGACAAAGGTATGAGTTGAGCGGTTGCTTCAATGTTCTAGTTTTTGTCCATTTGTTGCCTTGCCTTCGCTTCTGGACACTGCATCATGTTTCTTGTACATGTACCAGGAAGCCCAGAACACACAGTTTGCCAGGTTGAGACAACTAAGCACGGCCAGGAACCAGTAGAACAGGTTCAGATTGTTCAAGTTCATGTCCTTCCCGTGCAACCACCCTTGCTTGCTCGGGGTGATCCTTCCCGTGACCGAGTTTATGACGTTGACAAAGATTGTGCTCAGGAAGTAGCCGAAAGACAGCAACAGCCACGTGAAAGAAGTGGATAGCAACTGCATTCCCGAGGGTGCCTCCTTGTAGAAGAACTCTAGTAACCCGACGACCATGAACATATCGGCGATTCCAAATATGCCGTATTGGAAGGACAGCCAGAACAAGCTGATAGGATGCGATGGATCTTTTATGGCGTGATTCCTTCTCTTCACTTCGACCAATCCTGCAATCGACATTGAGATGATGGAAAGGATGAGCCCAACTCCGACGCGCTGGAGCTGCGTGATGCCAGTTGGGTGGCCGGTGACTCTTCTTGCAAAGGGCACGAATATGAACTCGTAGGTGGGGATGAGGATGGACATGAAGAACAGGGGTATGACCACAATTGATGCCGTGGGGAATTTGAATGAGCCAATACAGGGATCCATGAAGTAGCCCTGTAGAACTGAGAATGTTTGCAGTTGTGCCATGCATGTGTTCATTATAATAGTACTGAAAATTATGGGAACCATCCTTGTAAGTACTTTCACTTCTTCAACTTGGGTCACCATGCAAACTTTCCAGGGTTCTGCTTTTGCTCCGTCACAAAGGATAGCGGCTTTGTCCAGGAACCTGGTCTATCAAAGAGATTCATTGATTGATCTTGACATATGGAGATCCCTTTTAAATGTAAAATTTGACACATAGGATGTGGACTTCTTTTAGTCTTTATCTGTGGTTTTAGGAATAGAGTTCCTGCCAAAACCCAGATCATCTAGGAGTTTGCAAGTAACCTTCTATATGGACTATGGAAAGATTTCGGTTTAGTACCTGAACTGTTTGGCATGTGGGATTTTCTCTTCAGATGAATCTCTTTCTTTTTCACTAATCTCATACAATTCTTCAGGATTTACAGGTGGAGCCAAGCGTCTATTCTGAATTGCAACCGTGATGACTTAAAAGAGCCAAAACTACAGATTATTACTCATGCTAAATAGCCACAATCACAGGTTAGGTGTGTCAAACTATAAAGACGTGTGATCTTCAATAGAGGACTGTTCCCACAGTGAGGGAAATGGTAGAGCAGCTTTCCAAGAGTGAGAACAACGAATCCAATTACTGTGGTCATTATGAAGAAACCCCTGTACCTAGACTTTATCATGTTAACCCACACGACGCCAGTGACTCCAATGATACCTTTAAGGGTTGTACTGAGCAGGTACCAATTGAAGTAACTTGAAAGATCATTCCCTCCATTGGTGCCATTACGATCGAACTGGTCACCACCAAGCGCTGGAAGGGCCCCCTTAACTCCACCTGCACCAAGTGCCAGTAAAATCATAGAGGTGTACAAAAAGAGTGCTTTGCCTCCTTCAACGCATGATGATTTGCCACAAGGGTCGGGATGAAGATTCTTGGAATACGCTTGAATTGTGACCATGACCAAAGCCTGAAAATGATATCAGCATTCCCATGAACATCAAAATAGTTAAAAGAACAATTTTTTTCCTGCCCTTAAGGTAAAAAAACTAAAGGCTTTTAGAATCACCACAACTTCCAAGGAGCCAAATATTAGACGAGTGTAGAGTCCATTTAGGTAAGTGTCTGAGATGAAACCGCCCATGATGGAGAGTAAGCACGCCGTGCCCATGAAGTTTGTAAGAGTGTTTGCAGATGTTGACAGGCTGAAGTAGAGTACGTAGGTGAAGTAGAGGACCACGGTTGACATGTTGTCCACAAACCCAATATTCTCGAGGGATGCCAATCCTGCATAACATATTATGGTAAAAAAAATCTCTCTCAAGTCAATCTTTCTTGCTATGTATTTTAGCTTTGCAGAAATCTGTGGTCAAGTTAGTATGGACATGCTCACCAAAAACAAAAATGCAAGCCCTATATCCACCCTTATTTGCATGTGCCGAACTGAGGCACATGTCTACATTATTGTCAACCTGCATCATCGGATCAGACAAAATCAATAAAAACCATGTTGATAAGTGGAGAAAATGGCAGGAGTTTGAAAATCTCAATGTGATAGAGACAATATGATACCTTTGCTGATATTTTCAAAATCCTAGGATAAGCTCTAGATGATTCCAGTCTGTATGATTTGCCTGGTTTTTGTGACTATGAACACAATGGAGTTGTAGCTATATATACACGCATAGCTGAAGCATCACCAGTCTCTTTCTCCGTATTCTTGATGACATAGATCTTAGGACATAATGTTCCCTTTTCTGTCTTCATCTTCAGTTGATAATGAAGATTTATTCTCAGTTTTGCTGGAGCGGCCACGACAAAGCACTTGTAGAGGCAGGTTAAGTCCAAGAAAATCTGCAGTTGGAGATACCTTTGGTCTAGCTCCATCTTTTGATTTGATGGCCCTTATTTCTGATTCCATCTTTTGTAGTAAATAAACTGATCCAGTCATCCAACTTCTTGCAATTCCTTACATGAGGACGAAACTGACATTTGGCAATTCTAGCATATCTTGCCTGTTGATATGCTAATAATTTGCATAACTAGTTTAGTTGTCAACTTGCTTTTTGGAAGTTACTAAACACTGTACGTTTTGTAAATACTTATTTACTTGTTAAATAAGTCGCAAACAAATATGAAAAACTTACTTCCATAATAAATAAGTGAAAAGACGATGAGGTGGACATAGCTTATATTCCTGCATACTATGCACATAGTTATGAAAAAACTGTTTCTTTTTTCCGGAAAAGCCTTTATTTTATGTCTGTCGACAATTACAAAAAATTAGTCTAGTAGCTTTGGCCCAGGAAAAATCTCCCTGGTTTTTAAAAACTGTTCCCACTCTGGCAGGCATAATTTTTTTTTCAATCTCTTCGACCTTGGTTCCGTCGGAGCAAGTCAGAAAGATCGAGAACCAGACGCTATTGCTCATCTACGGCCCTCTCGAACCCGCTTCTTGTGCTTAAGTTGACAGAAGTTTGGGATGGTTGAGGGCACATCGTTTCCCTCACGGTCCTTATACGCTATCGGTCATTGAGGAATACTTAGGCTTAGAGGGTGGTCCCCCTTTCTTGCCCAAAAGCGATCAGAATTTGATGTTTTGATGATGACATCTCGAGCAGGAAGTCGATATCCCTCTCCTCCCAAAAATTTTTGGAGGCCGAAGAGTTTCCCCCAGACTCCGATGAATTCATCATATTTGCTTCGACCCCTGTAGTATGCTCGGCATTTGTTGTCCTGGCTTATATCCCGGAATACTCCTAGGGCCGATCTGTCAACCAACTACTCAAACAACCTTAAAGGCTTGGCCCCGTTGAGCTCACTTTCTGCATGAGACCTATCAAGCTTAAGTTCCTCGTCTCTGATAATTCTTAGCAAGTTATTAAACATGTGACGTTACTAATCCTTGATAGTAGAATAATTAATTTCTTGATAAATATATTTTTATCCAACATGAAAAACTTACTCCACAAAACATCTGGTTTTAATTATTTTGAAAGTCGCTAAAGTTTAAAAATTACTAACTTATGATGGTTCTCTGTTCCTTTTAACCTTGTAAAGTTACTAAACACATGGCAAAAATACTAATCATAGGAGAAAACTTACTTTTCGATTTGAGATAATTCGAATCAATAATTACTACAATGGACTGCGCTTACTTGTACATGAAAATTTCTAACCCAGCTGTCGCTTTAGGTTTCTATCACGAATTCTCAGTTGCCAATTTTCATAGGAAATCTTGGATTCACAGTTCATATGATGCCTGGCACAACTAGTGATTAACACTGAAATGGCAATAGATTCTACCTCAAGATGAGGTCAGTTTAGCTCCTTATGTCTTTCTGTGAGCTTAGATTTGGATCATATGGTACACTAGAAAACGTACTAAACAACTATGAACAATACGCATGCTCTGACCTGGGCCAGCAGAACTGTGTGAAAAGGGTTCAATTTGTTTGTTAGTGTTATAAAGGTCAAGAAATTGAGAAGTTTCGAGGGAAACGTAGGACACCGGCGAATGGAAGATGCTAGTCTCAGCAAAGTCGCTAGACCGATGTGAAGAAGTGTGTTTAATAACCATCTTAATCTCCACAACAAAAGGTGCACTGTTTTGTCCCCAATCTTACATATTGTGTGAAAATGATTGTTTATGTTGCTATGGAGGAGAACTTTGTTTTATAAATAGAACTAATTCTACTTCGAAAATTGATTTCACGAATAGAAATCTGTTTGATAAAACAGGAGGAAATTTCTGCTTCTGGATGAGAAATACATTTGATAACAGTGCGTCAATTCTATTTCCACAACAAAGATAGTCCGAACTCAACTGCAAAATATTATTTATCTTAACCTACAATGCATGACATTCGAGGCAAAGTCCAATACATTTTTTAAAATCCTCAAATAGAAAGAACGGAAATTCCAAATAACATGTCATTACAAGAAAATCTGGTACAAAATCCTCAATTACTCATAATACAAATCATACAATACGACATTAGATTACAAAAGGCAAAAAAAAGCAAATAATCCTCAAATAATAATAATGGAAGTATAATACAATAGTGGAAAACCGAATTTCATGGAATTTCCGGCATATAATTATCCCTAGCCATTTTATTAGCGATACATTTCCTGATAATGTTCATCTCAGTTCCCTCTTCGGTCATTACTACATCGTTCTGTACACTGTTT
Source organism: Syzygium grande (assembly GCA_024733475.1). Classification (NCBI taxonomy): domain Eukaryota; kingdom Viridiplantae; phylum Streptophyta; class Magnoliopsida; order Myrtales; family Myrtaceae; genus Syzygium; species Syzygium grande. The sequence continues at coordinate 6,680,315 of JAMXDD010000011.1, forward strand.
AGTAGGTTCACACACATAATCCGGATCTCCATATATGGACAAATGCTTATACATCCTGTTTTGCTCAATGATGTAGTTATGGATCGCACAGTATGCAATACAATATGTGGTTGTTTTTCAAATTTTAATGGAAATATCTGTCTGAAAACAAAAAAACGATTCTTCAAAGCCGCAAAAGATCTCTCAATGATATTCTTTAATGAAGAATGTCTATGGTTGAATAATTCCTTTGTTGTTGTTGGTCCCCCACTTCATCGAAATTCTAGTATATGATATCATTCACCTTTAAATGGTGTTAAAAATCCTAGACTTGAAGCATAACCAGAATCGACGGCATAGTATTTGCCTACAACAAAGTATTCATGGATTGATCATGAAATGCAATTCTAGAAAAATCATAAACACAAATACTCGTTATATATCAAAGCAGCACCTGCTTGTGGTCGAGGAAACTATAGGTGAGGTGTGTCGAGCACGGCCGACAACACCCAACAATCATTGGCTGATCCTTCCCAACCAGCGTACAAAAAAGTAAATCGCATATCAAAGCAACACACACAACACGTTCTAAGTGGTTGTACCTTTTCTACCTCTAAGTTGTGGCTGCATATGTTCAGGTATGGTAGCATGAATATAAGTGCCATCAATAGCGCCTACACACCCATATCATTTAATTAAATACATTCATTAGACAAGATTATGAGCAAAACTAATCAAATGGTGCAAGGAAATGTATGAAAAAACGTAACTTAAAGTAAAGATTAAACTTTGGCTCAATCTGAATTTCTTCTGGGACAACATCAAACGAAAGAGGTATGATAATCTCCTTCGCCAATTTCAAAATAGATTTCAACACCTCACCAAAGTACTTACTGAGAGTTTGTCCCCAACATTGGAATCTCTCACACATAAAGCTCTGTTGGAGTTCTTGTGACAAATCATTAATAAAAACATGGCAACCTGTTCATCTACCCTGATATATCGACTGTCTACCAACCAACCTCCCGACTTGAGTAAACCACAAAGGTTAAGAAAAACATGTCTCTCCATTCTAAATGCTTCATATACTCTATCCAAATGTCCGTGAAGAAGCTCGCTAACCCATTGGGGTCCTATCAATACGTTGTCCCTAATACGTTCTCTCCTATGCATGGACCTATGCAACCAAGCAGTACACAACCATGCCAATAATATATTCAACTCATCCTCATCAAAGTCTTGTTTACCTGATATAATTGTTTCATCTCATGCTACTTGATCATTAGACTAGCTACTTTGACCCCCTTCCATATTACCTAGGCCATCATGCAAAAGAAGAAGACAAACTCAATATGTTAGTTAGGAAGCTAATGCATTTGAACTGATATGTTGGGAATTTAATACTACTCAACAGATAATTGTGGAATTCAATCACATTAAAGCAAATTCTCAACATCATCACAAACGCATAGGAATAAAGACAAGTCAATATCTGAAACACATAAGTGAAAAACCGAAATGAACTCAAACATAAAACGGCATACTATAGCCCAACTACTCATCCATAGCCTCAACAAAGGCAACTCTCATTTCAGGAAGACGTGTCAGGAAGCCCTCTCTCCAAGAGGCATTAATGATAGCATGTTTCATAACTTTGATGTAAAGAACCTTGTCCAAGTCATGCATGACATTTAGGACAGCACCCACGGCTGCTATAGAGTAGGGGTCCACAGATGTTGATGACTGTGAGGTGATGGAGGCACTTGATGTTGGAACTATCTTAACTTTGATCATGTATTGAATGGCTTTGGAGGTCGCGTCAAATGAATGTGAACTGCTCTTTCTCTTTCTCTTGGCATTTGGAGTCCTATCCAACTTGTGGCTTTTTGGAGGTGGGCTCACCGGCCCGTTAAATCATTCCACATCAGCTTAGGTTTCAAAAAACTGTTCTGGTTCGCTTAGGTTGACATGAGCATCATTGTCACCACCACCACCACTGTCGCCTATACCGTCCGACGGCGCCACGCCTTGTGCATTTCTTATTGCAAACTCCCCAATGGCGTATGTATCCCCAAACACAATACAAAGTTGTGAATACAAAGGAAATCCATCCTTCTTGAACTTGGCCCATTTAGTATTAGCCTTACGCCATTTTCAAAATAATGTCAGGCAATACTCAACATTTTATAAATTTAAAATTTGAGATTGCAATAATAAGAGGACCCAAGTAAGTAATATCACCTTGATGTGATTTGCCCAAACAGTTTCATCATCCACGATAAACCTTTTGCTGCCATCATTCCATTCAAATCCTGTTGTTGAAAGCCACTTCTTGAAACTGTCATATAGTCTCTTCAGTTTTTGTGCCTTGTTCTTGAACTGTGGTAGACTAAAATGAAGTCTTGTTCGTTGATTGAATTCTCCCTCAACGTTGATCCACCCTACTCTATTGTAGGTACATGATGTGCAATTTCCCTTTTTTACCTCATCTACCATCAAACTTACAAACAATTCGATCAATGACTCAATCCACTTTGTTATGTACATGTCTTTGGAGAATTCCATTTTTCTAAACTCGATGAAATTTCAAGAGCAAATGCTGGTAATGGCGATTTAACAAACAAAGAAGAATTAAACAGAGGAGCACATATACAAAAGAGAACATAAATTATACCTGAGCAGAGAATTTCACACCCCCACCACTTCCCAAACACCACGAGATGGAAAAAGAAACATACAAAAAGTATGGTTGTTATTCCTTTATAAAAATGTAATCTTTGCAGGCCATAATAACATGATATACAGACAATAAATAAAGATGTTAATGTCATAAACCACAGCAAGCACAATGTCAAAGCCCAACAGGCATATATAGCCCAAAAATGCAATCTTTGAGAATTAGAAAATGTAATTCCAAAAATATGCTTAAGAACACAAAATGGTAGGTGATGGCCAACATGCTTTCCTTATCCATTACTTTTTGAGATTACATTTATCAATCATCACTCAACCAATCAATTATTAACACACACTAGTTAATTCAAAATGACTATAAGAAGTATAACTAACTAGTATTATGAAAGTGTCTGCTTCAACCTAGCTTCCAGTTGAATGTATAATGATGACCTCTCGAAATATTGCTTGTCATGTGCAGGCTCTATAAAATTTGCCTCTGAAACTCCTAAAATGTATGAAAAGAATTTGGTAAATAATAAATATTCCAACAACAAAATTTGATGAAAACATATAACCGACAAGCACGATGCCGACAACACCATATCCTTTTAAAGACCCATCACTAGTGACTTTCCAGAAAGGCTGAAGAATGTAAAGCAACTCAATTAGTACAATGACCAGAAGGACCAATTCACAATGAAATTAAAACGAATTAATTATCTTCCCATTATGCGACCACATTTTTCTAAAGTTAGAATAGAAGACTCATGAGATTTTTAATGTTAAGTTTCTGAAAATGTTCAGTTACTTTCATAACAATGGATGAGATTCACCAACAACATATTCTATACTAGCTTAGCAATGTGTCTTCTGGCAACTTAAGATGAGACAAATCAAAGATTCTTATGATACCATGTGCAAGCCCAAACCCAAAGGAGATACACAAGACAATTTCCACGCTAGAGTATGGAGCCAAAATAAAATGTATTGTTTGAGGCCCACATACGCCAGCCAAGGACAATTTCCAAGCAAGTCTTTGATAGTTTTTTATGATCAAAAGAACAACTAAAAGTATCATATAAGTATGTTAAAGAGGAAGAAAAAAGAGGCTAATGGGGTAGAACATAATTCGACCAAAAATAGATTTGGCATTTGTCCAAATGCCACTAAAAGTGAGATTCATATTTATGGTAGGTCGTTGGAGCTCCGGGATCAGATTCGGGCTATCTTTGGCTTTAATGAAGGTGCGCTCCTTTTTCGGTATCTAGGAGTAGCTGTTACAGCAACTAGGCTAAGCAAGACTGATTGTAGCTCTCTGGTAAATTCCATTATGGCTAGAGCTCAATCTTGGTCTCAACGGTTCCTTTCCTTTGCCAGCCGATTGCAACTCATTAAATCAGTCCTCCATTCCATTTATATTTTCTGGACGAGTGTCTTCATTATCCCCCTCTCTATCTTAGCTAAGATAGAACAAATTCTCCGACAATTCCTTTGGAAGTGCCCAGATCTGGGTGTTGGTGGAGCTAAAGTCCCTTGGTCTGAGGTATGTCGACCAAAAAAGGAAGGAGGCCTGGGTATTCGCAGGCTCATTGACTACAACAAGGCAGCTATGCTCAAGCACATTTGGATCCTCTTCACGGATAAAGAGTCTTTATGGCATAAGTGGATCCATTCCACCTTTCTCAAGAACAAGAATTTCTGAGTTGCGCCCAAGCCGACTTTTTGTTCTTAGGTGTGGAAGAAAATTCTTGACCTCTGAAAGGAGTACCGCTCACAATTTAAATGGCGGATTGGTGATGGAATGTCGACTTCTTTCTGGTTCGATTATTGGCATCCCAAAGGACCATTTTTCGAGCTCTTCTCTAATAGAGATATATATTGTTCTGGTATCCCTAGAAATGCCACAGTTCAGGAAGTCCTATCTTCCGTCTGGCAGCCTTCTAATATTCTACAATCTTTTAACTCTTGGACAGATGCTTTCCCTACTCTCCACAGGGAGAGGCCGGATCAATTTATTTGGCAAGGACATTCCTCAAGCATTTTCTCAACGGCTTCGGCTTGGGATTTGATTAGGAACAAAAACCCGATTGTCCCTTGGAGCTCGTTCATATGGGATCATAATATTACACCAAGGTATGGGTTTCTCCTTTGGCTCCTCGCTCTAGTCAGGCTCCCAACTCAGATTGTTTTGCTGAATTATTGTAGAATTTCGGAAGGTCTATGTGCGTTCTGTCGTAACAGACCGGATTCTATCAATCATTTATTCTTTGGATGTGCAATCATGGGTTCCCTGGCTTGTTTCTAGGCAAGAAACTGTAATATCTCTTGGCGTAATAGATCGTGGCAAGAAAACCTACAGTGGGATATCAGATCCTTAAGTGGTAATAGCTTTCGTCAGCGTATCGCTCGCTTCTCCCTTGGGGTGCTGTGCCATATCATTTGGTCGGAACGTAACCATATCCTCTTCAGGGATAAACCCCTGTTTATGCCAGCTCTTCGTGCGCACCTTTCAAAGCTCGTTAGGAACAGAGGATTGTCCTTCAAGACTCCCCTTGCAATAGAAGGATCCAATCTAATTTGGGGATCTCGCATTCTATTTTTGGATAACCCCTTTGCGGTGGTTTAGTTTGTCCGTCTCTTGTTCAGTTGGCCATTCATTGGCCTTGTTTGCAATGCTTGTTTTGCTGTTTTTCGTTGATTAGTCGTTACACCCTTGGACCAGTCGATACACCTTTCTGTGTCCCTTCATATGCGGGGTTTTTTGTGTTCGGCTACTCCTTGTATATTGTTTTGGAAAGTTAAATCACTCCTTACCTTACCAAAAAAAACAAAACAAAACAAAACAACCATTCCCCAGAAGAAGATCTTCCCCCCAAAATCAAAGTCGGAGGCGCAGGTGGAGGCGCGAGTGTAGGCGGGGTAGAGGCGCGGGGTTGAGCACGAGCGGGGCGAAGGCACGGGCGGAGGCACGAGCGAAGGAGGCGGAGGTTACAAGACTGCGGGCAGTCCTTCTCACCCTAGTAGAGAGACAAAGAAGGGAGAGAAAGAACTATGGCAAATTTGATCTATGTAGCAGAGGTGCAGGCGCAGGCGTCCACGGAGCATGGGCACTCACCTGACGGAGCACAGGAGCTCAACCTAGTAGAGAGACAGAGAAGAACGCAACATTTGGTGAGATTTCATAAGGGCGGAGGCTGGGCGCAACGCGGGAGTCCTTCTCACCCTATTTGAGAGACAGAGAAGAGGGAGAGAGAACTGTGGCAGATCTAATCTATGTAGCGGAGGCACAGGCACAGGCATCCATGGAGCACAGTGCTCACCGAGCGTAGCATAGGAGCTTGACCTAGCAAAGAGACAGAGAAGAAATTTGGTGAGACCTCAGAATGCGTTGTGAAGGGCACGAAGAAGAGAGAAAAGAAGGAAATCTCATTTTGGAAGAGAAAAGCTAGAAAATAGCTTTTGTTTTTAGCGCCAAAATGCATTCTGGAATCAAAAAGTGATTCCGGAGCCAAAAAAAGAATGCATTTTTACCAAACACGTTTTTGTTCCAAAATGCAAAATTGCTCCAGGATGTATTCCCGAATTTTTTTTAATAAATGCATTTATGTTCGGAATGCATTCTAGAGCAGGATTTCTGCTCCAGAATGCATTTAATGTGCACCTATATGTTTCTGATGAAAATCATGTAACTTTTTTTTCTGCTCAGTTCACTGCGAAAGTCATCATCTGTTCTTTGTGGAAGTCGGTGGTTTGAGAGGCCTGAGGTAATTTACCATTGTCTGCAATTGACACCTAAATTTTGATAACCCAGTTAGTCGTTAGTTGCATAAAAAATTAAAGATCGATCTCAGTCCCTAGATAAAAAAAAATTAGTTAAATTACATATAAATTAGGAGCATTTGAAATAGTATTTAGGCTCATATAGTTGCATTTGCATTGGACTTCGACGGATGAACTTGAGTGAATGATTTTAAGCTTAAAGGGACTAAGCCAGCAATAGCTAAAATCATGTGCGTCAAGTCAGGAAAATCTGATGAATATTTGAAACAATAAAACTTGATATTATCATGATTTTTGGTCACAAAGAATGCGATCGAAATGGATTCCTAGTATATTTGTACATGCTCAACTATTTGGGGAAGTGAATTTGAGGAGGAGGACGGATTGCAGCGAATATCCGACCTAGGCATGCACGATCCAAAGTTGGTCAAGCCAAATATATTCATATATTGAGAAGAAAGAAAGAGAAAAAAGTGCCATGTATTGGGTCATTCGCAAAAGGAAAGAAGATCTCGCCCTTTCCTTTTGTGCTTGAGTTGATACATCTATAACAGAGGATCCATAACAGACAGAAGAGAAGGCCACACAATTCATAACACACTGGCCACAATATAGAGAGAGGGAGAGAATTGTCTCCATTTGCGGGAGCTTTTCATGAAAAAGACACAAGACAGAGAGGGATAGAGAGAATTTTCTTCACCTTCTTTGTCGTGCTTCATCCAGAACCGCAACAAAGAAGCGATGACCTTGCCGCTTCCTGATGTTGGCATTGCTGATCCGCGATGCTTTGCTGCTGTGGTGCTTTGTGGCTGTTCCTTCGGTCACCCCTACATCACCTGACTGAGAGAGCGTTAATTTGTGAAAACATTACTGTTGCCACGTCTAGCTCTGTTGGGACTTTGGAATCCAAAAATCCATAGAATTGAATGAAAAGTGTGTGGTTGAAAGTGTCCCATATTAAATAAAAGAGAGATGAGAGATGGGTTCAAATAGTTGAGCCTCACAAATGGGTTTGGGCCCCAAGGGGTACCCTACTTTTGTGGAAGGGAGAGGACCTATGCCAAGCTAGGTCGGTTCCTCCCCGTGTGCCCGCCGTCCAGCTCGGCTCGGTTTGGTTCCGAGTCCATTCTCTATCGGTTTTTATTTTTTCCAAACAGACACGTTGTTAGAAATTAATTAATTATTTTTTTTTTACAAACAAAACCGAAGCCTTTCGCAACTGTTCACGAACCAAACCAGTTCAAGTGAACCTTCGCTACTGTTCACGAAAACTTGCAACTCTTCATTTTTCGCCACTTGAATATGACCGAACAGTTTAGTTCGAAAATAGTGACGACACTTCATTACATCAGCATTCCCACGAGACATTTTCCCAACGCACTCTACGCATATTCATTCTTCATTGTCATTTTGTGCGATTATTCTGCAAAAAATTGCGTTTGAAGGAGTCCTCCGAATACGTACTGCTTCGAAGGAACGAGATCCGTTCTATCCTGGGAGACAATTGTCCAATATCCTTGGGTACTGATTGAGGGACTAAATTCGTCTTAAGGACACGACGTTATTTCGTTGGGCTCAGATCAATATTTTGTTTATTTGGTTGTATTGCTTTCAGGTTAGTTTTCTGACGTTTGATTTCAACTCTAGTATACGAACTTAGACGAACAACAATCTTAAGACGAATTTCCTTCGGTTCTGTTCGTATAATGATTTGCATGGTCTGCGTATTCTCATGCGTTGTTCGTTGAGTTTTTCTGTCAAATATCTAGATTGCCGTTCCTTTAAGTCGAACCTTTGTTATGTATATATTCGCTTAGTTTTTTACGAATTTCTATCACATCGTTCAATTCTGCTTGTGTCGAAATTCTATTGCAGTATTTGGAAATTTCATATTCAGAATATGATTCTATTCATACAATTTTTCGTTACAATTTTTCAATTCTGTTCGTGAACAGATTTTTCGTTTCTGTTTATATTAAAATTTTCAGTTCTGTTCATGGACAAATGATTCTGTTCATAGTCATATAATTTCGGTTCTGGTCATGAATATGTTTCGTTTTTATATTTCAAAAATGGCTTCGACTTTGACTCCGGTTAACCCTATTCCGAATCACGGAAAAAAGCCAGAAAAGTTCAATGGCACGAATTTCAAGAGATGGCAACAAAAGATGTTGTTCTATCTCACGACCTTGAACTTGGCTAGATTCCTCAATGAGGATGGTCCTAAATTGGACGTTGGAGAGACAAATAAAGAAAAGTTAGCTGCTGTGGATGCATGGAAGCATTTAGACTTCCTGTGTCGCAACTATGTCCTCAACGGTCTGGACAATACTTTCTATAACGTTTACAATCCACTAAAAACGGCTAAGGAGTTATGAGATAGTCTGGACAAGAAATACAAAACCGAAGATGTTGGATTGAAGAAATTCATTATCGGTAAATTTCTGGACTTTAAGATAGTTGATTCAAAGACTGTCTTAAGTCAGGTTCAAGAGCTTCAAGTAATTATGCATGATATTGATGCTAAAGGAATGACTCTAAGTAAGACATTTCAAGTAGCTGCATTCATTAAAAACTGCCACCATCCTAGAAAGATTTCAAAAATCATCTCAAACACGAGAAAAGAGTTGTCACCTGAAGACTTGATTGTTCGGTTGAGGATTGAGGAAGACAATAGACTCTCTGAGAAGAAAATTGGGAAGAACCTAGAGGTTTCAAAGACCAATGTTGTTGAAGAAGGATCGAAACCCAACAAGAAGAGGAAAATACCTAGCAAGTCTGGAGAGGGATTCACTCAAAGCGTGAAGAAGTTCGTTGGCAAGTGCTTCAACTGTGGCAAGTCTAGACATCGAGCCAAAAACTACAGAGCCAAGAAAAAACAGAAAACTCAAGCTAATGTGATGGAAGAAATTTCCAATGGTGTTGATGATATCAATCTAACTGCTATGATATCCGAGTGTAATATGATGGGAAACCCTAAGGAGTGGTGGATTGATACTGGAGCAACTCGTCATATCTGTGCAAACCAGATCGATGTTCTCGTCCTACATAACTATGGGGGGTGATGAAAAATTTTATATAGGTAATTCATCAATCTCTAAGGTTGAAGGTATCGAAAAGATTGCTTTAAAGATGACATCTGGAAAAGTTGTGACATTAAACAATGTGCTACAAGTGCCAGACATACACAAGAATTTAGTATCTAGATCTCTTCTTAGCAAGAATGGTTTCAAGCTGGTGTTTGTGTCTAATAAATTTGTACTCTCCAAGAATGAGATGTATGTAGGAAAGGGTTACCTTAGTGATGGTCCTTTCAAGTTGAATGTAATAACTATTGTACCCAATGATGTTATGAATAAAGTTGTTTCTACTTATGTGCTTGAGTCTCCTAATTTATGGCATGCTAGATTATGACACGTTAACTATAAGTCAATAAAGAAATTAATGAACATGGGGTTATTGCCAAAATTTGATTGTTCAAGTGAGAAATGCCAAGTTTGTGTTGAATCTAAATTTTCTAAGCCTCCTTTTCATTCTGTAAACAATAGAGTCTCAAAACCTTTAAATTTAGTACGCACAGATATATGCGATGAAATCAATACCGTCAAGAGGTGGTAATAAGTATTTTATTACTTTTATAAATGACTGCTCGAGGTATTGTTATGTTTATTTGCTTAGTAGCAAAGATGAGGCTGTGAATGCTTTTACAACTTATAAGTCCGAAATTAAAACTTAGTTGAATAAGAAAATTAAAATCATAAGGAATGACAGAAGAGGTGAATATGAATTTCCTTTAATGAGGAAATTTGTACCGAGTTTGGTATCGTTCATCAAATGACTGCTCCTTATACATCACAATCTAATGGAGTGGCGGAAAGGAAAAAACTGGTCTTTAAAGGAAACAATGAATGCATTGTTAAATAGTTCCGATTTACCACAAAATTTGTAGGAGGAACCTGTTTTGACGGCGAATTTTATTTTAAATAGAGTACCCCACAGAAAGACACAACAAACTCCCTATGAGAAATGAAAAGGCAAAATACCTAACTTGAATTATCTCAAAATGTGGGGGTGTTTGGCTAAGGTTGCGGTTCCTAAGCCTAAAAAGGTTAAGATAGGACCAAAGACTGTTAATTGTGTTTTTATCGGATATGCTCAGAATAGCAATGCATATCATTTTCTTGTTCACAATTCAGAGATCCCAGATATACATGTTAATACGATCATTGAATCAAGGGACGCTTCGTTTTTTGAAAATATATTTCTATATAACATAGTATATGAGCCAATTGATAATAATAAGAGGTCTTGAGATACTATATCTAAAAGTGATCCAATTGAGGATGAACCTAGACGTAGTAAAAGACAAAAGACTTCCACGTCTTTTGGACCTGATTTCTTAACGTACCTGTTAGAGAATGAGCTTCGGACATTCAAAGAAACTGTGACATCACCAGAAGCCCCATTCTGAAAAGAAGTTATCAATAGTGAAGTTGAATCTATCCAGTCAAACCATACATGGAAATTGATTGACCTTTCTCCTAATAATAAACCACTACGATGTAAGTAGATTTTCAAGAGAAAAATGAAAGTAGATGGTACCATTGATAAATATAAGGCTAGGCTTGTAATTAAAGAATACAAGCAACGAGAAGGTCTTGATTATTTTGATACTTATTCACCTGTTACTAGAATTACATCTATAAGGATGCTAATTACCATAGCAGCGGTGTATAAGCTTGAAATCCATCAAATGAATGTTAAAACGACCTTCTTAAACAGGAATTTAGAAGAAGAAATATATTTGGAACAACCCGAAGGGTTCATCATTTCAGGACAAGAGAAGAAAGTATGTCGGCTTATCAAGTCATTCTATGGATTGAAACAAGTACCAAAACAATGGCATGCTAAATTCGACCAAGTTATGTTGTCAAATGATTTTAAGATTAATGAGTGTGATAAATGTGTATATGTTAAAAACACTCGTAATGATTTTGCCATTTTGTGCTTATATGTAGACAACATGTTTATAATGGGCAGCGATAGTGAGGTTGTTAAAGCGACCAAACGCATGTTCACAAGTAAATTTGATATGAAAAATGTGGGGATTGCAAATATTATTTTAGGAGTTAAAATCCATAAGACATATGGAGGATTAGATCTATCACAATCCCATTATATTGAGACGATTCTTGGAAAGTGCAAGAATCTGAATATTGTATTAATAAAGACTCCGATAGATGTTAATTTACATCTTTCGAAAAATACTGGTGAAAGTAAGGCTCAAAATGTGTATGCTAGTATACTAGGCAGTTTAATGTATGTCATGAACTGTATTAGGCCGGACATAGCTTATGCTGTGAGCAAGCTAAGTCGATTTATAGTTAGTCCAAATGAAAATCATTAGAAAGCTATGAAACGTTTATTGGGCTACTTAAAGTATACTCAAGATTATGCTTTGCATTACACAGAATATCCAACGGTACTTGAAGGATACTGTGATGCAAATTGGATAACTGGCACTAAAGACACAAAATCGACAAGTGGATATGTATTCACACTTGGGAGAGCGGCAATATCTTGAAAATCATCCAAACAAACTTGTATTGCTAGATCCACTATGGAATCAGAATTTATTACTTTGGATAAAGCTGGTGAGAAACCAAAGTGGTTTCAAAATTTCTTGAAAGATATTCCTAATTGGCCTAAACCAATGCCCGTTATTTGTATACATTGTGACAGTCAAGCAATAATAGGAAGGGCAAGGAATGTCATGTATAACGGTAAGTCTCGTAACATACGTCGAAGACATGACACAGTAAGACAACTTCTTTCTAGTGGAATTATCACCATTGGCTATGTGAAGTCAAAAGATAATATTGCGGATCCATTGACAAAAGGCCTAACTAGAGAGATAGTTGCGAAAACATCAAGGGGAATGGATTGAAGGCCTATAAACAAGTCATCATAGTGAAAACCCTACCTAGTTGATTGGAGATCCCAAAATCTAGGTTCAAAGGGATAACTAAGTTTGAAGACAGTATAGAATACTGTCAAATTTTTGACTCATTCCTAGATGAAGACAGTACTATTATATGAAGGTTAAGCAAAAACTTTTAATGATTCTGAATTGAGTATGTGATATATTATATGTTCAGAAATCACCTATGTGAGTGTGAAGTAAGGGCCGCTTTTGTGAGAATTGAAAAGGTCGAATTCTCTAAAATACTCATGAGACCAAGCGGTATTTATGGTCAAAACGAACACAACAGTGAGAACCAATTTTGTTCGAGAAACAGATGTGTAATTTCTATTGTCGAGGCTTACACCAAAGATTAACAGTTCAAAGACATCAAGTCTACTGATTGACCGAGTAAGTCCAATAGGTTTCACTAAGAAAAGTTTAAAGTCTCAAACTACTTATCTTGATGCAACGTTTTCTTATAGAATAATCGCACTTTGTATCTCATGCATACACAAAGAGTCATGATATCAGAACTTTTCATTTATGTGGGGGATTGTTGAGACTTTAGAATCCAAAAACCCATAGAATTGAATGAAAAGTGTGTGGTTGAAAGTGTCCTACATTGAATAGAAAAGAGATGGGAGATGGGTTCAAATAATTGAGTCTCACAAATGGGTTTTGGTTCTAAGGAATACCCCACTTTTGTGGAAGGGAGAGGACCTACACCAAGCTAGGTCGGCTCCTCCCCGCGCGCCCGCCGTCCTTCCGGCCAACTCGGCTCAGTTCGGTTCCGGGTCCATTCTCTATCGATTTTTATTTTTTCCGAACAGACACGTTGTTAGAAATTAATTAATTAATTTTTTTTTGGATAAAAAAACATCTCTGTTCATGAGGTCGGTTTGCCCGAACGAAAACTGAAGCCCTTCGCGACTGTTCACGAATCGAACCGGTTCAGTGAACCTTCGCTACTGTTCACGAAAACTTGAAACTCTTCATTTTTCGTCACTTGAATATGACCGAACAGTTTAGTTTGAAAATAGTGACGACACTTCGTTACATCGGCATTCCCACGAGACATTTTCCCGACGCACTCTACGCATATTCATTCTTCATTGTCATTTTGTGCGATTATTCTGCAAAAAATTGCGTTCAAAGGAATCCTCCAAATACATACCGCTTCGAAGGAACGAAATCCATTCTATCCTGGGAGACGATTGTCCAATATCCTCGGGTACTAATTGAGGGGCCAAATTCGTCTTAAAGACACAACCTTATTGTTGACACCTAAATTTCGACACATCATTTAGTGGTTAATTGCATAGAAAATTAGGGATTAAATTTTAACCCCTGAACAAAAATATTACAAATTGCATAGCATAAAGTTTAGGTTCATATAGATTAACTGCATTTCGCATCGAATCGGCGTTGGTAAGCGAGCTTAAAATTCATCATGTAAATCGAGCTCGGGTATCGAACGAGACTCGGCTCACTCGGAAAGCATGGGTCGAAAATCACACGCAAAAGGGCTTGGTTGTCTTAATTTGAGCTTAAATTAGCCCATTATGCTTAATTAAAGAAAAGCCCAAATTAATTCATCCCACTTAGAATTAAATTAAAGCCTAAACATAAGCCCATTAGGACTAGAAAGCCCAGCTAATTGATCTAGGTTTACACTATAAATATATGTCAATGTCTCATAATCGAAGGAGCTTTCATAATTTCAGAAATCATATTTTTAGAGAGAGCAAAAGGTGAGAAAGAGGGGACTTCACACAATTTAAGAGGACAGGAAAGCGAGAGAAAAAACAAGATAGAAAAGGGAGGCGCTGGTTTTTATCCTCTTCTTGGATTGTCTCACCGTGAGCTATAGGGAAAATCGTGAAGTTCTCCTAGCAATTGGACCAGGTCTTCAAATCGTGTCTATGCCTCACTCTACTGTGTGCCTTTTGCCATCATGCTCACATGTTCTGAAGACCCAGCCTTGACGACCAGCAAAGCACCAGCACCTGCCAATTTCCCAATGTGTCCAATATTGTCCTCACCTAGTCACTGTTTTAGCCACATCTGAATCTCTCTCGTTGCAAGTTTTCTCAAATCAAATTGTAGTTAAATCCTAACGCTGCCTTCAACGTTTATCCAGCAACTCGGGCGGTGATCAATTGCAATTATGTTTAATTTTCTTAGGGGTTCCACGGTGACGAGCTATTGATCCAATCCGAGCTCCATAGTAAGCACCCCATTGCGAGCAGCCAGAGTCAAGTTGCTGGCCGCGATCCAGCCGAGCCACTCCTAACCGCCGTCACGCCTATCGTCGTTGTCGCGGCCACCATCGATTCGTCGGCCGCTAGTCCCGTAATCCGCAATTCCGATCCTGTGTCGAGTTCGAACTTGGAAGTTATCCACAAATTAGGTAAGAATTTCATCCAGTATTAATTTAAATATTTTATTGCCTAGTTTGTTTGATATCGTTACCTTTTGTGAAATTGTTGCTATCTTCGGAGAGATTATGGATATCTATAAAAAAAAAAATGTTTGGAAATCTTGGATGTGTATTACTTGTCAAATTTGGATAGAATTTGAAAATTTCAAAATTTGTTGAATATATCCAAGATATTCAATATAGCGAAATTTTTTAAGATGTGATCAATTAGGAAAATTTCCTAATCCGCAAGAGCACACATGAAAATAAATCTATCTATCAGGCTTTAGATAGAGTTATTTCCATAGCAGGTATTTCGAATTTTAGTATTAATCTGTCAGGCTTCAGATCGAGACTTAATTCGAAAGATTTAGCGGTTATTCTTTTTTATTTGATTTTAATTTCGAATTTTGATTAAAAAAATACCAAAAATATTACTCTAGAATAGGTTAATTTCTTTAGTTTAAAATTGCATGTTTAGATAATTGACATTTTTAATTCCGAATTTCATTAAAAAAAATACAAAAAAAATAATATGCCTATCATTAAAAATAGGTTACGTCGTCACATGACATATAGTTTATATGTTAGGTTGCATTAATCGCATGTCAATTTTTGCACGTCATTACATATAGGTTGGCTTTCATTTAAATAAGTGAAAATAAAAAATTTCTGTACATTTGAACTCTAAGTCAGGATTTATCAAAATTGTCAAATTGTGTATTTTTCTTGAAATTGGTACCGAAAGGGCGTTAGGGAATCTAGCGCAACCAAGTCTCCGAATCTATAATCTCTGGTTCGCAGAAATAAAATAGTACTCCTGCTATTTTATTTAGGTTTCTAATCAACCTACCTTAAATGATTAGTGACGGCTCCCATTGAAAATATTTGCATGTTCATAATTGGACCTAAATTGCGAATTGGTAGAGTTTGGGAGAACTCGAGTTAGGTTAGTTAATTTAATTGATCTAGTAATCCATTAGCCTAAGATCGGAAAACCCGATTTGATTTTTTTAGGTCGCGACACTTATTTCGTTAGGCTCGGATCAACATTTTGCTTATTTGGTTGTACTGCTTTCAGGTTAGTTTTCTGACGTTTGATTTCAATTCTAGTATACAAACTTAAACGAACAACAAGCTCCACCACGTCCCCGCTGTCTGCACGAGCCCGCTGAGTCCCTGCTGCCTTTGCGAGCCGAGGAGCTGCTGTGGACCACTTTTTCCTCGAGACAACGAGATCGCTGCCTTTCCGAGTCAGCGATCTTCCCGTGTTTCTATTTTGCAGGCAAGCCAAAGTTGTCCCGTAGATTATCAAGCCGAGCTTACACTACCATCAACTCCACCATTGATGTCCTTGGTGGAATCCTGGGCTTGCTGTCGTTACCACCTCCACTGAAAAGTCCACACTGCAAGTTACTCTTGCCCTAGCTGAGAACCATCGAACCAACAAGCTTTGCTGAGCAGACCATACTGAGAGAACCACCGTTGTGAACACTGACCGTCACCAATCAAGCAGCCTTATCTGCCATCCCATTGGCCATAGCTTGATCCGCCGGCCATCCACTGAGCCGAGTCCCGTTCGTGATCCGTGAGCCACCGCCTGCCAGTCCAAACTTGGAAAGCAAATATTTAAATTAGGTAAAAATCTCATCTAATTTGATTTTCGATTATATTGTTTTCTTGTTTGAAATATTACAATTTTGTGTGAATCTTTGAATGATATTATCGTATTCATTAAATTCCTGAATAACCTTTAAATTAGGAATAATTTCCTAATTTCGTAACGTGCTATGGTCGTCAATCCAATCTCCCGCCCGAGATATGATTCGCGATCGCACAGAAAATCGTCAATCCGATCTCCCACCAGAGATATGATTTGCAATTGTGCAAAAGATTGGCCAATCCGATCCTCATGCCCAAGATACGATTCGTCAATCTATCGTTTCTAAATTTAAATAGATATGGATAATATTTCTTGTGATTGGGTGTCATGTTTATTTCATAGCTATTTCCTACCGTTTTTTGTTTGAATTGAATTGATTGTCTTACCATAAAAAAATACAAAAAAGATTAGGTAAAATTTGAGTAGATAATATATTTCATGTTTAGTATAAATTTTGATTATTTTATTAGAATATATTAGATTCTTTTCTTAGATATTATTATTACATGTTTAAATTAGGTTAATTATTTATTTCGAATTTAAACTAAAAAATATAAAAAAAAATGCCACGTGCATGTCATATTAGAGTACTTGTGTATTAATTAATTCTTGCCATTAGAAATCTTACATCTAGGTTCATTTGCGTACCATATTAGAGATAGTGCATTTAATCGTTGTTAGAATTAGGACATTTAAACAAATTGTATGTCGCATGTCATATTAGCCGTAGAATGCATTACATAAAGTTTAGTTTTCGTTAAATTAGAGAAAACTCTAAAAAAATGATTTGAGTGAATTAGAAATTATATTAGGGTTGTCGATGTGATTTTTTAACTAACATTACATATGCTTTCGTTGCTTTGAGGTAAGTCCCTATCTTGCAATTTATTTATTACTTTACATTATTGAGTGTTATATTATTGGTTACGCACCCGCATAATCACCTCACACGTTAGTAGATAGGTTTAAAATCAATGCAAGCCGCCTGTAAATATTTTTTTGAAATAAAAGAGAAAATGTACCAAAAGGGCATTAGAGTAATATTATGTAACTAAGTCCCCGAATTCATAATCTCTTGTTCGAAGGAGTAAAGTAATTCTCCTAATACTTTACTTAGATTTTTCATCGACCCATAAAAAAATAAATTAATAGCGACTCTTGATTGAAATAATTTACATGTTAAGAACTTAAACCTTAAGTTGTGAATTGATAAGGGTTTGAGAGAGCCCGAGTTAAATTTAGATTTAATAATCCATTTGCCGAAACCCTAGGTAGTACAGCCCGAGATTAGGTCACAACATCTGCTGAATTTCCTTTTTTTGTATCTAAGCTAGCACCTCGAAAATAAATAGCTGATAAACAATCAATTACGGCTCGGACGGATTCTTGTGTTTATCAAGTTGGAGTTCTCATGTAGTTTAATTTAGGGAAACTAGAGAAAATTGATAGCCTTCCAGACCTCTGAACTTGACTCAGAGAAGTACAGAGTGACAAGAAACATTTAAGGCTGGGCATAGCAACCATTCTGTGTCCGGGAACAGATTCTAATAAAAAATGATTCCTTTTTATTTTGTGCCCGAGAACTGATTCTAAGCATTTAAAGGCGTTTGATAACGGCTCAAATTTCTATTCCTAAAATAGTAAAAGAACATAAATGCGTTTGGTAACGGCATAAAATTTCTTTTTATTAATAATATTTTAAATATTTTAATATTTCTTTCTTTTCTTTTTTTCTTATCCTCCTTCTTAGCCATGGTCGGTAAAATATTTTTTAATTAATAATACTTTTATTAAAAATAATTTTTATTTTTTTGGCCATGGCCTGTAAAAAATTTCTTTATTAATAATACTTTTATTTAAAAATAACTTTTTTTATTATTTTTGCCATGGCCGACAAAATTTTTTTATTAATAATATTTTTTTTTTTTTTTTCCATGGCCGGTAAAATATTTTTTTATAAATATTTTTTATTGAAAATATTTTTTTTTATTTTTTTTGTCATGGCCTGGTCGTCGGCCATGGCAGGTAAAATATTTTTTTTATTAACATTTTTTATTAATAATATTTTTTATTAAAATATTTTTTTTTTTTTTTTTGCCATGGCCGACAAAATATTTTTTATTAATAATATTCTTTTTATGGCCTAGTCGCTAGCCATGACTGGTAAAATAATTTTTTTTGTTCATGGCCAGTGAAATATTTTTTATTATTAATAATTTTTTATTAAAATATTTTTAATCTAGCCAAATACGGCGAGGGTGGCCCTCGCGCTGGACATTAGAAGCTACATTAAAAACCAAGAAAAAGAAGAAGAAAAAAAAGTTGATTCTCATTTTTGTTCCCAAAATCAAAAGGCTACTTTTTTTTTATTCTTGATTCTGCTCCAAAACTAATTCTGAGCACAAATTTACAAGAATTTGTGCCCAAAATCAGAAAATTTAACAAACGAATTTCTATTCCAAAACTGATTATGAGAAAAAAAAACAGAAATTTTCACTATTTGGCCAGTTACCAAACAAGCCCTTATTCTATGTTCATGATCCGTAACCTCAGATTCTACGTAAGCTTATGTGACTCATAGTAGTAGCTATGTCACATCCGTGAACACTTCAATTAAAGAAGTAGCTATCTCATCAAAAAGCGGCTTTTCTGGGCTAGGACAGGATAATTTCTCCGCCATCTCCGCGTCGATCTCAGGAACTTGAGCATCTTTCTTGTACTTATACCAGAAAGCTTAAAACAGATAATTTTATGATATATGTGTGAGTTGTATTAGAGAAGTCCCATGTTAGAGAATTGATGTAGTCTAGAATAGTTAATATGTCTAAATTGACTCATAACTTATTGGTTTAAGCTTTTGAAAAAAGATACGTCTAACTAGATATGTTGACGGGTTCGGACTTAAACTCCCTCGTAGTGATCTCCCTTGGTGAAGTTATCGGGCTTCTACTGCGTGCTTTCAGTACCTACACTGCATAGGAGGGAGCTCACGATCCATAAGTTGACACCCAAGTTCTATCAATAGTCGGTACCTTTCACGTAATGACGTTTAAGGTTAAAATTATCTTTGATACTATTAGAATTTTGTAACTTTAAAACACAGCTAATAATTTCCAGCCATGAAAATAAGTTTCATTATATAATTGGAGGTTGGTTTTTACATTGGTTAGTTTGACCGACTTCTTTACTTGAAAGTAAGTTCTTCATATCTGTCATCAGTGATTCTGCCTAATGCTAAGTAATTTTCCAGAAGAGTTGACAGTAAATTTTCGTGAAAATTTACTGCAGATTACGAAAACTAAATGAAAACCGAAAATACAGGTTTCCTATTCCTCTAGCCTAGTCTGATCCGGTGGGGAAGATCATTCCATAAGATTGTAAATGCTAAATGCCCACAATTTGAATCTATTCTAACGGGCACGACATGCTAGATTTGCCCAAGTCATTTTTCGTCCTTGCATTAGGAATTTCAAGAATTTTTTTGACTGCATCAATTTATTTAATACAAGAGATGGAATGAGAATGAAGAGCCATCAAATCAACAATGGAGATAGACCAAGGTATCTCCAATTGCCAATTTTCTTGTACTTCATCTGTCTGTGCAGGTGCTTTATTTCAGCTGCTTCTGCAAAATAGGGAAGTCATCTTCATTATCCACTGAAGATGAGACAAAAAGGGAAACTTTAATATGTCCTGAGATAGATGTCATCGAGAATATGGAGAAAGAGACCGGTGATGGTTCAGGTATAGGTATGTATATATATAGCTACCACCCCAGTCCGTGTTGTTCATAGCCACAAACACCGGGCAAATCATACAAGCGCGATTCATCAATATATCATCCTAGGACTCAAAACAAATCAGCAATGGTAGTGTATTGTTTCTGTCACATTATGGTTTTTGCATTCCTGCCACTTTCTCCACTTATCAACCTGTTCTTTCTTTTTTTCCTGATTTTTCCCTATTCCCTGGTGCAGGTTGACAATAATGTGGACATGTCCCTCAACTCGGCAAGCACAAAGAAGGGTGGATACAGGGCTTGCATGTTTGTGTTCGGTGAGCATGTCCATATTAACTTGATTATGAATTTTCACTATGCTAAATTGTTTGTAGAAAGAGAAATTAACTTTCAGAGGAATTTTTTTTACCTTAATTTAATAATGCAGCATTGGCATCGCTTGAGAATATCGGGTTTGTGGCCAACATGTCAACCATGGTCCTCTACTTTTCCTATGTTCTCTACTTCAGCCTGTCAACATCTGCAAATCTTCTCACAAACTTCATGGGCACGGTGTGCTTGCTCTCCCTCGTTGGTGGCTTCATCTCGGACACTTATATAAATCGACTCTACACTTGCTTGATATTTGGCTCCATGGAAGTCGTGGTAATTTCAAAAATATACTTTTAAACCTTAGGAGCAGGTTAAAGAAGGTTCTTTGCTTCTACTTTGTGTTCATTGGATGCTGATATCATATGCAGGCACTGGCTATGGTCACAATTCAAGCGTATTCCAAGAATCTTCACCCTGACCCTCGCTGTAAATCATCATGCATTCAAGGAGGCAAGGCACTCTTTTTGTACACCTCTATGATTCTGCTGGCACTTGGTGCTGGTGGAGTTAAGGGTGCTCTTCCGGCACTTGGTGGCGATCAGTTATATAGGAACAGTGTCGAAGGAGGGAAGGCTCTTGCTAGTTACTTCAATTGGTACTTGCTCAGTACAATTCTTGGAGGGATCGTTGGAGTAACAGGCGTTGTGTGGGTTAACATGAATAAGTCCTGGTATTGGGGATTTTTTATCGGCACGATGACTGCATCGGTTGGATTCATCATTCTTGCTATTGGGAAGCCATTCTACCGTTTTCCTCCCCGTGGGAACAGTCCTCTGCTGAAGATCGCACAGGTTATTGTTGTTGACACACCTAAGCTGTGTTCTTTGTCATTTAGCATAAGCAGTTATCAGCTGTGATATTTGCATTTCAGGTCATCGTGGTTTCAATTCGGAATAGACACTTGACGCCACCAGTAAATCCTGACGAATTGTATGAGATTAGTGAAAAAGAAAGAGATCCATCTGAAGAGAAAATTCCACATTCCGACCAGTTCAGGTACTAAACTAAAATCTTTCCATAGTCCATATGGAAGGTTACTTGCAAACTCCAAGACGATCTGGATTTCGGCAGTAACTTTGCATTCGTAAAACCAACAACGAAGACCAAAATCTTCGTTTAACCAACAAATCATTATCTGTTCAAGCTTCCATCGTATAGAGGAAGTCCAGACGCCTCTGTCGAATTTTCCCTCTAAAAACGATCCCCATATTTTAAGATTGATTAACGAATCTCTTTGATCAACCAGGTTCTTAGACAAAGCAGCTATTCTCCGCGAAGGAGCATATGCAGAACCCTGGAAAGTCTGCACAGTAACCCAAGTTGAAGAAGTGAAAGTACTAACAAGGATGCTTCCCATACTTTTCAGCACAGTTATAATGAACACGTGCATGGCACAACTGCAAACATTTTCAGTTTTGCAGGGCCACCTAATGGATCCCTACATTGGTTCATTCAAATTTCCGACTGCATCAATTCCCGTGATACCCCTGCTCTTCATGTCCATCCTTATACCCACCTACCAGTTTGTTTTCGTTCCCTTCGCTAGAAAAATCACCGGCCATCCGACAGGCATCACGCAGCTCCAGCGCGTCGGAGTAGGGCTCGTCCTTTCGATCATCTCAATGTCGATCGCTGGAATGGTAGAAGTGAAGAGAAGGAATCACGCCATTAAAGATCCGTTGCATCCCATCAGCGTGTTCTGGCTCTCTTTCCAATACGGCATATTCGGAATTGCCGATATGTTCACGGTGGTCGGACTGCTAGAGTTCTTCTACAAGGAGGCGCCCTCGGGAATGCGGTCACTATCCACTTCTTTCACATGGCTGTCTCTATCCTTTGGCTACTTCCTGAGCTCCATCTTTGTCAACATCATAAACTCGGTCACGAGAAGGATCGCCCCGAGCAAGCAAGGGTGGTTGCACGAGACGAACCATAGTCCCAACAATCTGAACCTGTTCTACTGGTTCCTGGCTGTGCTCAGTTGCCTCAACCTGGCAAACTACGTGTTTTGGGCTTCCTGGTACGAGTACAAGAAAAATGATTCAGAATTCAAAACCGAAGCCGAGCCGACAAATGGGCAAAACTAGAACATTGTTATCTCCTTATTTTTTTGACTTTTTTTTTCTTCATAAAATTATTAGCTGAAGCCTGCAGGGTCACTGCACGTTAAACACAAGGATCTTGGGAGAGATGATGGAATAAGTGTTTCTATGTAATGGTGTCAATGATAAAGCAAGAATCTTTTTGTTTCGTGATGTTTTTACCTTCAGTTACAATGTTACTTCGCCACCATGCCTTCAAGTCTGTTCGCAATCCTCTCTTCGGATCAACAAAAATCAAATCTTTATCATCGTGCTCAAGCCTCTCCACAACTCTGACAACCCTGACCAACTAAATGCACTCCGAGCTCTTCGCCCTCCGCTCAAATTCACAGTCATTTCGCCAGACCAAGCAATCTTCCACGCTCTGGGAATCATGGGATAGTTCCTCCCTCGCAGTGTCTCTCAACTGTGCTTTGCTCATCTTGAGCTACGCTGGTCATGGGGACATTGCGGCGGGTAGCGTCCTGTTCCGCCAGACGGTTGGGCATTCCCACACATTATTGTTTCTATTGCTATGCTGCTGATGAAAATCACGTTGACTACTTCCTATGCTAAGTTCAGTGCGAACGTCATCATCTGCTCTTTAGTTGGAAGTTGTCGGCTTGAGAAAACTGAGCTAATTCACCATCTCATCTGCTGAACTTCCTTTTTTTTTATCTAAGTTAGCATTTCAAAAACAAACAACTGATAAACAATCAATCATGGCTCGGATGGATTCTTGTGTTTATCAAGTCAGATTTCTCATGTAGTTTAATTTAGGTAGAGAAAATTGAAAGGCTGCAAGTCCTTTGAACTTGAGACAAGTATAAAGTGACGAGAAACATTTATTTTTTAGTCATGCCCCGCAACCTGGGATTCTACGTGAGCTTCCGTGACTCATAGCAGTTTTAGCAATGTCACATTCATGAACCATTTAATCAAAGAAGTCGCTATCCCATAAAATGGCAGCTTTCACAGGCTAGGACAGGATCATTTCTTTGCCACCTTCACATCGATATTAGAAACTGGAGCATCTGTCTTGTACCAGGAAGCCCAGAACACGTAATTTGCCAGGTTGAGGCAACTGAGCGCTGCCAGGAACCAGTGGAACAGGTTCAGGTTCAGGTTCTTTTCATGCAAACATCCTTGCTTGCTCGGGGTGATCCTTCTTGCGACTGAGTTTATGATATTGGCAAAGATAGTGCTCAAGTGGTAGCCAAATGATAGTGACAGCCACGTGAAAGAAATAGATAGCGACCACATTCCCGAGAGCGTCTCCTTGTAGAAAAACTCTAGTAACCCGACAACGGTGAAATTGTGGGCCATTCCAAATAAGCCATATTGGAAAGACAGCCAGAACAAGCTGATGGGATGGAATGGATCTTTTATGGCACGGTTCCTTCTCTTCACTTCGACCAATCGGGCAACCGGCATTGAGATGATGCAAAGGACGAGCCCTACTCCGACGGGCTGGAGCTGCATGATGTCCGTTGGATGGCCAGTGATTCTTTTTGCGAAGGGCACAAAAACAACATCTACGTCAACTTTCTTATGTTTTTTGTGAGCTTTTATATTTGGATATTATCTTGAGGCCCCAAACAAGTGAGACAATTATAATGTACAAAGGTTTACATTTGTCGTTGGATATCGGTGAATATTTGCAAAATAGATTGGGAGGCTTCAAGTCATCACTCAAGAACTCGTAACATATATAGAGCTACTTTTGATTCTTTGGTCTTGATCCACAACCTCAGATTTATGTTAGCCTCCCCAACCCCAACGAAAAAAAGGAAAGAAGTAGCTATCCTATCAGATTGTATCTCCCTTGGGGATAGGCTCAGAAACTTGAGCATCTGTCTTTTACTCCCACCAAGAAGCCCAAAATAGATAGTTTGCGAGGTTAAGGCAACTAAGGACAGCTAGGAACCAATAGGAGAGATATTAAACTATTCGAGTTCAGATCCTGCCCATTGAGCCATGCTTTCTTGCTCGGCGTGATCCATTTCGTAATGTAGTCTATAAAGTCAACAAAAACTTTGCTCGAGAAGTAGCCTAACAATAGAGATGACCATGTGAATGAAGTAGAGAGTGATCTCATCCCTAAGGGTGCCTCTAGAAAAACTCCAGCAGGCCAACAACAACAGTGAACATATTGGCGATCCCGGATATACTATGTTGGAAAGATGCCATGCAAGCTGATGGGATCGAATGGATCTCTAACTGCCCAGTTCCTTCTTTTAACTTGGACCAAACCCGCTCCCAACGTTAAGGTGATGGAAAGGTCTAGGCCCGCTCAGACAGGCTAGAGCTGGACAATGCCAATCGGGTGCCAGTGATTTTTCAGGCAAAGGGTACAAAAACAAACTCGAAGTCTTGGATAGTTAGTATCGTTGACTTGGCTCACGGTGCAAACACTCCACGGCTCTGCATTTGTGCCGTCGCAAAGAAATGCTGCTTTGTCTAGGAACCTGTTTGACCTATTTTCAGTATCCTTAGATCATTTTGAGGATAAAGTTGACAGAGGGAAAAAGGATTTCCTCTATTTAGTGGAAACAAATTGTTCATTGATAAAGTGAAGTAGTACATCCTTGAATGTAAGTGAGGCATTATCTGATCACCTAAGTTAGACATGCAAGTTCCCATTTTTATACTGGAAGCAAATGCTTGACTTGATCTGTATGTGGAAATTTCTTCCGGATATATCGATAACTCTATAAAAATAGAGTTATTTTACCTACTTTAGGCAATAAATAATGCAATATTTGTGAGAAAATATTTGAATTTTCTTATATTTACTCAAATTTTCCTTGTTTATGCAAAATAATGAGATATGGAGAAAATACGGAAAAAATGGAAAAAAGAAGGAAAGGAATATGCTGCCCAAAGAAAAGTTAGAAGGTGGATATCAAATCGGAAATTCCGCGATTTATTCCCTAGTTTTATGCAAAAAGGAAGCAATTGTCTTGTGATAGAAGTCTTGGATGTTATCCTATTTATAGAATAATATTAAGAGAGCTATTTTATTATCGTTTTTGTTTTCACTATTCTAAGAGTTTTTCAAGTATTTTGAAGAGAAGACAAAAATGATGATAGAATTATGGTTTTTTTATTTAAGATGTTGGGTTTAATTTATATTCTCGTTTTTTCTTCTCTTATGTTCTAATTTTCTTTTGTTAGGACTACGATGTAGCTTAACCATGATGATATGAATTTCATACTTTTTATGTTTTGCAAGTGATTTAATTCATATGAGTTATATATTGTTGTGCCCAATGCCTTTAAGTAACTGGCCACCATTTGAATGATATGATATGCATGTTCGAGACTAAGAAGTGATAATATGCAGTAGCTCCTTATAATATATAACCATAAATTAAATGTGAATAGAAGTATACCTTGCTATTTGTGTAGCTTTCGGTGATAAGATGGTCCATAATATTCATTGTAAACTGAGAATATTCACAGATTTTAATGCACTTATCTTTATTTAAATTCACATAAAGATACAATGGATTGATAAATTAAGTAGGTTTGTTATACCTAGAGATAGGATAGTACATAGAGTAGGAAATTTTGCTATCACATGTTTGATATTGTTATTGTATGCATAATGATCTAAAATTCAAATCTAGTGGTTATGATGAAATCGGATGCTCTAACATATTTTATCCAATTTCGTCTCTAAAATTTTTTATTTTTTATTTATTTTCAATTCTATTTTGATATGTTAGATAAATATTAGAATTAGTCTATTTTTAATATTTAATTGGTTTATTAATCATCAATTTCTGTGGGACAATACACTTCTCATCATTATATCACTTGGTCAACACGTTCGGAATTTTATGAACATGTATCTCTTTGTTCTTCACTAATCGCGTACAATCCCTCGCAAATTTCTACTAGTGGCAAATTCCGGTTTCAAAAAGAGAGAACTCTAATCTGAAATGCTAAAGGCAGATTATTTAAGATGGTAAATCAGTGAGCAAAGAGAGTCTGTAACAAAAGAAAAGAAAGGAAGACAAAGTACTTGTGCAATGCAGCCCCGCAAGGATCAGGATGAAGATCCTTTTAATAAGCTGTTTTTCTGCATCCAGCAATTTGCTACTAAGCGCGTATGTACCAGAACTTCCGGGAACTGAGAATCCGACACGTACAAAGTGTTCAGGTAGGTGTTGGAGATGAAACAGCTGAGGACTGATACAGCAAAAAAAACAAGCAAGAAAGTGAACGGGGTCAATTGGTGATGCAATGTAATATCATTTTGCATAAGGCATTTGTGATCCACATATTCACAGAGAAACATAGTCC
The DNA here is from genome assembly GCA_024733475.1 of Syzygium grande. Lineage (NCBI taxonomy): Eukaryota > Viridiplantae > Streptophyta > Magnoliopsida > Myrtales > Myrtaceae > Syzygium > Syzygium grande. The sequence goes on from JAMXDD010000011.1 coordinate 6,707,300, forward strand.
ATTGGAAACCTTATCTTGCTCTTGCTCTTGTAAATTTTTTTTTTTTATTCAATTGTTGAAATAGTCTCTCTATTAAAAAAAAAAACTTCTCTGCTCGCCGTCGATCTAGTTGCGCTACTGATGATTTCATGTCATAGCGGTCCAACTTAATGCCTATGCAACAAACAAGTCCTACATTGAGCGGGAGGGAGCTCGTGATTCATAAGCGGACGCTCAAAGTCCTATCAATAGTCGGTACCTTTGTTGTTTGCGTTTTAACAATTTTTAAGGTCAAAAAATTCTTTGATACTATTAGAGTTTTGTAACTTCAAAACGTAGCTAATAATTTCCGGCCATAAAAATAAGTTTTGATATATTTGGAAGTTGGTTTTCTACATTGGTTAGTTTGAGAACTTATTTACTTGAGAAACAAGTTCTTTATATAGGTCATTAGTAATTTTACCAAATGCTTAGTAATTTACCAGATGAGTTGACAGTGAATTTTCATGAAAACTTACTGCAGATTAGGAAAACTAAATGAAAACCGACAATACCCGTTTCTTATTCTTCTAGCCTGATCTGATCTGATGGTGAAGATCATTCCATTAAGATGTACAATGCTAAATGCCCACAAATTTGAATCTATTCTAGCAGGCAAGACGTGCTAGAATTGCCAATGTCATTTTTTATCCTCGCGTTAGGAATTAGAGAATTGTTTGACTGCATCAATTTAATTTAGACAAACGATGGAATGAGAAGGAAGAGCCATCAAATCAACAAATGGAGGTAGACCAAGGTATCTCCAATTGCCAATTTTCTTGGACTTCAATCTGCCTGTGCAGGTGCTTTATTTCAGCTGCTTCTGCAAAATAGGGAAGGCATCTTCATTATCCACTGAAGATGAGACAAAAAGGGAAACTTTAATATGTCCTGAGATAGATGTCATCGAGAATATGGAGAAACAGACTGGTGATGCGTCAGGTATAGGTATGTATATATATAGCTACCACCCCAGTCCGTGTTGTTCATAGCCACAAACACCGGGCAAATCATACAAGCGCGATTCATCAATATATCATCCTAGGACTCAAAACAAATCAGCAATGGTAGTGTATTGTTTCTGTCACATTATGGTTTTTGCATTCCTGCCACTTTCTCCACTTATCAACCTGTTCTTTCTTTTTTTCCTGATTTTTCCCTATTCCCTGGTGCAGGTTGACAATAATGTGGACATGTCCCTCAACTCGGCAAGCACAAAGAAGGGTGGATACAGGGCTTGCATGTTTGTGTTCGGTGAGCATGTCCATATTAACTTGATTATGAATTTTCACTATGCTAAATTGTTTGTAGAAAGAGAAATTAACTTTCAGAGGAATTTTTTTTACCTTAATTTAATAATGCAGGATTGGCATCGCTTGAGAATATCGGGTTTGTGGCCAACATGTCAACCATGGTCCTCTACTTTTCCTATGTTCTCTACTTCAGCCTGTCAACATCTGCAAATCTTCTCACAAACTTCATGGGCACGGTGTGCTTGCTCTCCCTCGTTGGTGGCTTCATCTCGGACACTTATATAAATCGACTCTACACTTGCTTGATATTTGGCTCCATGGAAGTCGTGGTAATTTCAAAAATATACTTTTAAACCATAAGAGCAGGATAAAGAAGGTTCCTTGCTTCTACTTTTGTGTTCATTGGATGCTGATATCATATGCAGGCACTGGCTATGGTCACAATTCAAGCGTATTCCAAGAATCTTCACCCTGACCCTCGCTGTAAATCATCATGCATTCAAGGAGGCAAGGCACTCTTTTTGTACACCTCTATGATTCTGCTGGCACTTGGTGCTGGTGGAGTTAAGGGTGCTCTTCCGGCACTTGGTGGCGATCAGTTATATAGGAACAGTGTCGAAGGAGGGAAGGCTCTTGCTAGTTACTTCAATTGGTACTTGCTCAGTACAATTCTTGGAGGGATCGTTGGAGTAACAGGCGTTGTGTGGGTTAACATGAATAAGTCCTGGTATTGGGGATTTTTTATCTGCACGATGACTGCATCAGTTGGATTCATCATTCTCGCCATTGGGAAACCATTCTACCGTTTTCCTCCCCGTGGGAACAGTCCTCTGCTGAAGATCGCACAGGTTATTGTTGTTGACACACCTAACCTGTGTTCTTTGTCATTTAGCATAAGTAGTTATCAGCTGTAATATTTGCATTTCAGGTCATCGTGGTTTCAATTCGGAATAGACACTTGACGCCACCAGTAAATCCTGACGAATTGTATGAGATTAGTGAAAAAGAAAGAGATCCATCTGAAGAGAAAATTCCACATTCCGACCAGTTCAGGTACTAAACTAAAATCTTTCCATAGTCCATATGGAAGGTTACTTGCAAACTCCAAGACGATCTGGATTTCGGCAGTAACTTTGCATTCGTAAAACCAACAACGAAGACCAAAATCTTCGTTTAACCAACAAATCATTATCTGTTCAAGCTTCCATCGTATAGAGGAAGTCCAGACGCCTCTGTCGAATTTTCCCTCTAAAAACGATCCCCATATTTTAAGATTGATTAACGAATCTCTTTGATCAACCAGGTTCTTGGACAAAGCAGCTATTCTCCGCGACGGAGCATATGCAGAACCCTGGAAAGTCTGCACAGTAACCCAAGTTGAAGAAGCGAAAGTACTAACAAGGATGCTTCCCATACTTTTCAGCACAGTTATAATGAACACGTGCATGGCACAACTGCAAACATTTTCAGTTTTACAGGGCTACCTAATGGATCCCTACATTGGTTCATTCAAATTTCCGACTGCATCAATTCCCGTTATACCCCTGTTCTTCATGTCCATCCTTATACCCACCTACCAGTTTGTTTTCGTTCCCTTCGCTAGAAAAATCACCGGCCATCCGACAGGCATCACGCAGCTCCAGCGCGTCGGAGTAGGGCTCGTCCTTTCGATCATCTCGATGTCGATTGCTGGAATGGTAGAAGTGAAGAGAAGGAATCACGCCATTAAAGATCCGTTGCATCCCATCAGCGTGTTCTGGCTCTCTTTCCAATACGGCATATTCGGAATTGCCGATATGTTCACGGTGGTCGGACTGCTAGAGTTCTTCTACAAGGAGGCACCCTCGGGAATGCGGTCACTATCCACTTCTTTCACGTGGCTATCGCTATCCTTCGGCTACTTCCTGAGCTCCATCTTTGTCAACATCATAAACTCGGTCACGAGAAGGATCGCCCCGAGCAAGCAAGGGTGGTTGCACGAGACAAACCATAGCCCCAACAATCTGAACCTGTTCTACTGGTTCCTGGCTGTGCTCAGTTGCCTCAACCTGGCAAACTACGTGTTTTGGGCTTCCTGGTACAAGTACAAGAAAAATGATTCAGAACTCAAAACCGAAGCCGAGCCGACAGATGGGCAAAACTAGAACATTGTTTCCTCCTTAAATATTTTCCCTTTTTTCTTGTCATGAAGTTATTACCAGAAGCCTGCAGGGTCACTACACGTTAAACACAAGGAACTTGGGAGAGATGATGGAATAAGTGTTTCTGTATAATGTTGTCAATGATAAAACATCAACCTTTGTGTTCCCCGATGGTGTTTTTATCTTCAATTACAATGATATACAGCACAGTCAATCAAAGTTGAAACATCTTTGTGCAAGAAAAACAATCAACGGCTGAAAAAGCAAAACTGCGCAAGGTTGGGTGTCATGCCTCGTACACATATAATTGGCACAAGCATACTCTCGTTGGTGTTTCTTGCTGTTTCTTGCTTTCTCAATCATCAGCTTTGTCAATCTTTGACACTTGATGCTCGCAGATCCTCGTAATCCGCTGGCTTCTCTACATGTTACCACACCGCCATGCCTTCTTCAAGTCTCTTCGCAATCCACTCTTAGCATCATCAGCAAAAGTCGAATCTTTATCACCGTTCTCGAGCCACTCCGACGCGACCCCGTCGACCCGGAGCGACGAAACGCACTCCGACCTCCTCGCCCTCTGCTCGAACTCGCAGTCGCTTCGCCGGACCAAGCAATGCCACGCTCTGGGAATCGTGGGTCGCTCCCTCCCTCGCAGCGTCTCTCTCTGCGCTTCGCTCATCTTGGGCTACGCCGGTCATGGGGACATCGCGGCGTGCCGCGTCCTGTTCCGTCAGACGGTCGTGCATTGCCACACGGCCTTCTTGTGGAACACCCTCATCCGGGCGCACTCCGTGTGTGGAGCTCGTGATGGGTTTGAGACGTACAACGCGATGATCAGGAGTGGGGTTCGACCTGACGGCCACACGTTCCCTTTCGTTCTCAAGGTTTGTGCGGATTTTGTGGAAGTGAAGAAGGGGATGGAGATTCACGGGGTCGTGTTCAAGTTGGGTTTCAACGGCGATGTCTACGTGGGGAACACTCTTTTGCAGTTTTACGGTAACTGTAGGGATTTGAGAGGCGCGGAGAAGGTGTTTGTTGAAATGGCCGAGAGGGACGTCATTTCGTGGAATACTGTTATTGGAGTCTTTTCGGTGAATGGTTTGTATGAGGAGGCATTTGTGTTTTTCAACAACATGAATTCGAGGTCTGGTATGAGGCCTAATACGGTGAGCGTTATTAGTGTTTTGCCGGTATGCGCCGGGCTCGAGGATGAAGTCATGGCGTCTCAGATTCATGCTTACACGGTCAAGGTTGGGTTGGTTACAAATGTGACTGTTGGAAACGCGTTGGTGGATGCATATGCAAAGTGCGGGAATGCAGTGGCTTCAAGGCATTTCTTTGACAAGATGGTTGAGAAGAATGAAGTTTCGTGGAATGCGATCATAACGGGCTTTGCTTATGGGGAGCGCAATGTAGATGCTTTGGATATTTTCAGGTCAATGGTCTCTGAGGGTCTGAAGCCAGACTCTGTCACCATTTCTAGTATGCTTCCTGTGCTTGTTGAATTACAGTTGTTTGATTTGGCCGAAGAGGTGCATGCATACAGCATACGAATGGGTATGGAATCTGATTTGTTCATCTCCAACTCACTGATTGACATGTACGCAAAGTCAGGCCATCCAACTAAGGCTTCTACCGCGTTTAACAAAATGAAGGTCTGCAATATAGTGTCGTGGAATGCTATGATTGCTAACTTCACTCAAAACAGGCGAGAGGTTGAAGCTATAAATCTTATACGAGAAATGCAAGTTCATGGTGAAGTTCCAAGCTCGTTAAGTTTCACGAACGTGCTTCCTGCTTGCGCTAGGATGGGTTCGCTTTCTACCGGAAAAGAGATCCATGCAAGGACATTTCGCATGGGACAGTCCTTTGACGTGTTCATCTCCAATGCCTTGACAGACATGTATGCAAAGTGCGGCTGCTTGACCCTTGCCAGAAAAGTTTTCAGCATGTCAAAGAGAGATGAAGTAACATACAATATACTAATTGTCGGCTATTCTCAAACTAGTTATTGCTTAGAATCTCTTCGTTTATTAAAAGAAATGCAATCTATGGGTATGAACTATGATATTGTTTCCTTTGTCGGAGCTATCTCAGCCTGTGCAAACATAGCTGCAATCAAGCAGGGTAAAGAAATCCATGGGCTACTGGTCAGGAAACAACTTCATACGCATCTCTTTGTTGCAAACTCACTGTTGGACCTATATACGAAATGTGGAAGGATTGACATTGCTAGAGAAGTATTTGATCGTATGCCACACAGGGATGTAGCTTCTTGGAACACTATGATCATGGGTTATGGGATGCTGGGAGAAATAGACACTGCTATTGACCTTTTTGAAGAAATGAGGAATGATGGTGTGGAATATGATTCTGTTTCATATATTGCAGTCTTATCAGCATGCGGTCATGGAGGGCTGGTGGAGAAGGGAAGGGAGTACTTTAAAGAAATGCGGTGTCAGAATCTTGAGCCAACACAGATGCACTATGCTTGTATGGTTGATATTCTTGGCCGAGCTGGCCTTTTTGAAGAAGCTCTGGAACTAATTAAAGGCCTAGCCTTTGAACCTGATGTTAATATCTGGGGTGCTTTGTTGGGGGCATGTCGTATGCATGGGAATATAGAGTTGGGCCGTTGGGTGGCTGATCATCTGTTCAAGTTGAAACCAGATCATTGTGGATACTATGTACTTCTTTCCAATTTATACGCAGAAGCAGGGAGATGGGATGAGGCAGATAGAGTGAGAGAATTGATGAAGTCAAGAGCAGTGAAGAAGAACCCTGGTTTTAGTTGGGTTCAGACACGCGATAAAGTGCATGCTTTTGTGGTCGGAGAGAAAGTAGAGGATTTAGATCCGTTTGTTTGGCTTGCAGAAGCTGGCTAGTATGTTCTAAAATGGACATTAAGAAGAGTGGCACATCAGCTAGGATCTCAAATGCTCTCTGCAAAGTCTACCCTGCAACTCAAGAACCAAGGGAAAAGACTGTAAGCGGCCTCTCAAGGTTCTTGCTTTGTTATACCCAAATAATTACATGCTCGCAATCACTATAATAGCTCTAAGACTTGAACTACAGCACAATAGAAAGTGATGGCAAATGATAATGCAATGAGATTACTCTGTTTAGAGACCATCACTTTCAATGTTTCCAGAGAACAGCAGATGAAAGCTTGTTAAAGTACAACAAATTACTTAACAAAAGCAAGGGGAACATCTACCCTGCACGAGAACGGAATTTACAATGCCCATGAAATCAAATGGATGTGAACCGTGAGATTTGAGGGAGGAAGCGTCATTGGGAATTGGACACTGTGGACTGTAGAAACTGGAGGTAAGCAATCTGGATCTAGCTCCCGCCAGGTAAAGCAGACTTACTAGAAAAGGGTGTATCCGAGTTTCAGATGAGATGCTTGGTGGGCATGAGAGCGCATTCAGGATCCATCTCGATGCGGCACATGCTACAGCGGTAGGTCAAGACATTGTCCGATCTCTTGCACGCAACACATGGTCGATCAAACATGGAATCCTTGGCTCGGAGGATGAGAGGATGTTGTGGATGTGATAAATGTTGGATTGCTCGCGGCAATTGCTCAGCACATGATTTGTGAATTCTGAAGGATGGGCAGTGTTGGCAGGAATAGCTCTCACTCGAGCAATATTTCTTACACGCTGAGCATATATCATCATCATCCACTTTCATCAGAGCCAAAGGGTGCTTGTGCAAGAAATACTGAATTTTCCCCTCTCCGACGAACTCATATTTTGTGGTTGGCTTGAGAGCACAATCGGGACTCAGGGTGAACTTACACTCCCTGCACCAATAGAGAAGCTTGCTGTCCCATTGGCCGCAGCCGCAGCAAGCGTATGTCGGTCCACCGAACACCAAAGGCAGAGGATGGAAAGGATGAAACGGATGGTGAGTGATCTTCAGGGGCAACTCAGCACAAGATTTATGTAGATGGAAGTCTGCACATTCTCTGCAGCTATACACAAGGTCCAAGCAGGATCGGCCGCACGCGGAGCAATTGATCCTGTAAATTCGGCCGGGATCTACCAGTTTGAGTTTCAAGGGGTGATGGTGGCTGAAGTGTTGAATCTCCATTCTTTTGAGGTCTTCTCCTGTATGGTCCGACCTCGAAGCACATTGACATCAAATGAACTTTGTGTATTTAAGCGTCGATTTCCTCGAAAACGGTCAAACGGAAAAGGCAAAGTCATGTGTTGTATATATTTTCTTGAGTATTTATTCGTTGTCTCCTTTTGTTTGCAAGTGTGGGTGGACATTGTCGTTTTGTGTGGAAAACAGCATGCAGGGGCTTGTACCATAACTTAGGGAACACGAAAGCTCTCCTTTATTGGCCATTCCCCAAATATGTATTTTCTAGTGCTTGGCCTAGGAAACATCTCCGTTCAATCATCCATTTTACCACTGTAAGAGGAATATTTCTTGTACGATTCATCTCGGTTGGCCTATGTAATTGGCGAACGTTTTATACGAAGCAAAACAACGATTCAACTTCGACCAGGAAAATCCTCATCAATGATTTCAAGGCCAACGATCTGTTGAATTCAAAGCCAGAACGTAAAGCAATAGAAATAATTCTGGATTTTCCATTTAGCAGGAGTGTGGATCTCATTCGAAATCACAAACATCTCAATTCCCGCGGTGAAAAAGAGTAAGAACATGTTTCTCTTGTCTCCCCTTTGCAGCAAGTGCAATTGGCCTTCACAAATCCACATAAGCTTGATGTGTTCTTTCAATTTCTCCATTTCCTCATAAATAAATAATTAAAAAAAACACAACTGAATGAGAAGGCGAAATCTCAACATGAGCCTGGAGTAGAGAACATGATTTCTCATTTGCGTCAACTCAGCTGAGTCCGACCCCAACCATCATTTGTGTCAACTGGCTGTCACCTTAAAAATCCAACAATGTTTCTGCCATAGGCATTCCCAGCAGCCGTGAAAAATCGGTCAATGTGATATCATTTGTACAAAAGAATTAGCATTCAATTCAGTCAAACCGCCGAAATTGGGAAATCCGAACCAATGCTATGATTGATGACAAACCACTGCCGAACAAGAGTCGTCGCCATCTAGGGTCCACATTTTCAACTCTTCAAGTCGCCTCCGAATTATATCCAGAGCAGCATCAGCAGACCAGTACAGTACCTTGTTTTCTAATCCGGGAGAAGCCCGGTCGAGGCTGCTTATGCCGATGTCAACCCCGAGGCTTCTATCATCAATCCTCTTGACCCTCGCCCTCTTGGATTCTAGAAAACTCGCTGCTATGTCTGCAAAATTGCTGTTTTCCTGTGAGATTAAAAGCTTATCCCACAAAGAATCTCCTGCTTCAACTACATGTACAAAATTATTGAGCCACAGTTTCCTCACAGCAGAGGAGCTCCGAACAAAAATAACACCCAAGCTCTTCCCTGCATATAAGTCAAAGGTGGAGTCGGTCAAGACCCGAAACATGCCTCCATTAGGAAAGATCATGTTTGCATCCACCACCCAAGCATTGTACCTAAGTTCTAAACATTTCTTAATCACATATGTACTCATCACAACATTCTTGAACAACTCTGGAGAGGAATTCTCAGGTCTCTTCAGTTTGTTAGCCCCCACACTATCCAGAAATTGGTCTGCATCAATAACAGGATGTCCCCTTCTAGCAAGATCAAACAGCAAATCTGACATAGGGCCCATAAGTATGTAGTTACGAATATTCAGCCTCTCAAAGTGGCAGAGCATGTTCCTGATGATGATCTCTTGAAACCCAAAGAGGCTAACAAACACTATAGTCTCATTTATTTGCACAGTGTCAAGAACAACACCAAGGTCATTGAAATTCCTCACAACCCTACCAGGAAGCACGTCTCTAAAACAAAAATCATACCACTTCAAATTGCTCAAGGGCTGCATCTCGAGAAGATTGAAATCATGAGGAGCTTCATTCAGAAGATGAGAATCTGGCCCAGCTGTTTTACCATAGTTGACACCGGTATCTCTGTGAGAGACGCTAAGTGCTCTTTCTTGTAAAAAGTTGGTATAAATGTTGAAATATCCACGATCATGAATGAACTTTATGAACCATGGAGTCCATATTTTCTCTCCCAACCTCCTGTACCATCCTGTTGTCACCTATATTTCCAGACTCAAGTCATCAAATGAACATGATGAGGAGATAATCAATGTGATAAGAACAGAGTAAGAAAGAGATTTTCAAACTACCATTCCCTCAAGGATTGGCTTGATGCCCTTCGCCTTGTGATAGTCATACCACCTCCTAAACTCCTTCCAATGCTTTGGAAAGAGAATCTGACCCCAAGTCCCAACTAACTGATACAGGAAAACTCGAGTTGTGCCATCAACCTGCAGTTTGTTTCCATGTTTACCTGGCCACAGCAACCAAACATATTTTACTAGATTACATAATAACCGAACATCCAGTGAGAGATATGGATCAGGCAACTGGAAGGATCCAGGAGATAGTTTTGATTTCTCTACAAATTAGTGAGGAAAAAAAAAGGGTCTAACAATGAAAGGAAAACAAGAAATGGCAGCTCGTTAAGCATCAACTCTCCACTTGTTTAAGGGCTCATTCTCAATGCTTTCAGCACCAGCGATCTTTTCATTTGTTTTTCTTCTTAAACCCGTCGGCCAGAAAGGCCCCAATCTTGTTTTGTTTTAATGATCTTATACCATACACATCTTCCCATGGACAGGTCATGCAAAAAGTGGGACTAGTTGTCTTCTGTATTACCGTCAGATATATGCCAGAGATTACCAGTATGGGTTTTGAATTTACCAGCTTATAAAAAAAAATAAACAGATATGAGAAGGATAACAACGTGGCGTTGGGGCACCTATTGAGAAGTTGCACGTGGAACCATATAAATAGAATTTTAAAAAAACAGCTTTATCAGAATGACTACAAATTATATCGGAAATGATAACCAGTATATACTCTGCCAGCAATTAGTCATTACAAGAAAATGCTCTACCCCAGTTTGAGGTATTCAAGTAAGTTCTGGTGTCCTGGATAAGTCAAAAAAAAAAAATCTTAAATCTTCTCCAAACCTTAATCGACTCGACCACAAGCAGTTTTGATGATATAAGCAAAGATTAGACCACAGTTTTCTAATAAAAACATCTTGTAGCATTAATAAATGCTTAGACTGCATGTCCGACATCTTTTGTATTGCAATTGCCATCACCAGACAACTGTATACTCTCTCTCATGTTGCAATCCACAATGAGACCTTGGTGCCCATTTATGCTGACACCAATTCCACAGTTCCTGAAGGCAAAACCCGCTTGCCCAGCAAAATTAAGACGAAATCTCACAGCGTTGATGATAAAAGATTCAGCAGAATCTGCGAAGCGTCACTGCAGAGTCCAAAATCAAGCTACGATCTTAAAAATTTCAGACTTAGCATCGGCGAGATCACAACAAGCCCTCTTGACATTTCTAAGAATACTCGAATCCTTACTGAGCATTGAATTAACATCACCTTTCAACATAAATCCACAGAGATAGTGTTGCAAAGTTAAGTTAAACCAAACGGCAGATTCAACCTGAGCTCCATTGGCAAGCTACATCATTCCATCTCCCCCCATATATTAATTCGGCAACTCAAGAAAACTCAAAAATTGCCGAGAGAATTCTTCAAATGAAAGGTACCTGGGACAAACCTTGGTCGCTGAAGCGTCACTCCGTATATCATCGGGCTAAAATTCGACGCATTGTAGTAAAAGTTCCATATCACGGACTTAACGAACTTGTAGAAAAGCGGCGAGACCTCCAGGTCATCCTCGACGATGAAGGCGAACTCATCGTCGGAGCTCGGCCACCACGCCTCCAACCACTGCGCCTGCAGCCCCGCGTTGGCCGTCCGGTAGTGCACCAGCTTGTCGCCGAACTCCCACCTGAACCCGTCGACAAAATCCAGGATCTCACGCGAGGCGCCCAGGCTCGATTCCACGTCCCCCGACCCGTTGCCGAAGTGGTCGATGTGCACGTGGAGGTGGACGGTGTCGGAGAGGTAGTCGGCGGCGGCGAGGGAGCGGAGGCAGCGGGAGAGGGAGTCGAGGCGGTTGAAGGCGAGGACCTTAATGAGGAGGGTGAAGTTGGGGGGGCCCGGCGGCGGCGCTCGGGCCGCGGGGCGGGAGCCGGGGAGGAAGCGGGGGCCGCGGTCCGGGTTAGGGTTCCGGGAGGCGGGGAGGAGGGAGGTGTTGGAGTGGCAGTAGAGGAGGAGGAGGACGCAGAGGGAGAGGAGGAGGACGACGACGAGGTGGTGCCTCTGCGGCGATCTCGCCATCGGAGCTCTCTAGGGTTTGCGCGCGCAGGGTGAGAGAGAGAGGGGAGGAGAGATCTCGGGGAGAAAGATGGCGAAGCTGAAACCTTCTTCGGCGTCGATGGCGGAGTGGAAGAGAAGAGCGGTGCTTCGCTGGCTAGTCCGCGGCGGTGATCACGTGACGTTGGCCTCTTTGTCACGTGAATGGAGCAGGTAAATATTCTGAAAATAATCGCTTTTTGTATTGGAGGTGAGCAACGGAAACCGTTTTTTTTTAATTTAAATAAAAAAAAAGAAACCGTCCGGACCGGAACCGCCCAGACCAACTGGTTCTGGATGGTTTCTGATTTCATGTGTGAAACCATTCACCTGGACCAAACTGTTCCTAGAAGCTCCGTTACCGGTTACCTTTTGAAGGAGAGTCGCTCCTGCCTATTCCAATGAGTTGAACTCTTCCCCGTCATGCTTCCGATGCCTTTAATCATCTTTGTCGTCGTTTCTTGCCATCTTCGAGCCGCACCTCCCCTCTCCTATTCATCTCCAACTAGAAGTTCTATTACCATAGCTCATTTTCATGGGAGACGCCATCTAGAACCTCCCCATGCAGTTCGATCGGTAATCGCGGTTGGGATTTCTCCTCGGCAAGGCAAGGTTCGAAATCTTTTGTCTCGGTACGTCTATGAGCAAGAACAAAGAGTGATCTAGTATTAGGTCTATTGTTGAGGATTTGATCTAATCTCTGTTGATGGATTTGGTCCAGTTCAGTCTGGTTTTAGGACCCGATGGGCTGCTTTCGAGTGGGAACCAAAACCACCCGGATCGCTCCTAACTTGTGTCCTTTGAAATAAGTGGTCCATGAAAACTGTATTCATTATTGATGACAATTTATATTTTAAATATTTTTGTAAACAATAAAAAAAATATTTTTTAGTCATTCATTTTTATAAATAATGTAAACAATTTTTTGTAGGAAAAATTTTTCAATTATTATTTTTCACGAAAGAAACGGAGCCTACATATCTAGTCCTTATAATCTTGATGGAATTCACTTTGGTTATTCATTTATTACATCTACACTAAGCATATAAAAAAAGAAGAAGATATGTGGATTCCTCATTGGACAATTGAAATGAGTACCTCGACATAGTTGTGTAACCGTATTTATCCACTACTTTACCCAACGATAAACGTGGAAAAAAAAAATTACATTGACTGTGAACGTGATAATTATCCCTACTTTATCCGGTTAGCAAACCAATCCTTACATTATTTATTTTTCAGCAAATTTAAGCCCTTCCGGCAAAATTCTCATCGTCATATTTGTCCAAGATTTGCTAGGTCATTACCGACTATTGACAATAGCGCCTATGTACAGTGTACAAGCATCTCAACAAAATTTACACTTTCAGTTCTTGTACTATTTGGAGTATTCAGATGTAGTCCTTGTACTTTGTATTTGCAAAAATATGAGTTCTCGTAAAGATTCTACATATTATTTCTTAAAGAAAATACCATTAAAATGCTAAATTATGCTCACCATGATAATAATACCTTGATTTTTTTTTTATCACCAAAAATCTCAAACTTGTTTATTACAACGCAAAACAATCCAGTCGAGAGCCTAGAATCGGTGACTCTACTAGCCATGGCCGACGCCCCCCGATAATGGGGCGGCAGACACAGGTAGAGGGCCTTTGTTTTCTTCCTTTCCTTTTTAAGTTTTAGCTTTTTTTCTATTTTGAGTTTGTCTCTTTATGGAATTTTTTTTTGGCTTTTTAACCTAATTTAATTAAGATTTTGTGTAAAAATTAGGATTCGGATCAAAACAACGTCGTTTTAGTGCTTTAATTAACCTTAATGCCACATAGGACGTTACGTGGGAGAGATGAAATATTAGATGATGTTAGCATGGGCGGGAGCCGGGAGGAAGCGGGGGCCGGGGTCCGGGTTAGGGGTTCCGGGAGGCGGGAGGAGGGAGGTGTTGGAGTTAAATTGAGGAGGAGGAGGACGAGAGGGAGAGGAGGGGAAACGAGGTGGTGCCTTGCCTAGAGCTCCTCACTAGCTGAGAGAGAGAGGAGGAGAGATCCGAGGGAGAAAGATGGCGGTCGAAAGCCTGCGCGCGTCGATGGCGGAGTGGAAGAGAAGAGCGGTGCTTCGTTGGCTAGTCCGCGGCGGTGATCACGTGACGCTGGCTTTTGTCACGTGAATGGAGCAGGTAAATATTCTGAAAATAATCGCTTTTTGTATTGGAGGTGAGCAAGAGAAACCGTTTATTTTTATTTAAATCGAAAAAAAAAAGAAACCATCCGGACCGGAAACCGCCCGAACCGACTGGTTCTGGATGGTTTCTGATTTTATGTGTGAAACCATTCACCTGGACCAAACTGTTCCTAGAAGCTCCGTTATCGGTTACCTTTTGAAGGAGAGTCGCTCCAACCTATTTCAATGAGTTGAACTCTTCCCCATCATGCTTTCGATGCCTCCATAATGGGGCGGCAAGCACAGGTAGAGGGTCTTTGTTTTCTTCCTTTCCTTTTTAAGTTTTAGCTTTTTTTCTATTTTGAGTTTGTCTCTTTATGGAATTTTTTTTTGGCTTTTTAACCTAATTTAATTAAGATTTTGTGTAAAAATTAGGAATGAATCAAAAAACATAGAAAAAAGGAAAAAATATCAAAAAGTAAAAATGATGAAAATGCCCGGTCGGGTTGATCGGGGAGGAGGGAGGTGTTGGAGTGGAGGTCAAGCCCGATTTTTATATTGACATAGCGGTTATTCATTTTTACATCTACACTAAGCATAAAAAAGAAGAAGATATTTAGATTTCAAACAATTGAAATGAGTGCCTACACTTGTGTAACCGTATTTCCAACGATAAACGTGGAAAAATTTAAGCAAATTTAAGCAAAATGCCATTAATTGAAACAAGGTCCCTTTTTTTCATATTGACATGGCAATTCCTTATTTGAAAATTTTCCTTTATCAAGGGACATTTATATCTTCCTTTATCCCGGGAATGTATATCTAGAATTATCTAGAAGACCCTTTTTCACAATCTCAAAATAATTAGAACATTCCTTTTTGGATAACTTCAATCAAGTTCACTAATCCATTTTAGTTTTTTTTACGGGAAACATTGCGAAAAGAATTTCTTCTTTTTGGGGCACCTAAAAAGAGAACCGTGATTCTATATCGATTAAATTATATACAAATAGTATATCGTTATTTATCTCGTAATTACTTACCATTTTATATTGCTCATGACATCCTTCATAACATACTTGGCCTGTATGATAACTACTCATTTAATATTATCGCGACGAAACAAAGTTTCCACAAATAAATATAAAGTCATGCATAATATATTGATTTCACACTAGATAGATATAATGACTTAATGCACAATTAATAACGTGGACCGCTTGCGCTGACAGAGACACGATCGAAAGCGTACTTGGGTCGGCTTAGCGATTCGCGATATAATCGACCGGTCAAATTGTTATGTTGACCCAAACTCGGGTCGGAAATTGACCAAAAGTCTTCATATTCTCCGGAATTTACAGAGCAGGGACATCTTTTTACCGCGTCGATGTCAAAGCACGAGCAGCGGAAAGAACGAAAGCGGCACGTCGGTTCAAATGCCGACCTTTTCCATGAGAATTTGATACTGCACTTTCCTCGTTGACCTTTGTATTGACGGAAGGCCCAAAAAAAAGTATTCCAGAGTTTGTTCTTTTCCTTTTTTATTTTTGTTATTTAATGATTATCAAAAGTAACTATTTACTTTACTGCCTAAATCAGAAATATTATCGAATTTCAACGTATTATGAAAAAGATGCTTGCGAATCCATCTGTGAATATTTATGTATCGTGAAGGTTTTGGAGCTCCGTGGTAAGCAAAAAAGTCGGAGGAGGTTTCGGGGCAAGATTCGGACTTTGTTTGGAGTGACTTTTAGTTTTGAGTTTTTGCTTCCTTTTTTTCTTAAAATCTGATGACGCTTGATTGGTTTTGCTTGGAACTCGGATTTAATTGGGACATCATGTTAGTTTCCCTCCACGTAACCAGGTAATTATGGCCGTCGGCCCTAGGTTACAAGATAATGATACATAGTATAATTTATTCGCAACTTTTTAATATGTCGAATTACATTTTAGGATTTATGAAAGTGAAAAAAAAGTCACTTCATGACTTGTCTTAATTTCCATCAAGCAAAATTTTAAATTAAGTATAAAGTAAAATACAAAAGTCAAAACGAAATTAGTTTATTTGACTTTTAGAATTTTAAATATGGATTATTTAGAGTGAATTTTTACTTTTTCAATTTTGACTTTTCTCGAATCTCGTGGGTACGAATGTTGACTTTTTTTTATGTAAAATATTGAAACCTTCAAAAATAGTCTCACGTTGAGACGTAAATCGATATACAGTTTGTTTAAATTTAAGTATTACTTTAAGTTTTGACGGGAAAGTAAAAAACAAAAATTACTTTCGACTTTGAGAAGTGTAGACAAGCACTTTTATGCATTATTAAACATCTAAATTACAAATATAAATATATATCAATTATCATTTACAGGGTTAAATCACTTCATTATTTTCCAGGAATCCAAAATTATGTTCTTTTGATGGGAGAGTGAGATGCCTCTTATGGGATCGTTTTTTAAACCTGAATTCAGACTTATATAACTTAAAGTCATGGCTATTATTTTACATCGGAAAAACACTACGGGTGCGTTTATTTCACGGAAAATGTAACGTCTTTTGAAAAATGTTTTCGAAAAATCATTTTCCAGAAAAAAAAGTTAGTTTTTTCCTTTGTTTGATGATATGTGATCGAAAACATTTTATGGTGTTCGGATCTCATTTGGGAAATGATTTCAATCCCATGATTTTATCTCAGGTAAAAAAAAATTCAAAAATTTAAATATTTTATTTTTAAAAATAAAAAGAAAGAAAGAAAGAAAAGAAAGGAATAAAATATTAAAAAATAAAGAGAAGCAATTCCGAAAAGTATTTTCATCTTCTTAGATTAGGGAATTTACTTTTCTAATTTTATACACGAATGTTTTCTTTGACCAGAAAGTATTTTCGGTTGACTAATGATTTTCGGTGAACCAAAGCGGGTAAAAGTCCGAAAAATAGATTCTCAAAAATACTTTTTCGAAACAAAGGCACCCTAAGAAATATGTTCAAATCGTCAGAGAAAATATCTCTTTACAATTGACATCGAGACCAGTAAAGCAATTCTTGCATCCTTGACAACTTCAGTAAGATTTCCAAAGTTGACAGATCCATTAATTACAGATGTGCCTTACTCTGTCTTTCCCTGTATATAAATCATAGATTAGGAAAATTATACTATTGCATTTATTTTAGTTAACGTCTCTCCATAAAATCATCAACTATTTGGTACTTTAAAACGCGAGAAATTACAGTACGGTCCATTTTGTTTACGAGCAATATTTGGAAATTACAGTACAAAATGTTGTGTTTGCATTTTGTTTACTATACTGGAAAGCGTGTCGCCTCAAGGGATTTCTCCCCATTGTCGGTCATTTGTGCATGGGTTTCCTAGGTTAAAAAAAAAAAAATTATTTGGAATTGCTTGGCTATATGAGAGCACTTTCTCCCATGCAAGTGTGCGAAAAAAAAAAAATGTTAGTAGAGCCATCTTTCCACGTCGTGTTAATCTTTTTAACTCGAGTTCTAGCTTAATTAAAGTACGACAAGCTTAATATATATCGGACATCAAATAAATAAAGTATCGGCAGCCTCGCTTTAATCTATATATATATATTTCACATTTACTTTTGATCGGTTCCGTCTTCCATGTCATCGGCACGATAATCCGTGAAAAATACTTTAGGATAAAAAAAAAATATCAATTGATTGGAACTTATGTATTGTCTCCGTCACCGGTCGACTGGTAATAAGTAGTTAATCATAATTTTTTTTATAACCGATTAATTTATTATTATTATTATTATTATTATTATTTTTGGCATCCTCCATGGCCGGCCGCCGGTGTACTGAACTGATGATTTTCTTCTTTTCGAATAATAAAAAAATTTTTTTTTGGGGGGAATCGACCGATCAAGTAGTGGGACCCGCCAAAACGTGGGTTTGGGTTTTGAATAAAAGTCCTTAGCGCCTTTTTTGTGCCGCTTTCTTACTACATTCCCATTCATTTAAAGCGTTAGCGTGCGAATAATTAAAAAAAAATTTAAAAAATTTTAAGTTAATGACCGAGATTAGCATAAAACCTTTTTGAATTAAGAACTGGAGCAAAAAACACAACTTTTTTTATCCCCTTGAGAAACTATTAATCTTCCAAAAAGTAATATTAGTAAATAACCCGATAAGCATAATCCCACGCGGGCCTTGCCGAAAGGGTTCAACATTCGCCACGGAACGTATCTCGACTCACTTGAAAAAGATCAGAATTCGAGACCGATTCAAGTCTATCACCACCTAATAGAGATTTCTTCACGTGGGGTATTAAATTGCCCGAGATTGGTTAAACCGGCGGAAAAGGGATCCATCCCGCACGGCAACCAAACTGCGTGACAGCGGCGCACGGGGGAGTAAATTGATTAGAAACCGAGAGATTCGACGATTCAAACGCAACCTTAATCAGGATGCGCACATGGCAAGCAATTCAACAAGTCGGAAAACACGCCAATTCAACATCGAGTAATTTGCCTATCACTGTCGTCCTCGTGTTACTCGATCTCTCTCGGGAAGATTTTCATCTGTCCCGGTGACTGAAGTGATGTGACCGACCGATCATATTGTTCGAGCCTATATTTGCGATCCGAGGCGACACTTGAAACTTTGAGATTATAGTTAATTTGGCGACGTCACGTGCCGGCGTCACCGTCGCAGGAGCAAGACTTTGTCGTGTCGCGGCTCAAAGAGTTGAACCGCGTAGATGTCTCCCTCCATCTCTCTCCAAAAGCCAAGAAGTAAAACACGGGGGGGGGGGAGACGAGCGAGGGCGGCTTTTCTACTCTCTCTCTCTTTCCCCCTTTGCTTTTGAAAAAGCACAAGCACCAACCTTTACCTGCTCCTCTCTCTCTCTCTCTCTCTCGCCTCATTCCCATGCGCAGTCGCATTCAATCTGTGCGGGAGGGCGATTTCAATTCGAAGCGAGAGCTCCCCCTTCTCATCATCATCATCATCCCCTCTGAAATCTTCTGCCGAAGCTTTAAGGCGGAGGAGGAGGAGTTCATTTACTCCTTCATTTATTCAGTGATCTTGTTCTTTCGTGGGTCTAACGCTCGGGTCGTCCTTCCTCCTTTCTCGCGGGATCCGTGAGTCATCTCCTCGCTTCCCTTTGCTCCTCCTTGGTGTGTGTCTCTCTCTCTGCCTCCCTCACCTGGGTTTTCCATTTCGTTGCTCTGGTCCTCTGCTTGATCGTGCTTCTCTGCGAATTGTCAGTGTCGCTTGCTGTTGTCGCTTGTTCTTGCTCCGGAGGTCCTCCTCCGGTTGTTTTGGATTCTGGGTCGTTGCTTCTTTTTATTTTTTGTAAACTTAAGTGGTCTGTTTCTCGAAGAAAAGTGTCGTTCCGTTGATTCGGAGATTATCTGTATCTGACACGACTAGCTGTAAAGTTCTCTGGGATGGGCTCCCTTTTGCATTGGTTACCTGGGGGGGTTTTGTCTTACTTATCTTTTGTCCACAGGCTTCGAATTTGAAAGATATCTGGAGCAATTCCGTGTTGATTTGGCCTAATTCAAAGCACTTTGATATATTCTTTTTGTTGGATTCTTTGGACGAAAATTATTTCTGTAGCCTTTTGATATATTCTTTTTTTTTTTTGGATTCTATGGAGGAAAATGATTTCCGTCTTCTTTTTTTTATTTCGTTTTCTTTTTTCTTTGTGTTTAAGCTTTGTGTTTGGTTTGGTTTAGTTGACAGAGCAAATTCGTTTCCAGTATGACGAGGGTCAGCCGAGACTTTAGCAACACTATGCCAAAGGAGGCCTTTGCTGCGGTGTCAGCCGATGTGATATTTGCTTCTAGTCGTTTCCCGAATTACAAGATCGGGGCTAATAACCAGATTATTGATGGAAAGGATGATCACAAGACCTTGTCGATGAAGGAAGTCGTTGCGCGTGAGACTGCTCTATTGTTGGAACAGCAGAAGCGTCTATCAGTTCGTGACCTCGCCAATAAGTTCGAGAAGGGGCTGGCTGCCGCTGCCAAATTGTCTGAAGAGGTAAATTTTTCCTGGGGTTTCTTGATTGAGTTGAACATTTGTCTTGAATTTTTTTATTGTCTCAGCTAGTTTATGCTGTCAAAAAATTGGAGTTCAGCCAGAACATACTCTTGAAGATCATGAAATTCATGTTTCTCATGTTGAGGTCATTTATAGTGGCAGTCTTATGAGGGATTGGTTGATTGCACTTTATTAGGGTGTGTTTTACATTTCATCGTGTCACCTCTGTCTCTCAATTATGATGCTTTCAGCTAAGAGTTATCTTGGCTTAGCTGCTATGTGCAATTGAATAGTGGCTATCTTGCGTGGACTTCAGGCTAGACTTAGAGAGGCTGTTTCCCTGGAAAAACATGTTATCTTGAAGAAGCTTAGAGATGCATTGGAAGCGTTAAAAGGACGTGTTGCAGGACGGAATAAGGATGACGTAGAAGAAGCTATAGCTATGGTGGGACTCTTCTCCCTGCTCCTCCTATCATCATTTCTTATTGAGTGCCTTTGCCCTGTATCATAAATCGGTGAAACTCAAAAGCTGACCGTTGTCTGTTCGTGTTTTTGCGTGATTGAAGTTAGCTCAAACCTTTTATATATCATGTTTTGAGTGCTCAGACAGGTTATATTATGGTAGGGTGGCAGCTTGCAGGGTGTCTAGAAAGGAACCCCAAGGATAATAACTTAACTTTGTAGACATGAACTTCAAATGGTGGATTGAAATGCCTGATGCTCGATTGAATATAGGCACTTATTTGGATGTTCACTTCCACTGGTTCACTTGCATGTTATTCTCTTGATGTTCGAATCTTGCCATTTAGATTACAGGCATATTTAGAGGTTACTTTTACTGCTCATGAACCAATCATCCTTTCTATATTTGTTTGTCTCATGAAATTGGCGTAGAATGAATTGAGTTATGGTTATGCTAAGTAAGATTGACTACATGCAGCAGCACTTCTTAAATGGTACTATCCATGTGGTTTTCCTTGTGCATGACCTGGACTCAATGGCTGCTACTTTTCTGTTTCTCTGGTTGTCTTGCTTTGTGTCTGTTTGATTGATTATTTTATAGCCCGTTCTATATAGATAGATTCGTAGAGTTGTGGAATGACTGCTTTGTCTTCCAACACTATGGTTCGTTCCGCTTACCTAATGGAAATATTTTCTTACTATAGGGTGGATCTCATGGTGATATCTTTCACAATATGATTTCGATTGTTTGATGCTGCTTATGCTGTCAACTGAAAGAATTTAAGCAAGTTTCACTTTCTTCTAGGTGGAAGCTTTAGCGGTTAAGTTAACTCAACGAGAAGGAGAGCTTATTCAAGAAAAGGCAGAGGTGAAGAGTCTAGCAAATTTCCTAAAGCAGGTATAATTTGTGCTCGGTCAACTTGTGTCAGTGTTTCGAATTGTCATGGTCTGTCATTCCGGTGAGGTGGTCATGATGATATGGACAAGGAGGACTGATGCCTATTGGCTTTCGCACTCTAGTTTACATTGTTGATTTTCGAAATTGGAGTGAAAATTCGTTGCTCTTTTCCTACACAAATGAGCTTTAAATGTTCATCCCTAAATGACCATAAAATGATTGTGATTATTTTTTCTTTTCTTTGCGCTTGTTTCAACCAATTAGACCGTTAGAAGAGTGATGCTTTCTTGAATCCATGGCAACCAAATGGACTTATTCTTTTCTCATTCAATTTTTAGTCATTATGTGGATTGCTTGGTTGTTAATTCGGTAGGCTGCCATTTTCATTGTAGGCGTCAGAGGATGCCAGGAAACTTGTCGAAGAGGAAAGAGCTTTTGCTCGGGCGGAAATTGAAAGTGCTAGAGCTGCAGTACAAAGAGTGGAAGAAGCCCTTCAGGAACATGAAACCATGTCTCGGGCATCAGGCAAACAGGTGCTTATATGGTCCTCAGTGAAAGCTTAGAGTCCCCAGTTTTTTGTTTCCACCTATACAAGCTCCATGGACATTTGACCGCATCATTTATTGCAATTTATTCCTCAAAAAGTTAACTTTGTTACTAAGAATATAGGTTAAAGAAAGTCACTTTGCATGTTAAATTCATCATTTGCCGTCTGGGCTTTTACAGAGATATTTTTTGTAGTGTAAGTGGATGATCTCGGTTGTGTTATGTGCTTTGGATGAATCTAAGTCTCAGGTATTTTCAGGATCTGGAGGAATTGATGAAGGAGGTTCAAGAGGCTAGACGTATCAAAATGTTGCATCAGCCAAGCAAGGTACATTTTGTGTTAGTGTTGATATTTTTTGGTCTTGAAAGCCATAGGCGATTACCAGGCACTACATAATAGATGCTATCCAAATCAATACGGAGATTATATCCATCCATGGATGGTATATTTTGTACATTGCGAGATTTCCTCTCCACACTCTTGTTTTGCATGCACCAATATACATGGTGCACATATATGTATATAATTCCAGTATGGATAGCGAAAATAAGGTGCCAGGTGCACTGAATCCGGTCTACCCTAACCTTGAAAGGGCCTATACTTAGCTCTCGAAAGAATGGAGGAGTTCATGCACTTGTAGCGAAAGCAACATGAAGCCACTTACTTTTCTTTTGCTTTTCACATGCATCCGGCCTTTCCATTTTTTTAACCTTATATCCTATGGATGGTGAAAGTGGTTGTTGAATACTATAGGGGAATGTGGTCTTTGGAGGAAAAGGGCACACAAAAATGTTCTATTTTGGAGTTTTGGGAGCTTGATTGGTCAGGATTCTGTATATATGCACGTGCCTTTATGCAGAGTACTCTTAAGGAAATCAAATCCTTTCCCTAAGGCTGTGTTTCTGCTTTCAGCAATTCTGTTTCTCACTAGAATCAATTGTGTACACATAATGTGGCGCCTACTGCTAAGCACTCCAGGCAGCTATGACATGCAGAAGAGCATTTGATGGACTTCATGTTTTGTTCCTTAAAATGTGTTTATCTTTTGACATCCCTGCTTCCTACATTTTTTGTTTCCTGTTTCTATCTGAAGACTTTCTAAATTGTCGTTTCTCCTCTCTATTTTTGTTGTGTCTACAGCAGTGTACAACTATGTTTGGCTTCTTTTTAACAACTAGTATTGGATCATGTGCGATGCACTTGAGTTGCCTTGATATGATAATCATTTTACAGTCTTGAAGTACAAGCTCTTTAACAGGGGTTGACTTGCCAATTTAATCATCTGATTAAAGCTCCATCTCTTTGCCTGCATATTTTAGAGAGTTTAGATTCTAACATAATTGACACACTACTGTAGGTCATGGACATGGAACATGAACTTTGTGCCTTAAGGAGTCAACTTGCTCAAAAGTCCAAACGTGCGCTTCATCTTCAAAAGGAGGTTGGTGTACTGATAGGCTTGATTATTGATCTTTTGAAGGTCAATATGCACCCGTGTAGCGATTGGACATGATTCTTGCAAAGTTTGTTTGGTCATAGGTTGTTCTGACGTTAATGCAAACAAACAATGACATTTGTGTTTACTTTTTCTTATCTCCTGGTTTTTTATCTTTTGCCCATATCTTTTCCTCCCCTTATCCAGTTGGCAATGTGCAAGAGAGGAGAGAAGAATCCTCTTCTATATGAATTAGATGGCCCTGAAGCTTTGGGATCCATTTTGCGTATTCTTCCTAGCTCTGATAATGCTCCAGAAATTTCTGAGTTCTCAGTCCAATGGTATCGCTTATCATCTGACGGTGGCAAAAAGGAGCTCATTTCAGGTATCTATTTCTACATTAGACAGATCAGTTTATAGGTCCACATGCTAAATTTTGTTTTCTTTCTGGCTGGATCTGTGGAAGCTAAGATTGAAGTTTTGCAACTCCCTGGCTCCTAGCACAGGGCTTTAGTACCTTAACAGACAAAGATGCTTGACATGCATATTCTTTTCTTTTTCCTCATTTTTTTTTTTCGCAGAAAGCTTGCTAGGGTGATGCCTTTTGTGCTGCATGGGGTTTATAGGTTACTGCTGAGCAATGACCTCTATGGCTATATGCCTATCCACTGCTTTTATTTGGCAAGGAAGGTGTACGTAGCCTTAAGAAAATTTCAATGTAGGATAACTATGTATGTGACACTTTGTTTTTAGGTTTGTTTGATGCAAAATATTGTTTTGCACGAGTTCAATCTGCTTGCAGGAGACTTGGTGGCTTAAATAAAATATTTTTCTGGATAGTTAACCATGCTAGTGGTAACACTATGGAAAGAGGAAAATCTATGTGGGAACTTAGGTTACATCTTTTAAGAATCAGTCATGTGTAAAATTTTTAGATGTTCACATCAAAGTAAAACTCATTGATCTGGTGGTTTTGGAAATCTGTGCTAAAGTATAGAAAAATGGCAGAATTAAGGCATATTATTTACGCCCAAGCCTTGAAATAAGTGGTATTGTCTGGTTGATGCTACCAATTTCATTGGTCACCATGCAGGAGCTACCAAACAAGTTTATGCCCCAGAACCTTTCGATGTTGGGCGAGTTCTGCAAGCTGATATATTTTCAGAGGGCCAGCACATTACACTGTCAACCACTGGCCCAATTGAGCCAGGTATGCTCTTTATAGTCTATATTCCTATTTACTTCTCTCTTTCTATCTGAATTTACTGCTTTTTGTGCCTATGTATGTTTTTGTTAAAGCAAAGACTAATGTCATGTATTTGTTGAGCAGCTCCAGGTCTTGGAAGTTATGTTGAGGCACTTGTTCGGAAACATGATACTGCATTCAATGTATGTCTCCCACTTCCTATTTAATGGACCAGATTGGTCTTCCGTACCTATCTGGAAGAAGCTATGTCCTCAATGTTCAATTGTCTTTTTATGTCCTTTTTCGATGTAAGCATCTGAGATCCATGAAGCTTGTTTGATATATTGTGCATGCAACTGCTTGATTTTTTCATAAGTGTGTGGATTGCATCTCCTGTCTCAAGATGAGTGATGGCTGTGCCCTACATCTCAGCTTCATTTAAGTAAATATAGGTTGTAGTGAAAGCTTGCATTTGTGTCAGAATCTTGGTGTATTGCCTTGCTGCTCAAAATGAGATTGTCTATGCATCTCTTTGAAGATGATCCTGTATGTTTTCTTACATAAACTCTGCATGCACTTTTCTAATATATGCCTGTTGTGATGTAGGTAATTATCTCTCAAATGAGTGGTGTAGATCGCATATCGGAATCTATTCACGCCCTTCATGTGGGGAAAATGAGAATGAAGCTTACTAAAGGAAAGACAACAGTTGCTAAAGAATACTATTCCAGCTCTATGCAGGTATAAAAAAAAAGTTCAAAAATTGCTTTGGAATGAAATTTTATGCATTAGCCAAGGAATGAGGCATCAAACTTTTTTTTCCACTGGGGGCTAATCAGATGTGTCTGAAAGTTTCTGTGTGTCCTTGCTGTGGCTTGACTGGGCATTTATTGGTTTCTATACCATGCTGTTAAACCTTGAACAGAAATCTGCTTAGGTTGCTTTTCTGCTGTCCGTTTGCTGAAGTTTATTGTTGGGCCTGGATATCGGAACAATAGCAATCCAATAATATGAGATCAGTGAAAGAAATTGTGAATGTTTTCAGAAGATCTATAGAATTGTGTCAGCACATGCATACAATTTTGTCGATATGAGCTGTCTTCAAAGCTATATCACTTGAAACTGATGTTGCAAATGCCAAGACACAGGCCATCTTGGTCAGTGCATGCATGCACAGACAATAGAACCCAAGTCAGAAATTGCTGCTGAAGTAGATATCCAAACTTAGCACTCGAATGTCTATCTAAGTGAATCCATGTATTTACATTATCCGATTTCTTCAAGCACATGTTAACCGTCTTGAGTTTGTGGGGTCGTCTCATGCAATTCACCTGCTGTTTAGCTGTGTGGGGTTCGAGGAGGTGGAAATGCTGCACCACAAGCAATGTTTTGGCATGTTAAGAATGGTACTTCCTTCGTATTAGCATTCGAATCGGAGCGAGAAAGGAATGCGGCCGTAATGCTTGCCAGGAGGTTTGCCTACGACTGTAATGTAAGTCTTTGAGCATGTTCCCGCGTCTAATTCTCGTTTTCCTTGTTTTAATTTTCAGTTGATACTGTTAAAAAAGAAGCTGAACGAGAGTGTTTAACTTGGCAGATCATTCTTGCGGGGCCAGATGATAGATCTTTATCGTCTACCGCCCAATAGATGCCCATTAAATTGCCTTAACAAACATGTAATTATCCGAGTTTCTTTTTCATCCCATGTATCATAAGTTTGTAAGAGTAGAATGTCGGCTTTATGGTCCTTGCAATTAGCTGTGTTGCTTTCTCAGGCTTCCATTTTCCTTTTCCCTTTAAATTCGTTTTGGCCCCAGTTTTGGGCTGCTAATTCTAGCCCTCCAACATTCAAGGCACCCTTTTATCTGCCTTAGTCATTGGATTGTAACAGCATGAGTTTTCTTGCTGCAAAATCTGTCGCTTTTGTGTGTTGATTTGACTGATATTTGGTTCATGGTAAATGAAATGCTTGGAATTGTGGAAAGAATGATTCGGCTGCTCAACATGTACGTGGCATATTTTGTGTGATTTCTGGTACTAACTATTGTTACTAATAGATTGAAACCCACAATTTCTTATTCACTGCATTTGCAATTCCATTGACATAAATGAACTCTGTTGGTAACATACAGACCGGTCGAAATTATAGATTGGTACGGTCGATTATATGCTGTCATTTACCGCTGAAGTACTCCAAAAATAATTGATGTCATTTACCTAATCACCATAATTGAGGCACCTCAATTATGGTGAGATCAACAAAAGTTTTCACCATGGGAAATTCAGGCGGGTTTGATTGCCCAAACCCAAACCGACCCAATTTAGCTAGACGTTGGTTCAGATTTGGTGATGGGAAATCGAGCCGAAACGAATGAATGGTACTCCGGTTGAAGTAGAGTGAAAAATCAGCACATTTTTTACTTTGCTAAGGTTGCTTTGTTTTGTGAAAAATATTTTCCAAAAAAACATTTTCCTTATTTTTCGGCATTTAGTTCACATAAGAAAATGAGTCAACGGAAAATGATTTTTTAGTCGATGGAAAAGTTTTTCCTACCAAAGCTTAAATTCAAGGAAATTATAATGTTTTCCGAAATGTGATTAGGTATTTGCATTTAGAGCCAAAACTTTACGCTTGGGCATGGAAACTCAATGTTAGTTCTTGGGATCAAGTCTCAGGTCGCCAGGCTTGGGTCCATTGAGGCTGAGCTTGGGACTAGGGTCATGGTGCTCGGGCCTAGGTCCTTGATGCCCATGCTCGGGTTCATCAGGGCCAGGCCCAAACCTCTGGTGTTAGTACTTGATGCTCCAACACCTAAACTCAGGTCCATAAAGGCCATGCTCAATCCCCAATGCTTGAGCTCTAGTCCAATCCTTAGGTTAGAGTCCAGAAAGACCTTGCATGGGTCCTCAGTGCTAAGACTCGGGTTGTTGGTTAATGGAATGTTTATTCTTATAAAAATATTTACAAAAATCGAATTTTTTTATATTTTTAATTTTTTCTTTTCTTTTTTGATTCCTTCCTTTTTTTTTCTTTTTTATTTTCTTTCTTTTCCTTCCTCCTTCTTCCTCCACTGGCCGTGTGCCTCGACGTCAATTTGCATCCCCGGCAACCGCCAAGCCAGAGGCACTGATGAGCTCGAGGCTCGGCCAATCCAAGTGAGCTTGAGCTCCCCAAGCCTTGAGCTCCAATGAGGCTCGCAAGTTCGCCACCCAAGCTTTGTTGTGGCCGGTGAGCTCACAGCTCGCTTGTGGCTGTCGTCGCCAGAGGAAAGGAGATGGGGATAGTGGCTAGGAAGTAGAGGAGCGATGGAGAGGAAGAAGCATAAAAGAAAAACCAAAAAGAAAAGAAATAGAAGGAAAATAAAAAGTAACAGTAATTTAAAATTAAAAAATGCAATTTTTTAAAATATTTTTTTCCTTTGAAAAATCAAATCATGTTCTCCATGTCAAATAACAGAAAATATTTTCAAATTGATTGTCACAATTCAGCCAAATATCGAAAGATAATTTTTAAGGAATGATATATTTTTTGCGAAATAAATGAATCCTAAATATTAGATGATGTCTGACCAAAAAAATAATATTAGATGATGAAAGAATAACGGCCTGTTGCTATGGGATAAGAGGTTCATGTTTCATCCGTCGATCCACTTTCGGTCCATTAAAAGTTAAGATACCAAAAAGCGACCTTTTATTCCTACTTTTTCGAAGGAAAAAAGTGCCAAAATACTCCCATAAAAAAAGGTTCCAAAAAGATTTCAAGGACGCGAATCGGGCTCACATGCTAGGTGAACCCGATACTCCCTTTAGGGAAAAAAATAATAAAAAAAAGGTTATAAGCCTATTGCATCGTTCTAATTTAATTATAAATTTTTCAATTGGATCAATTTAGTCACAAACCTCTTTCCGTAGCCCTCTTTACCACAAGCGAGGACTAAATTAGTCCAATTAAAATGTTAGAATTGAATTGGTATTAATGCCGTCAGTGTTTATGACTTTTTTTGGTACTTCTTCCCTCGCTCTCAAGGAGGTGCCCATTAGAGGCAATGAATCATATAGAGACGAGATGTTTTTGCATGGTTTATGAACTATCTCTAGCCTAATATCATCTTAACCATTTATGTGAGATGCAGTGATCGAGATGAGCTTGGTCTATAAATATTTTTTCAATGTTGTTGTCGGGAATGGAGTGCCTAGTGTCATTGGTATTTAGAATTTATTTAGAATTTTCCCAATTTTCAAGACATTAACTTAAGAATAATTAAATATTAAATCATGCTTTCATCTAATAGTTTAAGCTTTTTGAACAGATGATAGTGGTTCCACAAATTCATTCACATATTATCAAATAGGTGGAGGTCCTATTTATCGTTTAAAACTGACCCCATTTGTTTTTTTCAATTAAATACTGTAAAAAAAAAATTAGTTCAATGAACAAAAATCTCATATTGAGTGGTATTTGGTTTGATAAGTGGTCATTGGGAAATTTTCTTTAGGTCTATTTTATCTCTAATTCATTTTTCACTCTCTTACTTTTTTTTTCCTCTTACAAGGCGTGAAAGTTGCACCCTGCACCTATAATACTAGTGTCTACATCCCTTCAATCTCTTTAGGTCAGCTTTGAAATGTGACTTTAAATTACATTTTATCAAACTCTACTGACTAAGTCGAACCAAACGGGCTCAAAGCCACATGTCTATTGACTAAGCGGCCCTTTTTTTTTTTAGAGGGGGCGCCGAGGGGGGACACTTCCACTGTTCCCACTGAACTTGAAATCCATCCCATCTTCTCCTTTTTCTTCTTGTCTGCTCTTCTTGGTTTGGGCTCCTCCCGCATAATCCGAGGTATAAACTTGCAAAGGAGGCCCTCTTCCTTCTTCACCTCGCCAGCCCCCACCCAGACAGCCGAAGATGGTGGTGAAATTAGCCACACCCTTCTCTTTTCAGGTCTCTCTCTCCCTCGTTTTGACACGCATCGCCTCGTTCGATTTGGCTCCCGTAGTTCCTTGTGATTTTTTTTTTGGCTTTTCCGCGCTTCTATGTCATCGTTTTCTGTGTGGATTTTTTCTCTGTTGCTTGTGAGAGGGGTCGGGCTCCTCGTGGAGGTGAAAACCGGGTCTTTATGTTGCGAGGTGGGCTTTAAGAGTCTGGAGGTACTTTTTGTCTTTTTTTCTTTCTTTGTGTGTGGTGCTGTTCTATTCCGACGGCACCGACAAGATCATGCGTCTCTGAGGAACGGGTATTCAGAGTGCGAACTGGAATTAGACTTAGACCGTTTGAAATTGGTGAAGCCCAATTGCCCACAATCTATCCTGACCGAAAAGCTTCGGTGGCACTTGCAATGTGTAGATTCGTTTGTTGAAGATTTTAAGGTCTGTGTTTTCGAAAGTGTCCTTATCGGAATCGCTTCCTCTCTTCTGTGCTTTTAGGATCGGCCGCTTAATGGGTTCCGATCGAGTTGACGATGGGGCATGAAATTAGATTGAAATGTGTTTACATGGGTGTGAATTTCTTTTTGTTGGCGACCTGAATCAAGTGCATAGATTCATGCTCTTTCAGTACCTTTTGGCTGTTGGGAACTGAGGATTCCATTGGCAGATTGACTAGTTATACAGGCTTTTTAGCTCTCTGCAAAGTAAAAAAAGCTGCCTCTTTGGAACCTTCAGGAGCCAAATTGTGATGAAAATGATATCCTACTCGATGGGATGCTTTGAAACTTGTGGTCTACGTACCTCCCGTGATATCATATTGTCTGCCAGGAATTTTTATTGCGTTTCTCCTGCATTCTCCTGCAGGTATAGGAATCCTCCTGCGGGTATCGGTATACATTGGAGCCAAAGAATACTTTGTGAAAGTGAAAAGATGGCTGATGAGGATAGAGATCTTATTGAGATCTTGGAAGAACACAACCCAGTTGATATGGCCAAATATATCAATTACGTCAGCGCGCCGCAGGCTGGTGCCATCGCGACATTTTCTGGAACAACTCGCGACACATTTGAGGGTAAAACAGTCTTGGAGCTCCGGTATGAAGCGTACGTGCCGATGGCCGTACGGTGCATCAAGTTTGCATGTCAATCGGCTAGATCATCCTGGAATCTCATGTCCATCGCAGTTGCCCACCGCCTTGGCCCTGTCCCAGTTGGAGAAACGAGTGTCTTCATTGCAGTATCATTGGTTCACCGTGATGATGCGCTGGATGCTTGTAAGTTTCTGATTGTCGAAATAAAGGCATCTGTCCCCATTTGGAAGAAAGAGGTATACAACAATGGAGAGGTCTGGAAGGAGAATAAGGAGTTTTTGGAAAGGAAGCCGGAGCTCGAGAAAGGTGCTCGGGACGAAAATAGGTGCTGCAGGAAAAAATTAGAGAGCAACAAGCCGAATGGGCATGGCTGTTGCGGTGCTAAAGTCAAGATAGATGATGGCTGTGATGGAGAGAGGAGAGAGGCTGAGTGAGAGAAGATTGTAATTTACTTTTGCTGCTTTTTACCATTTTCCTTCATCTAGTGCAGACCATTATAACTTCCAAGGATTGTTGATGTCCGAGGAATATATGTCGGCCTATGTCAAATCTGCAAGTGACTATGCTGAGAAACATGTGGGATGAATGGGATACTGAAGTTTCTTTCTTTGCTTTTGTTTATTACAGTGCTCAAACATGTTTCAAGGGATGCAGAATTCTCCAGTACTCATAGTCCCTGAGCCTGAGCGGCTCATTTTCTCTCTCGCACCAACTGGGATGTTTTTCCCTCAGCAGTTGATAATTATGGTTTGTATTGCGTAGAACCCATCATCTGCAGGAGGGGAAGGATCTTATAAAGCGGCTCAATTTTCTCTCTCACCAACTGATGTTCTTTTCCCTCAACAGTAGACAATTCTGGGGGTACTGCGTAGAACCAATCTTCTGCAGAAGGGGAAAGATCTTATATAAAGCGGCTCAATTTTCTCTCTCACCAACTGATGTTCTTTCCCTCACCAGTTGATAATTCTGGGAGTACTGCGTAGAACCCATCTTCTGCAGAAGGGGGATGATCTTATGAGGAACTATGCTCCTGCTAAGAAATAGAAGTCACCATGAGGAAGCCTGCTAATGGATGACCAAATCTACATTTCTTTCCTGTTAACGTGATCAGGCCTAATGTCCAATTCCCCCAAGTTTATTTTTCTTTCCTGATTTCCTGTTACCCCAATATGAGCCTGATTTACCATGATCAGGCTGCTAAAATTAAAGTCAACCCCAAGTTCATCTCTATTGTTCTTCATGTTCCTGTTGAAGAACAAATTGAGGAGTCTAAAATTTGATGACCATTCATACCCTATCTCTGTTGCATCTTCTTTCCTACTTTCCTATAATCCCCGAGTTAAATTTGTGAAGAGAACAAAGGGGAAAAAGATAAGGCCTAATGGGGCCAATTCCCCAAATAGAGATTCATTTTGACTCGGCTGGATTATCCCCTTCATTGTCAAAATGGAACCGTTTAGGACTTGCTCAGGTCCGGTCTCCCAGGAGAATGAGGGGGAAAAGATAATACTTTCCACAAGCGTGAAATATCCACGAGAAGTCAGTAACAGCAAATCCACACATTCATCAGTTTTTTTTCCATGATCTCCAACGAAAAAGTCATCCGATCTCTATTTTGGGGACGTACGATCATGAATCTTCAGATCATAAAAAGCCAAGAACAATTCTCCTCACAAATACAAAATTTGGAAACCATTCAACTGAAGACACCCCCAACCGGTGTCCCCAGAATGAAAATTTTTAGCAATGAGCGTCAACGGTGTTTTAAATCCCTAATGGGGCCCGGGGAAAAGCCCAAATAGAGATTCATTTTTTGGATAACCCCACCCTAGGATTATCCCCTTCATTGTCAAAATGGAACAGTTTTAGGACTTACTCAGGTCCGGTCTCACAGAGGAGAATAGAGGGGAAAAGATAATGCTCATGGACCCTCTAAGAGACAATTATGCAAACTGAGTGAAAATATCCACGAGAACAGTAACAAAATCCACATATTCATTGGTCATTTTCACATGATCTCTAACGAAAATCAGTCATAATCACTAAGAAAGCTAAGATCATAAAAGCCACATGATCTCTCTCCTCCCAAATACACAAGCAGGAAACTTCTCTCTACAACTGAAGACACCCCCCAACCGGTGTCTCCTGCAGAATGAAAACTGGCCCTAGCAATGAGCGTCTCGCGGTGCTTCAGCCGATAGGCTTTTGGCTGGCGCTAGAAGAGCCACACCACCTCGATCGGGACTCGAGAATTTCCTATAAGCAGCTTTCAGCTTACTTTCTGTAGCCGCTGAGTGCAAGCCAACAAGAAGCTTTGCACACTCCCTGTCCACAAAAATGAAGCACTTCAACATCAATGATAAACAGACATCACCATCCCAATTCTCAAGAGATGGAAGATGAGTGTGACCATGATATCAACTCACATTAGCTGATCTGCAGAATACCCTGTATGGTGCTTCAAGGTTTCAGTCCAGAATGGGTGTTTCCCAAGGGTGCACCGGGCTGCATAAACTGCTGATGCAGCGATCATAGAGGGGCAATAGAGAATTATTGTGGAATAGTGCATTAAACCCAACTCGGCCAGGAATAACACCATGTTCTCCATCTGCATTAGCAAAAAAAATTAATGGTCACTTCAATGAAAAAACACAGCATTAATACACTAATTTAAGACAGGGTTTTTACCTCCTTATCAGATGGATTAGAGGCTTTGATGTATCTGATTAGAAAGACATATGGTGTGGGAACCGTCAGATACCATTCCAGCTTCTCCAATATTGATTTCTCCATGACTAGCACTTGTTCTCTAACATAAGCATTGTCTGATATGAATACAAAGTCATTGACCTGCACAAAAACCGAAATCCAATTTCAAAACTTCCTCAAAAAAAACTTTATGGTGAAGCAAATCAGGATGAGTTAGGGAAAAAGGCCAGGACCTCCGGTGCCCAAATCTCTTCATACTTGGATGCTATGAGCATCGCACTTATGCCAACCAACTGAAGCTCCCGCTTGCGGACCACTTTCATAGAAAGGTACCGGTCGACTATGTTTACAGTGAGATACAGAGTTTCGGGCATGAGTTCGAACTTGCGGTGAACTTCAATCAGCCAGTCCATTAGGATCATTCTCATCTTGACATTGATTTCCAGTTGGTTATCCATGTAATCATGTGCTCGACCATCGCCCTGTTGAAGTGTTAGATGAGTGAACAATACGAAAGCACATAAATGTGCACATATATCAGAAGATGACATTCTGCTAAAAAAATTACTTCTGTGAGTTTGTAGAACTTGTAGATATCATCGATGTATTCGACCATGGCCAACTCATCATTAGCATCAGCTTCATCAATGTCCACTAAGCAGTCCTTAGGCTTATTAGCTAGCCCACAAGCAGCCTATTTGTGAACAAGAATTGCTTTATCAAAAGAACAATAAGCAAAAGAGTAACAATAGCAAAACATACATAAAGAGGGTACCGTGATAGTATGATAACAGTTTTCGAATTTTACCTTGCTTCGTGCCGTGAGAACAGAAGTGAGACTCTTCTTCTTGGAGGACCCTTCTTTGAGTACCCTCCTAACAGCAACTTTACTGTTCTCTTCTTCAGTGGAGCTTATCACAACAACAGACTCAGGTACAGGCTTATCAAGGGTCTTCTCTCTGGTTGCAGCTGTTACTTCTGTCACTGTTCTTTTGTTTACTAATGCACGATCTACAGCTTCTTTGAGTCCCCTTCTAACAGCAACTTTACCGTTCTCTTCTTCTGTGGAGCTTATCACAACAACAGGCTCAGGTACAGGCTCGTCAAGGGCCTTCTCTTTGGCAGCAGCTGTCACTTCTGTCCTTTTGTTTGCTAACGCACGATCTACGACTTCTTTTGTAATTTTCTAACACACAGGAGAGTGATGGCGAGCTAAACTTTGCAACTTTATTCTCTTTAACACAGGTTGAAATGAATTGACACATATAAATAGGCCCCAAGTTTATACCTTGTCCTTCTGGGCCGCTTGTGCCTTCGCCAGTAGTTGAGCCTCAAAGTTCCTGCAATGTAAGACCAATGAGAGAGAGAGAGAGAGAGAGAGAGAGAGAGAGAGAGAGAGAGAGAGAGAGAGAGAGAGAGAGAGAGAGAAGAGAGTTAACCTTGTGACGGGGCGAGAAATCTGAGCGCCGGGTTTCGCTTGAGCAGCTCGCTCTGACACTAGATTACCGATGTCCTGAAGAACTCGCCTGTGCCTTGCTTCTCCGGCCACATTCTTCTGATTTTCTCCTCCTACAAGTACCCGGAAAAGTTTAAGAATGAGTCAAGACTCGAGAGCTCTTGGAAGAAACCCACTATCAAAAACTAGCCATCAAGGTGAGAGACCCCGAAATCTTTATGTTAAAACTCTCTGCCTCACCAACCTCAATTTCATTTTCACGTTACAGTATCGCCTCACAAAACAGAGTACTAACGAGAACAGCGAGAATGATTGATGTAAAATTGCCTCGCGTGAAGGACACACAGAACTCAAACCCTCGAATTGCTGACAAAGATAGCTCGCGGCTTTCACATAATCTCCACCAAACCGAACTCAAAATTCACACCCAAATGAAAAAACACTTCATTTCTTAGAAGGGTTCGAAAAACACCCACTAACGATCTGATCAAAGAAGGAACGATCATGGAGTCAAAGATCAAACTTTTCGAAGCCAACCGACCTCTGGGTTGTTGACCAACAGCTCTCGCGGCCATTTCTTCTCGTCCCCTTCCTCCTCCTCCTCCTTCCTCCTCGCAATTGGTCCCGAAGACTCCTCCGATGCTCGCGAACAGCGCCGACAGGAAACCCTGGAGACGGCCGTTCACCGTCGCCTCGCCTTCTGCTTCCGCGGACGCCACCCTCGAAACCTCGCGCTCGGTCGCAGAAATCTGGCACCACCCAACACTTCTCTCCCTTGTTTCGTTTCAAATTTGATCTCTCTCTCTCTCTGCGTCTCTCTCTCTCTGCGTCTCTCTAGGTTCTTTGTTGAGCGAGTGAAGTGCTGTGACTTGTGAGAGCCTCTCTCTATCTCTCTCTCTCTCTCTCTCTCTCGCCATGGTGGTTTTTAAAGGAATCGACGCCATGCCCAACGGTCCAATATCCTCTGGCGAGATCTCTGCCGTTGGATCGAGAGGATCGAGCGGCTGTTATTCGCATTGATGGGACTCCCCTATTTTGGAATTTTGTAGCCGTTGGGTTTTCTTGGACGGGGCGGGGCGGGGCGGGGCGGGGCTTTTCTCGGGTGGGTTTGGGATTGGACCCGAATCCTGTTGTTTTAGTTTTTTTTTTTGGTCGATCCTGTTGTTTTAGTTAGGGCTGTGCAAATAGACCGGTTCTGTCCGGCAGCTGGACCGGACCGCCTTAAAATCTGTTTGGTTCTAGGTTCCCATTCGAACTAGTCCGGTCCCGATTTCAAATTTTTGGAATTTAACCTAATTTAATTAAGATTTTGTGTAAAAATTAGGATTCGGATCAAACAACGCTGTTTTAGTGCTTTAATTAACCTTAATGCCACATCGGAGAGGCAATGGGCGGGAGGAGGGAGCTGAGGCGCCGGGAGAGGGGAGTCGAGGCGGTTGAAGGCGAGGGACCTTGATGAGGAGGGTGGTTGGGGAAACCCGGCACAAAGGCCTGGGCCGCGGGGTGGGAGCCGGAGGAAGCAGGGGCCGGGTCCGGGTTAGGGGTTCCGGGAGGCGGGAGGAGGGAGGTGTTGGAGTGGCAGTAGAGGAGGAGGAGGACGACGACGATGAGGTGGTGCCTACTGGCGATCTCGCTTATCCGAGTTTTCAGGGTTTTGTGTAGGTTATTCATTTATTACATCTACACTAAGCATAAAAAAAGAAGAAGATATATGTAGATTCCTCATTGGACAATTGAAATGAGTGCCTCGACATACTTGTGTAACCGTATTTATCCACTACTTTACCCAACGATAAACGTGGAAAAATTTAAGCAAATTTAAGCAAAATGCCATTGATTAGCTGATGAGGTCAAGCCCTTTTTTCATATTGACATGGCGACTTTTGACCCTTATTTGAAACAAGATCTACATCGGACCCTATTTGAAACAAGGTCCACAGCAGTTCCTTATTTGAAAATTTTCCTTTATCCCAGGACATTTATATCTTCCACGAATGTATATCTAGAATTACAAAGACCCTTTTTCACAATCTCAAAATAATTAGAACATTCCTTTTTGGATAACTTCAAATAAGTTCACTAATCCATGTTAGTTTTTTTTACAGGAAACATTGCGAAAAGAATTTCTTCTTTTTGGGGGGGCCTAAAAAGAGAACCGTGATTCTATATATCAATTAAATTATATACAAATAGTATATCGTTATTTATCTCGTAGTTACTTACCATTTTATATTGCTTATGACATCCTTCATAACATACTTGGCCTGTATGATAACTACTCATTTAATATTACCGTGACGAAACAAAGTTTCCACAAATAAATATAAAGTCATGCATAATATATTAACTTCACACTAGATATAATGACTTAATGCACAATTAATACCGTGGACGGCTTGCGCTGACAGAGACACGATCGAAAGCGTACTTGGGTCGGCTTAGCGATTCGTGATATAATCGACCGGTCAAATTGTTATGTTGACCCAAACTCGGGTCGGAAATTGACCAAAAAGTCCTCATATTATCCGGAATTTACAGAGCAGGGACATCATTTTTACCGCGTCAATGTCAAAGCGCGAGCAGCGGAAAGAACGAAAGCGGCACGTCGGTTCAAATGCCGACCTTTTCCATGAGAATTTGATACTGCACTTTCCTCGTTGACCTTTGGTAGAGACGGAAGGCCCAAAAAAGGTATTCCAGAGTTTGTTCTTTTCCTTTTTTATTTTTGTTATTTAATGATTATCAAAAGTAACTATTTACTTTACTGCCTAAATCAGAAATATTATCGAATTTCAACGTATTATGAAAAAGATGCTTGCGAATCTATCTGTGAATATTTATGTATCGTGAAGGTTTTGGGAGCTCCGTGGTAAGAAAAAAAAGTCGGAGGTGCTTTCGAGGCAAGATTCGGACTTTGTTTGGCGTGACTTTTAGTTTTGAGTTTTTGCTTCCTTTTTTTCTTTAAATCTTACGACGCGATTTGGTTTTTGCTTGGAACTCGGATTTAATTGGGACACCATGCTAGTTCCCCTCCACGTAACCAGGTAATTATGGCCGTCGGCCTAGGTTACAAGATAATGATACATAGTATAATTTATTCGTAACTTTTTAATATGTCGAATTACATTTTAGGATTTATGAAAGTGAAAAAAGTCACTCGCGACTTGTCTTAATTTCCATCGAGCAAAATTTTAAATTAAGTATAAAGTAAAATACAAAAGTATTAGTTTATTTGACTTTTAGAATTTTGAACATGGATTATTTAGAGTGAATTTTTACTTTTTCAATTTTGACTTTTCTCGAATCTCGTGGGTACGAAATGTTGACTTTTTTAATGTAAAATATTGAAACCTTTAAAAAAAGTCTTCCGTTGAGACGTAAATCGATATACAGTTTGTTTAAATTTAGGTATTACTTTAAGTTTTGACGGGAAAGTAAAAACAAAAAATTACTTTCGACTTTGAGAAGTGTAGACAAGCAATTTTATGCATTATTAAACATCTAAATTACAAATAAAAATATATATCAATTATCACTTACAGGGTTAAATCACTTCATTATTTTCCAGGAATCCAAAATTATGTTCTTTTGATGGGAGAGTGAGATGCCTCTTATGGGATCGTTTTAAACCTGAATTCAGACTTATATAACTTAAAGTCGTGGCTATTATTTTACGTCGGAAAAACACTATGGGTGCGTTTGTTTCACAGAAAATGCAACGTCTTTTGAAAAATATTTTCTGGAAAATCATTTTCCAGAAAAAATAGTTAGTTTTCCTTTGTTTGGTGATATGTGATCGAAAACATTTTATGGTGTTCGGATCTCATTTGAAAAATGATTTCAATCCTATGATTTTATCTCTAGTAAAAAAAAATTCGAATTTTCAAATATTTTTATTTTTAAAAATAAAAAAGAAAAAAGAAAGAAAAGAAAGGAGTAAAATATTAAAAAAATAAAGGGAAGTAATTTCGAAAAGTGTTTTTATCTTCTTAGATTAGGGAATTTACTTTTCTAATTTTATACACGAATGTTTTCTTTGACCAGAAAGTATTTTCGGTTCACTAATGATTTTCGGGGAACCAAACGGATAAAAGTCCGAAAAATAGATTCTCAAAAAATACTTTTTCCCGAAACAAAGGCACCCTAAGAAATATGTTCAAATCGTCAGAGAAAATATCTCTTTACAATTGACATCGAGACCAGTAAAGCAATTCTTGCATCCTTGACAACTTCAGTAAGATTTCCAAAGTTGACAGATCCATTAATTACAGATGTGCCTTACTCTGTCTTTCCCTGTATATAAATCGTAGATTAGGAAAATTATACTCTTGCATTTATTTTAGTTAACGTCTCTCCATAAAATCATCAACTATTTGGTACTTTAAATACACGCGAGGAGAAATTACAGTACGTGGTGCATTTTTGTTTACTATACTGAGCAATATTTGGAATTGCTTGGCTATACGAGGGCACTTTCTCCCATGCAAGCGTGCGAAAAAAAAAATGTTAGTAGAGCCATCTTTCCACGTCGTGTTAATCTTTTTTAACTCGAGTTCTAGCTTAATTAAAGTATGACAAGCTTAATATATATCGGAGATCAAATAAATAAATTATCGGCAGCCTCGCTTTAATCTATATATACATTTCACATTTACTTTTGATCCGTTCCGTCTTCCATGTCATCGGCACGATAATCCGTGGAAAATACTTTAGGATAAAAAAAAAATATCAATTGATTGGAACTTATGTATTGTCTCCGTCACCGGTCGACTGTTAATAAATAGTTAATCATAATTTTTTTATAACCGATTAATTTATTTTTATTATTATTATTTTTGGCACCCTCCATGGCCGGCCGCCGGTGTACTGAACTGATGATTTTCTTCTTTTCGAATAATAAAAAGAAATTTTTTTTGGGGGAATCGACCGATCAAGTAGTGGGACCCGCCAAAACGTGGGTTTGGGTTTTGAATAAAAGTCCTTAGCGCCTTTTTTGTGCCGCTTTCTTACTACATTCCCATTCATTTAAAGCGTTAGCGTGCGAATAATTAAAAAAAAAATTTTAAAAAATTAAGTTAATGACCGAGATTAGCATAAAACCTTTTAAAAACACAACTTTTTTTTATCCCCCTTGAGAAACTATTAATCTTCCAAAAAGTAATATTAGTAAATAACTTCGACAAGCGTAATCCCACGCGGGCCTTGCCGAAAGGGTTCAACATTCGCCACTGAACGTATCTCGACTCACTTGAAAAAGATCAGAATTCGAGACCGATTCAAGTCTATCACCACCTAATAGAGATTTCTTCACGTGGGGTATTAAATTGCCCGAGATTGGTTAAACCGGCGGAAAAGGGATCCATCCCGCACGGCAACCAAACTGCGTGACAGCGGCGCACGGGGGAGTAAATTGATTAGAAACCGAGAGATTCGACGATTCAAACGCAACCTTAATCGGGATGCGCACATGGCAAGCAATTCAACAAGTCGGAAAACACGCCAATTCAACATCGAGTAATTTGCCTATCACTGTCGTCCTCGTGTTACTCGATCTCTCTCGGGAAGATTTTCATCTGTCCCGGTGACTGAAGTGATGTGACCGACCGATCATATTGTTCGAGCCTATATTTGCGATCCGAGGCGACACTTGAAACTTTGAGATTATAGTTAATTTGGCGACGTCACGTGCCGGCGTCACCGTCGCAGGAGCAAGACTTTGTCGTGTCGCGGCTCAAAGAGTTGAACCGCGTAGATGTCTCCCTCCATCTCTCTCCAAAAGCCAAGAAGTAAAACACGGGGGGGAAGACGAGCGAGGGCGGCTTTTCTACTCTCTCTCTCTTTCCCCCTTTGCTTTTGAAAAAGCACAAGCACCAACCTTTACCTGCTCCTCTCTCTCTCTCTCGCCTCATTCCCATGCGCAGTCGCATTCAATCTGTGCGGGAGGGCGATTTCAATTCGAAGCGAGAGCTCCCCCTTCTCATCATCATCATCATCCCCTCTGAAATCTTCTGCCGAAGCTTTAAGGCGGAGGAGGAGGAGGAGTTCATTTACTCCTTCATTTATTCAGTGATCTTGTTCTTTCGTGGGTCTAACGCTCGGGTCGTCCTTCCTCCTCTTCTCGCGGGATCCGTGAGTCTTCTCCTCGCTTCCCTTTGCTCCTCCTTGGTGTCTCTCTCTCTCTGTCTCTGCCTCCCTCACCTGGGTTTTCCATTTCGTTGCTCTGGTCCTCTGCTTGATCGTGCTTCTCTGCGAATTGTCAGTGTCGCTTGCTGTTGTCGCTTGTTCTTGCTCCGGAGGTCCTCCTCCGGTTGTTTTGGATTCTGGGTCGTTGCTTCTTTTTATTTTTTGTAACCTTAAGTGGTCTGTTTCTCGAAGAAAAGTGTCGTTTTGTTGATTCGGAGATTATCTGTATCTGACACGACTAACTGTAAAGTTCTCTGGGATGGGCTCCCTTTTGCGTTGGTTACCTGGGGGGGTTTTGTCTTACTTATCTTTTGTCCACAGGCTTCGAATTTGAAAGATATCTGGAGCAATTCCGTGTTGATTTGGCCTAATTCAAAGCACTTTGATATATTCTTTTTGTTGGATTCTTTGGACGAAAATTATTTCTGTAGCCTTTTGATATATTTTTTTTTTTTTTTGGATTCTATGGAGGAAAATGATTTCCGTCTTCTTTTTTTTATTTCGTTTTCTTTTTTCTTTGTGTTTAAGCTTTGTGTTTGGTTTGGTTTAGTTGACAGAGCAAATTCGTTTCCAGTATGACGAGGGTCAGCCGAGACTTTAGCAACACTATGCCAAAGGAGGCCTTTGCTGCGGTGTCAGCCGATGTGATATTTGCTTCTAGTCGTTTCCCGAATTACAAGATCGGGGCTAATAACCAGATTATTGATGGAAAGGATGATCACAAGACCTTGTCGATGAAGGAAGTCGTTGCGCGTGAGACTGCTCTATTGTTGGAACAGCAGAAGCGTCTATCAGTTCGTGACCTCGCCAATAAGTT
Source organism: Syzygium grande (assembly GCA_024733475.1). Lineage (NCBI taxonomy): Eukaryota > Viridiplantae > Streptophyta > Magnoliopsida > Myrtales > Myrtaceae > Syzygium > Syzygium grande. The sequence continues at coordinate 6,748,943 of JAMXDD010000011.1, forward strand.
CGAGAGGGGCTGGCTGCCGCTGCCAAATTGTCTGAAGAGGTAAATTTTTCCTGGGGTTTCTTGATTGAGTTGAACATTTGTCTTGAATTTTTTTATTGTCTCAGCTAGTTTATGCTGTCAAAAAATTGGAGTTCAGCCAGAACATACTCTTGAAGATCATGAAATTCATGTTTCTCATGTTGAGGTCATTTATAGTGGCAGTCTTATGAGGGATTGGTTGATTGCACTTTATTAGGGTGTGTTTTACATTTCATCGTGTCACCTCTGTCTCTCAATTATGATGCTTTCAGCTAAGAGTTATCTTGGCTTAGCTGCTATGTGCAATTGAATAGTGGCTATCTTGCGTGGACTTCAGGCTAGACTTAGAGAGGCTGTTTCCCTGGAAAAACATGTTATCTTGAAGAAGCTTAGAGATGCATTGGAAGCGTTAAAAGGACGTGTTGCAGGACGGAATAAGGATGACGTAGAAGAAGCTATAGCTATGGTGGGACTCTTCTCCCTGCTCCTCCTATCATCATTTCTTATTGAGTGCCTTTGCCCTGTATCATAAATCGGTGAAACTCAAAAGCTGACCGTTGTCTGTTCGTGTTTTTGCGTGATTGAAGTTAGCTCAAACCTTTTATATATCATGTTTTGAGTGCTCAGACAGGTTATATTATGGTAGGGTGGCAGCTTGCAGGGTGTCTAGAAAGGAACCCCAAGGATAATAACTTAACTTTGTAGACATGAACTTCAAATGGTGGATTGAAATGCCTGATGCTCGATTGAATATAGGCACTTATTTGGATGTTCACTTCCACTGGTTCACTTGCATGTTATTCTCTTGATGTTCGAATCTTGCCATTTAGATTACAGGCATATTTAGAGGTTACTTTTACTGCTCATGAACCAATCATCCTTTCTATATTTGTTTGTCTCATGAAATTGGCGTAGAATGAATTGAGTTATGGTTATGCTAAGTAAGATTGACTACATGCAGCAGCACTTCTTAAATGGTACTATCCATGTGGTTTTCCTTGTGCATGACCTGGACTCAATGGCTGCTACTTTTCTGTTTCTCTGGTTGTCTTGTTTTGTGTCTGTTTGATTGATTATTTTATAGCCCGTTCTATATAGATAGATTCGTAGAGTTGTGGAATGACTGCTTTGTCTTCCAACACTATGGTTCGTTCCCGCTTACCTAATGGAAATATTTTCTTACTATAGGGTGGATCTCATGGTGATATCTTTCACAATATGATTTCGATTGTTTGATGCTGCTTATGCTGTCAACTGAAAGAATTTAAGCAAGTTTCACTTTCTTCTAGGTGGAAGCTTTAGCGGTTAAGTTAACTCAACGAGAAGGAGAGCTTATTCAAGAAAAGGCAGAGGTGAAGAGTCTAGCAAATTTCCTAAAGCAGGTATAATTTGTGCTCGGTCAACTTGTGTCAGTGTTTCGAATTGTCATGGTCAGTCATTCCGGTGAGGTGGTCATGATGATATGGACAAGGAGGACTGATGCCTATTGGCTTTCGCACTCTAGTTTACATTGTTGATTTTCGAAATTGGAGTGAAAATTCGTTGCTCTTTTCCTACACAAATGAGCTTTAAATGTTCATCCCTAAATGACCATAAAATGATTGTGATTATTTTTTCTTTTCTTTTGCGCTTTGTTTCAACCAATTAGACCGTTAGAAGAGTGATGCTTTCTTGAATCCATGGCAACCAAATGGACTTATTCTTTTCTCATTCAATTTTTAGTCATTATGTGGATTGCTTGGTTGTTAATTCGGTAGGCTGCCATTTTCATTGTAGGCGTCAGAGGATGCCAGGAAACTTGTCGAAGAGGAAAGAGCTTTTGCTCGGGCGGAAATTGAAAGTGCTAGAGCTGCAGTACAAAGAGTGGAAGAAGCCCTTCAGGAACATGAAACCATGTCTCGGGCATCAGGCAAACAGGTGCTTATATGGTCCTCAGTGAAAGCTTAGAGTCCCCAGTTTTTTGTTTCCACCTATACAAGCTCCATGGACATTTGACCGCATCATTTATTGCAATTTATTCCTCAAAAAGTTAACTTTGTTACTAAGAATATAGGTTAAAGAAAGTCACTTTGCATGTTAAATTCATCATTTGCTGTCTTGGCTTTTACAGAGATATTTTTTGTAGTGTAAGTGGATGATCTCGGTTGTGTTATGTGCTTTGGATGAATCTAAGTCTCAGGTATTTTCAGGATCTGGAGGAATTGATGAAGGAGGTTCAAGAGGCTAGACGTATCAAAATGTTGCATCAGCCAAGCAAGGTACATTTTGTGTTAGTGTTGATATTTTTTGGTCTTGAAAGCCATAGGCGATTACCAGGCACTACATAATAGATGCTATCCAAATCAATACGGAGATTATATCCATCCATGGATGGTATATTTTGTACATTGAGAGATTTCCTCTCCACACTCTTGTTTTGCATGCACCAATATACATGGTGCACATATATGTATATAATTCCAGTATGGATAGCGAAAATAAGGTGCCAGGTGCACTGAATCCGGTCTACCCTAACCTTGAAAGGGCCTATACTTAGCTCTCGAAAGAATGGAGGAGTTCATGCACTTGTAGCGAAAGCAACATGAAGCCACTTACTTTTCTTTTGCTTTTCACATGCATCCGCCTTTCCATTTTTTAACCTTATATCCTATGGATGGTGAAAGTGGTTGTTGAATACTATAGGGAATGTGGTCTTTGGAGGAAAAGAGCACACAAAAATGTTCTATTTTGGAGTTTTGGGAGCTTGATTGGTCAGGATTCTGTATATATGCACGTGCCTTTATGCAGAGTACTCTTAAGGAAATCAAATCCTTTCCCTAAGGCTGTGTTTCTGCTTTCAGCAATTCTGTTTCTCACTAGAATCAATTGTGTACACATAATGTGGCGCCTACTGCTAAGCACTCCAGGCAGCTATGACATGCAGAAGAGCATTTGATGGACTTCATGTTTTGTTCCTTAAAATGTGTTTATCTTTTGACATCCCTGCTTCCTACATTTTTTTTGTTTCCTGTTTCTATCTGAAGACTTTCTAAATTGTCGTTTCTCCTCTCTATTTTTGTTGTGTCTACAGCAGTGTACAACTATGTTTGGCTTCTTTTTAACAACTAGTATTGGATCATGTGCGATGCACTTGAGTTGCCTTGATATGATAATCATTTTACAGTCTTGAAGTACAAGCTCTTTAACAGGGGTTGACTTGCCAATTTAATCATCTGATTAAAGCTCCATCTCTTTGCCTGCATATTTTAGAGAGTTTAGATTCTAACATAATTGACACACTACTGTAGGTCATGGACATGGAACATGAACTTTGTGCCTTAAGGAGTCAACTTGCTCAAAAGTCCAAAGCGGCGCTTTCATCTTCAAAAGGAGGTTGGTGTACTGATAGGCTTGATTATTGATCTTTTGAAGGTCAATATGCACCCGTGTAGCGATTGGACATGATTCTTGCAAAGTTTGTTTGGTCATAGGTTGTTCTGACGTTAATGCAAACAAACAATGACATTTGTGTTTACTTTTTCTTATCTCCTGGTTTTTTATCTTTTGCCCATATCTTTTCCTCCCCTTATCCAGTTGGCAATGTGCAAGAGAGGAGAGAAGAATCCTCTTCTATATGAATTAGATGGCCCTGAAGCTTTGGGATCCATTTTGCGTATTCTTCCTAGCTCTGATAATGCTCCAGAAATTTCTGAGTTCTCAGTCCAATGGTATCGCTTATCATCTGACGGTGGCAAAAAGGAGCTCATTTCAGGTATCTATTTCTACATTAGACAGATCAGTTTATAGGTCCACATGCTAAATTTTGTTTTCTTTCTGGCTGGATCTGTGGAAGCTAAGATTGGAAGCTTTGCAACTCCCTGGCTCCTAGCACAGGGCTTTAGTGCCTTAACAGACAAAGATGCTTGACATGCATATTCTTTTCTTTTTCCTCATTTTTTTTTTCGCAGAAAGCTTGCTAGGGTGATGCCTTTTGTGCTGCATGGGGTTTATAGGTTACTGCTGAGCAATGACCTCTATGGCTATATGCCTATCCACTGCTTTTATTTGGCAAGGAAGGTGTACGTAGCCTTAAGAAAATTTCAATGTAGGATAACTATGTATGTGACACTTTGTTTTAGGTTTGTTTGATGCAAAATATTGTTTTGCACGAGTTCAATCTGCTTGCAGGAGACTTGGTGGCTTAAATAAAATATTTTTCTGGATAGTTAACCATGCTAGTGGTAACACTATGGAAAGAGGAAAATCTATGTGGGAACTTAGGTTACATCTTTTAAGAATCAGTCATGTGTAAAATTTTTAGATGTTCACATCAAAGTAAAACTCATTGATCTGGTGGTTTTGGAAATCTGTGCTAAAGTATAGAAAAATGGCAGAATTAAGGCATATTATTTACGCCCAAGCCTTGAAATAAGTGGTATTGTCTGGTTGATGCTACCAATTTCATTGGTCACCATGCAGGAGCTACCAAACAAGTTTATGCCCCAGAACCTTTCGATGTTGGGCGTAGTTCTGCAAGCTGATATATTTTCAGAGGGCCAGCACATTACACTGTCAACCACTGGCCCAATTGAGCCAGGTATGCTCTTTATAGTCTATATTCCTATTTACTTCTCTCTTTCTATCTGAATTTACTGCTTTTTGTGCCTATGTTTGTTTTTGTTAAAGCAAAGACTAATGTCATGTATTTGTTGAGCAGCTCCAGGTCTTGGAAGTTATGTTGAGGCACTTGTTCGGAAACATGATACTGCATTCAATGTATGTCTCCCACTTCCTATTTAATGGACCAGATTGGTCTTCCGTACCTATCTGGAAGAAGCTATGTCCTCAATGTTCAATTGTCTTTTTATGTCCTTTTTCGATGTAAGCATCTGAGATCCATGAAGCTTGTTTGATATATTGTGCATGCAACTGCTTGATTTTCATAAGTGTGTGGATTGCATCTCCTGTCTCAAGATGAGTGATGGCTGTGCCCTACATCTCAGCTTCATTTAAGTAAATATAGGTTGTAGTGAAAGCTTGCATTTGTGTCAGAATCTTGGTGTATTGCCTTGCTGCTCAAAATGAGATTGTCTATGCATCTCTTTGAAGATGATCCTGTATGTTTTCTTACATAAACTCTGCATGCACTTTTCTAATATATGCCTGTTGTGATGTAGGTAATTATCTCTCAAATGAGTGGTGTAGATCGATATCGGAATCTATTCACGCCCTTCATGTGGGGAAAATGAGAATGAAGCTTACTAAAGGAAAGACAACAGTTGCTAAAGAATACTATTCCAGCTCTATGCAGGTATAAAAAAAGTTCAAAAATTGCTTTGGAATGAAATTTTATGCATTAGCCAAGGAATGAGGCATCAAACTTTTTTTTTTCCACTGGGGCTAATCAGATGTGTCTGAAAGTTTCTGTGTGTCCTTGCTGTGGCTTGACTGGGCATTTATTGGTTTCTATACCATGCTGTTAAACCTTGAACAGAAATCTGCTTAGGTTGCTTTTCTGCTGTCCGTTTGCTGAAGTTTATTGTTGGGCCTGGATATCGGAACAATAGCAATCCAATAATATGAGATCAGTGAAAGAAATTGTGAATGTTTTCAGAAGATCTATAGAATTGTGTCAGCACATGCATACAATTTTGTCGATATGAGCTGTCTTCAAAGCTATATCACTTGAAACTGATGTTGCAAATGCCAAGACACAGGCCATCTTGGTCAGTGCATGCATGCACAGACAATAGAACCCAAGTCAGAAATTGCTGCTGAAGTAGATATCCAAACTTAGCACTCGAATGTCTATCTAAGTGAATCCATGTATTTACATTATCCGATTTCTTCAAGCACATGTTAACCGTCTTGAGTTTGTGGGGTCGTCTCATGCAATTCACCTGCTGTTTAGCTGTGTGGGGTTCGAGGAGGTGGAAATGCTGCACCACAAGCAATGTTTTGGCATGTTAAGAATGGTACTTCCTTCGTATTAGCATTCGAATCGGAGCGAGAAAGGAATGCGGCCGTAATGCTTGCCAGGAGGTTTGCCTACGACTGTAATGTAAGTCTTTGAGCATGTTCCCGCGTCTAATTTCGTTTTCCTTGTTTTAATTTTCAGTTGATACTGTTAAAAAAGAAGCTGAACGAGAGTGTTTAACTTGGCAGATCATTCTTGCGGGGCCAGATGATAGATCTTTATCGTCTACCGCCCAATAGATGCCCATTAAATTGCCTTAACAAACATGTAATTATCCGAGTTTCTTTTTCATCCCATGTATCATAAGTTTGTAAGAGTAGAATGTCGGCTTTATGGTCCTTGCAATTAGCTGTGTTGCTTTCTCAGGCTTCCATTTTCCTTTTCCCTTTAAATTCGTTTTGGCCCCAGTTTTGGGCTGCTAATTCTAGCCCTCCAACATTCAAGGCACCCTTTTATCTGCCTTAGTCATTGGATTGTAACAGCATGAGTTTTCTTGCTGCAAAATCTGTCGCTTTTGTGTGTTGATTTGACTGATATTTGGTTCATGGTAAATGAAATGCTTGGAATTGTGGAAAGAAGAATGATTCAGCTGCTCAACATGTACGTGGCATATTTTGTGTGATTTCTGGTACTAACTATTGTTACTAATAGATTGAAACCCACAATTTCTTATTCACTGCATTTGCAATTCCATTGACATAAATGAACTCTGTTGGTAACATACAGACCGGTCGAAATTATAGATTGGTACGGTCGATTATATGCTGTCATTTACCGCTGAAGTACTCCAAAAATAATTGATGTCATTTACCTAATCACCATAATTGAGGCACCTCAATTATGGTGAGATCAACAAAAGTTTTCACCATGGGAAATTCAGGCGGGTTTGATTGCCCAAACCCAAACCGACCCAATTTAGCTAGACGTTGGTTCAGATTTGGTGATGGGAAATCGAGCCGAAACGAATGAATGGTACTCCGGTTGAAGTAGAGTGAAAAATCAGCACATTTTTTACTTTGCTAAGGTTGCTTTGTTTTGTGAAAAATATTTTCCAAAAAAAAACATTTTCCTTATTTTTCGGCATTTAGTTCACATAAGAAAATGAGTCAACGGAAAATGTTTTTTTAGTCGATGGAAAAGTTTTTCCTACCAAAGCTTAAATTCAAGGAAATTATAATGTTTTCCGAAATGTGATTAGGTATCAAAGATTTAGATCCAAAACTTTCTGTTTGGCATTTAAACTCAATGTTAGTTCTTGGGATCAAGTCTCGGTCGCTGGGGCTTGGGTCCGTTGAGGCCGGGCTTGGGGCTGGGGCCATGGTGCTTGGGCCTAGGGTCCTGATGCCCATGCTTGGGTTCATCGGGGCCAGGCCCAAACCTCTGGTGTTAGTACTTGATGCTCCAACACCCAAACTTAGGTCCATAAAGGCCATGCTCAATCCCCAATGCTTGAGCTCTAGTCCAATCCTTAGGTTAGAGTCCAGAAAGACCTTGCATGGGTCCTCAGTGCTAAGACTCGGGTTGTTGGTTAATGGAATGTTTATTCTTATAAAAATATTTACAAAAATCGAATTTTTTTATATTTTTAATTTTTTCTTTTCTTTTTTGATTCCTTCCTTTTTTTTTCTTTTTTATTTTCTTTCTTTTCCTTCCTCCTTCTTCCTCCACTGGCCGTGTGCCTCGACGTCAATTGGCATCCCGGCAACCGGCCAAGACGCAGGCTGATGAGCTCGAGGCTCGGCCAATCCAAGTGAGCTTGAGCTCCCCAAGCCTTGAGCTCCAATGAGGCTCGCAAGTTCGCCACCCAAGCTTTGTTGTGGCCGGTGAGCTCACAGCTCGCTTGTGGCTGTCGTCGCCAGAGGAAAGGAGATGGGGATAGTGGCTAGGAAGTAGAGGAGCGATGGAGAGGAAGAAGCATAAAAGAAAAACCAAAAAGAAAAGAAATAGAAGGAAAATAAAAAGTAACAGTAATTTAAAATTAAAAAATGCAATTTTTTAAAATATTTTTTTCCTTTGAAAAATCAAATCATGTTCTCCATGTCAAATAACAGAAAATATTTTCAAATTGATTGTCACAATTCAGCCAAATATCGAAAGATAATTTTTAAGGAATGATATATTTTTTGCGAAATAAATGAATCCTAAATAACGGCCTGTTGATATATTTTTAGATGATGTCTGACCTAAAAATAATATTAGATGATGAAAGAATAACGGCCTGTTGCTATGGGATAAGAGGTTCATGTTTCATCCGTCGATCCACTTTCGGTCCATTAAAAGTTAAGATACCAAAAAGCGACCTTTTATTCCTACTTTTTCGAAGGAAAAAAGTGCCAAAATACTCCCACGAAAAAGGTTCCAAAAAGATTTCAAGGACGCGAATCGGGCTCACATGCTAGGTGAACCCGATACTCCCTTTAGGGGAAAAATAATAAAAAAAAAAGGTTATAAGCCTATTGCATCGTTCTAATTTAATTATAAATTTTTCAATTGGATCAATTTAGTCACAAACCTTTCCGCAGCCCTCGCCTACCACAAGCGAGGACTAAATTAGTCCAATTAAAACGTTAGAATTGAATTGGTATTAATGTGACAGGTTTATGACTTTTTTTGGTACTTCTTCCCTCGCTCTCAAGGAGGTGCCCATTAGAGGCAATGAATCATATAGAGACGAGATGTTTTTGCATGGTTTACTGAACTATCTCTAGCCTAATATCATCTTAACCATTTATGTGAGATGCAGTGATCGAGATGAGCTTGGTCTATAAATATTTTTTCAATGTTGTTGTCGACGAGTGCCCAGTGTCATTGGTATTTAGAATTTATTTGGAATTTTCCCAATTTTCAAGACATTAACTTAAGAATAATTAAATATTAAATCATGCTTTCATCTAATAGTTTAAATAGTTTTTTCCACAAAATCTCACATGTTATCGGTGAAGGGATGTTGATAGTGGTTCCACAAAATCGGAAAATGAGAAAAATCTCACATATTATCGAGAAATGAGGTCCTATTTATCTTTACAGGCCCCATTTGTCTTTCCAATTAAATACGAAAACAAAAAATTTGGCCCCATTTGTCTTTCCAATTAAATATGAAAACAAAAAATTACACTGAACAAAATCTCATATTAACCGTGTATTTGGTTTGATAAGTGGTCCGAAATTTTCTTTAGGTCTATTTTATCTCTAATTCTTTTCACTCTCTTACTTTTGCTCTGCCTCTTACAAGCGCGAAAGTTGCACCCTGCACCTATAATACTAGTGTCTACATCCCTTCAATCTCTTTAGGTCAGCTTTGAAACGTGATTTTAAAATGCATTTTATCAAACTCTACTGACTAAGTCGAACCAAACGGGCTCAAAGCCACATGTCTATTGACTAAGCGGCCCTTTTTTTTTTTAGAGGGGGCGCCGATGGGGGACACTTCCACTGTTCCCACTGAACTTGAAATCCATCCCATCTTCTCCTTTTTCTTCTTGTCTGCTCTTCTTGGTTTGGGCTCCTCCCGCATAATCCGAGGTATAAACTTGCAAAGGAGGCCCTCTTCCTTCTTCACCTCGCCAGCCCCCACCCAGACAGCCGAAGATGGTGGTGAAATTAGCCACACCCTTCTCTTTTCAGGTCTCTCTCTCCCTCGTTTTGACACGCATCGCCTCGTTCGATTTGGCTCCCGTAGTTCCTTGTGATTTTTTTTTTGGCTTTTCCGCGCTTCTATGTCATCGTTTTCTGTGTGGATTTTTTCTCTGTTGCTTGTGAGAGGGGTCGGGCTCCTCGTGGAGGTGAAAACCGGGTCTTTATGTTGCGAGGTGGGCTTTAAGAGTCTGGAGGTACTTTTGTCTTTTTTTTCTTTCTTGTGTGTGGTGCTGTTCTATTCCGACGGCACCGACAAGATCATGCGTCTCTGAGGAACGGGTATTCAGAGTGCGAACTGGAATTAGACTAGACCGTTTGAAATTGGTGAAGCCCAATTGCCCACAATCTATCCCGACCGAAAAGCTTCGGTGGCACTTACAATGTGTAGATTCGTTTGTTTAAGATTTTAAGGTTTGTGTTTTCGAAAGTGCCCTTATCGGAAGCTTTTAGGATCGGCCGCATAATGGGTTCCGATCAAGTTGACGATGGGGCATGAAATTAGATTGAAATGTGTTTACATGGGTGTGAATTTCTTTTTGTTGGCGACCTGAATCAAGTGCATAGATTCATGCTCTTTCATTACCTTTTGGCTGTTGGGAACTGAGGATTCCATTGGCAGATTGACTAGTTATACAGGCTTTTTTAGCTCTCTGCAAAGTCAAAAAGCTGCCTCTTTGGAACCTTCAGGAGCCAAATTGTGGTGAAAATGATATCCTACTCGATGGGATGCTTTGAAACTTGTGGTCTACGTACCTCTCGTGATATCATATTGTCTGCCAGGAATTTTTTATTGCGTTTCTCCTGCATTCTCCTGCAGGTATAGGAATCCGCCTGCGGGTATCGGTATACATTGGAGCCAAAGAATACTTTGTGAAAGCGAAAAGATGGCTGATGAGGATAGAGATCTTATTGAGATCTTGGAAGAACACAACCCAGTTGATATGGCCAAATATATCAATTACGTCAGCGCGCCGCAGGCTGGTGCCATCGCGACATTTTCTGGAACAACTCGCGACACATTTGAGGGTAAAACAGTCTTGGAGCTCCGGTATGAAGCGTACGTGCCGATGGCCGTACGGTGCATCAAGTTTGCATGTCAATCGGCTAGATCATCCTGGAATCTCATGTCCATCGCAGTTGCCCACCGCCTTGGCCCTGTCCCAGTTGGAGAAACGAGTGTCTTCATCGCAGTATCATCAGTTCATCGTGATGATGCGCTGGATGCTTGTAAGTTTCTGATTGACGAAATAAAGGCATCTGTCCCCATTTGGAAGAAAGAGGTATACACCAATGGAGAGGTCTGGAAGGAGAATAAGGAGTTTTTGGAAAGGAAGCCGGAGCTCGAGAAAGGTGCTCGGGACGAAAATAGGTGCTGCAGGAAAAAATTAGAGAGCAACAAGCCGAATGGGCATGGCTGTTGCGGTGCTAAAGTCAAGATAGATGATGGCTGTGATGGAGAGAGGAGGGAGAGAGGCTGAGTGAGAGAAGATTGTAATTTACTTTTGCTGCTTTTACCATTTTCCTTCATCTAGTGCAGACCATTATAACTTCCAAGGATTGTGATGTCCGAGGAATGTATGTCGGCCTCGTCAAGTCTGCAAGTGACTATGCTGAGAAACATGTGGGATGCAATGGGATACCGAAGTTTCTTTCTTTGCCGTTTATTACAGTGCTCAAACATGTTTCAAGGGATGCAGAATTCTCCAGTACTCATAGTCCCTGAGCCTGAGCGGCTCATTTTCTCTCTCGCACCAACTGATGTTCTTTCCCTCAGCAGTTGATAATTATGGTTTGTATTGCGTAGAACCCATCATCTGCAGGAGGTTTCTCTCTCACCAACTGATGTTCTTTTCCCTCAACAGTAGACAATTCTGGGGGTACTGCGTAGAACCAATCTTCTGCAGAAGGGGAAAGATCTTATATAAAGCGGCTCAATTTTCTCTCTCACCAACTGATGTTCTTTCCCTCACCAGTTGATAATTCTGGGAGTACTGCGTAGAACCCATCTTCTGCAGAAGGGGGATGATCTTATGAGGAACTATGCTCCTGCTAAGAAATAGAAGTCACCATGAGGAAGCCTGCTATGGATGACCAAATCTACAATTCTTTCATTCCTAATGTCCAATTTCCCCAAGTTCACTTCTTCTTTCCTGTTAACGTGATCAGGCCTAATGTCCAATTCCCCCAAGTTTACTTTTTCTTTCCTGATTTCCTGTTACCCCAAGATGAGCCTGATTTACCGTGATCGCCTAATGTGCAATTCTCCAAAGTTCACTTGGGGGAGCCCGTTGCATCTCTATTGTTCTTCATGTTGAAATTGAAGAACAAATTGAGGTACGTCTAAAATTTGATGACCATTCATACTTTCTATCTCTGTTGCATCTTCTTCCCTACTTTCCTATATCCCCCGAATTAAATTTGTGAAGAGAAACAAAGCGGAAAAAGGTAAGGCCTGGGGCCCGGGCGAAAAGCCCCAAATAGAGATTCATTTTGACTCGGCTGGATTATCCCCTTTTCATTGTCAAAATGGAACCGTTTTAGGACTTGCTCAGGTCCGGTCTCACAGAGGAGAATAGAAGGGGAAAAGATAATACTACTTCCACAAGCTGAGTGAAATATCCACGAGAAGTCAGTAACAGCAAATCCACACATTCATCAGTCATTTTTCACATGATCTCCAACGAAAATCAGTCATCCGATCTCTATTTTAGACGTACGATCATAAATGCTCAGATCATAAAAGCCACACGATCTCTCTCCTCACAAATACACAAGCAGGAAACTTCTCTCTACAACTGAAGACACCCCCCAACCGGTGTCCTGCAGAATGAAAACTGGCCCTAGCAATGAGCGTCTCACGGTGTTTTAAATCCCTAAATGGGCCAGTTTTAAATCCCTGATCATAAATGCTCAGATCATAAAAGCCACACGATCTCTCCTTACAAATACACAAGCAGGAAACTTCTCTCTACAACTGAAGACACCCCCCAACCGGTGTCCTGCAGAATGAAAACTGGCCCTAGCAATGAGCGTCTCACGGTGTTTTAAATCCCTAATGGGGCCCGGGGGAAAAGCCCCAATAGAGATTCATTTTGACTCGGCTGGATAAACCCCACCCTAGGATTATGCCCTTCATTGTCAAAATGGAACAGTTTTAGGACTTACTCAGGTCCCGACTCATAGAGGAGAATAGAGGGGAAAAAGATAATGCTCATGGACCCTCTAAGAGACAATTATGCTACTTCCACGAGAACAGCAAATCCACACATATTCATTGGTCATTTTTCACATGATCTCTAACGAAAATCAGTCATAATCACTAAGAAAGCTAAGATCATAAAAGCCACATGATCTCTCTCCTCCCAAATACACAAGCAGGAAACTTCTCTCTACAACTGAAGACACCTCCCAGTGCAGAATGAAAACTGGCCTTAGCAATGAGCGTATCACAGTGCTTCAGCCGATAGGCTTTTGGCTGGCGCTAGAAGAGCCACACCACCTCGATCGGGACTCGAGAATTTCCTATAAGCAGCTTTCAGCTTACTTTCTGTAGCCGCTGAGTGCAAGCCAACAAGAAGCTTTGCACACTCCCTGTCCACAAAAATGAAGCACTTCAACATCAATGATAAACAGACATCACCATCCCAATTCTCAAGAGATGGAAGATGAGTGTGACCATGATATCAACTCACATTAGCTGATCTGCAGAATACCCTGTATGGTGCTTCAAGGTTTCAGTCCAGAATGGGTGTTTCCCAAGGGTGCACCGGGCTGCATAAACTGCTGATGCAGCGATCATAGAGGGGCAATAGAGAATTATTGTGGAATAGTGCATTAAACCCAACTCGGCCAGGAATAACACCATGTTCTCCATCTGCATTAGCAAAAAAATGAATGGTCACTTCAATGAAAAAACACAGCATTAATACACTAATTTAAGACAGGGTTTTTACCTCCTTATCAGATGGATTAGAGGCTTTGATGTATCTGATTAGAAAGACATATGGTGTGGGAACCGTCAGATACCATTCCAGCTTCTCCAATATTGATTTCTCCATGACTAGCACTTGTTCTCTAACATAAGCATTGTCTGATATGAATACAAAGTCATTGACCTGCAAAAAAACCGAAATCCAATTTCAAAACTTCCTCAAAAAAAACTTTATGGTGAAGCAAATCAGGATGAGTTAGGGAAAAAGGCCAGGACCTCCGGTGCCCAAATCTCTTCATACTTGGATGCTATGAGCATCGCACTTATGCCAACCAACTGAAGCGCCCGGCTTATGGACCACTTTCATAGAAAGGTACCGGTCGACTATGCTTACAGTGAGATACAGAGTTTCAGGCATGAGTTCAAACTTGCGGTGAACTTCAATCAGCCAGTCCATTAGGATCATTCTCATCTTGACATTGATTTCCAGTTGGTTATCCATGTAATCATGTGCTCGACCATCGCCCTGTTGAAGTGTTAGATGAGTGAGCAATACGAAAGCACATAAATGTGCACATATATCAGAAGATGACATTCTGCTAAAAAATCACTTCTGTGAGTTTGTAGAACTTGTAGATATCATCGATGTATTCGACCATGGCCAACTCATCATTAGCATCAGCTTCATCAATGTCCACTAAGCAGTCCTTAGGCTTATTAGCTAGCCCACAAGCAGCCTAAATGTGAACAAGAATTGCTTTATCAAAAGAACAATAAGCAAAAGAGTAACAATAGCAAAACATACATAAAGAGGGTACTGTGATAGAATGATAACAGTTTTCGAATTTTACCTTGCTTCGTGCTGTGAGAACAGAAGTGAGACTCTTCTTCTTGGAGGACCCTTACCCTCCTAACGACAACTTTACTGTTCTCTTCTTCAGTGGAGCTTATCACAACAACAGACTTAGGTACAGGCTTATCAAGGGCCTTCTCTCTGGTTGCAGCTGTTACTTCTGTCACTGTTCTTTTGTTTGCTAATGCACGATCTACAGCTTCTTTGAGTCCCCTTCTAACAGCAACTTTACCGTTCTCTTCTTCTGTGGAGCTTATAACAACAACAGGCTCAGGTACAGGCTTATCAAGCTGTCACTTCTGTCACTGTTCTTTTGTTTGCTAACGCACGATCTACGACTTCTTTTCGCAATTTTCTAACACACAAGAGAGTGATGGCGAGCTAAACTTTGCAACTTTATTCTCATTAACACAAGTTGAAATGAATTGACACATATAAATAGGCCCCAAGTTTATACCTTGTCCTTCTGGGCCGCTTGTGCCTTCGCCAGTAGTTGAGCCTCAAAGTTCCTGCAATGTAAAACCAATGAGAGAGAGAGAGAGAGAGAGAGAGAGAGAGAGAGAGATGAGTCTAAGAGAAGAGTTAACCTTGTGACGGGGCGAGAAATTTGAGCGCCGGGTTTCGCTTGAGCAGCTCGCTCTGACACTAGATTACCGATGTCCTGAAGAACTCGCCTGTGCCTTGCTTCTCCGGCCACATTCTTCTGATTTTCTCCTCCTACAAGTACCCAGAAAAGTTTAAGAATGAGTCAAGACTCGAGAGCTCTTGGAAGAAACCCACTGTCAAAAACTAGCCATCAAGGTGAGAGACCCTGAAATCTTTATGTTAAAACTCTCCGCGTCACCAACCTTAATTTCATTTTCACGTTACAGTATCGCCTCACAAAACAGAGTACTAACGAAAGGAATTTTTTTTTTTGGGCACCTAAAAAAGAGAACCGTAATTCTATATCAATTAAATTATATATAAATATTATCTCGTTATTTATCTCGTAATTACTTACCATTTTATATTGCTTATGACATCCTTCATAACATGCTTGGCCTGTATGATAACTACTCATTTAATATGACCCGTGATGAAACAAAGTTTCCACAAATAAATATAAAGTTGTGCATAATGTAATGATTTCACACTAGATATAATGACTTGATACACAATCAATACCGTGGACGGCTTGCACTGATAGAGACACGATCGAAAACATACTCGGGTTGGCTTAGCGATTCGTCGGGTTGGCTTAGCGATTCGTGATATAATCGACCGGTCAAATTGTTATGTTGACCCAAACTCGGGTTGGAAATTGACCAAAAAGTCCTCATATTATCGAGAAATTACAGAACAGGGACATCTTCTTTACCGCGTCAATGTCAAAGCACGAGCCGCGGAAAGAACGAAAACGGCGCGTCGGTTCAAATGCCGACCTTTATCATGAGAATTTGATACTGCACTTTCCTCGTTGACCTTTGGTATTGACGGAAGGCCCAAAAAGTATTCCAAAGTTTGTTCTTTTCCTTTTTGTTTTTATTATTTAATGATTATCAAAAGCAACTATTCACTTTACTGCCTAAATTAGAAATATTATCTAATCTCAACGTATCATGAAAAAGTTGCGTGCGAATCTATCTATGAATATTTATGTATTGCGAAGGTTTTGGGAGCTCTGTGGTAAAAAAAAAAAAGTTGGAAGTGCTTATGAGGCAAGATTCGGACTTTGTTTGGAGAGACTTTTAGTTTTGTGTTTTTGCTTCCTTTGTTGTTTTTTCAAATCTTTGAAACTTGAATTTAATTTGGAAACTGTGCTAGTTCCCTCCACGTAACCAGGTAATTATAGCCGTCGGCCTAGGTTACAAGAAAACGATACGTAGTATAATTTATTCACAACTTTTAATAAGTATAAAGTGAAAAAAAGTCACTCGTGACTTGTCTTAATTTCCATTAAGCAAAATTTTAAATTAAGTATAAAGTAAAATATAAAAGTCAATCCATACACAAAGTTAATTTATTTGACTTTTAGAATTTTAAATATGGATTGTTTGGAGTGAATTCTACTTTTTCAATTTTGACTTTTCTCGAATCTCATGGGTCCGAATGTCTACTCTTTTTTATGTAAAATATTGAAACCTTTAAAAATAGTCTTACATCGAGATGTAAATCGATATGCAGTTTGTTTAAATTTAGGTGTTACTTCAAGTTTTGACGGGAAAGTAAAAAACAAAAAATTACTTTCGACTTTGAGAAGTGCAGACAAACACTTTTATGCATTATTAAACATCTAAATTATAAATATATATCAATTATCACTTACATGGTTAAATCACTTCATTATTTTCCAGGAATCCAGAATTATGTTCTTTTGATGAGAGATTGACTGATCCATTAATTGCAGATGTGTATTCCTCTGTTTTTCCCTGTATATAAATCGTAGATTAGGAAAATTATACTATTGCATTTATTTTAGTTAATGTCTTTCCGTAATATCATCAACTATTTTGTACTTTTAATACATATGAGAAATTACAGTGCGTGCATTTTTGTTTACTATACTGTGCAATATTTGGAATTGCTTTGGCGATACGAGGGCACTTTCTCCCATGCAAACGTGAGAAAAATTGTTAGCAGAGTCATCTTTTCACGTCATTTTAATCTTTTTAACTCGAGTTCTAGCTTAATTAAAGTATAACAAGCTTAACATAAATCGGAGATCAAATAAATAAAGTATCGGCAGCCTCGCTTTAATTTATATATATTTCACATTTACTTTTGATCGGTTCCGTCTTCCACGTCATCGGCATGATAACTTGTGGAAAATACTTTAGGATAAAAAAATACGATTGTTTGGAAATTATGTATTGTCTCCGTCATCGTTTGACTGTTAATAAATACTTAATCAATTTTTTATAACAGATTAATTTATTATTATTATTATTATTTTTGGCATCCTCTATGGCGGTGGGGTTAATTCAAAAAAAAAAAAAACACCAACTTTAGGTCGAGAGATAATTTTGGCTCGAACTTTTTTTTTGTTCCGTAAAAAAGCACTAACTTTAGATCAAGTGACAATTCTGGGCGCAACTTTTTTTTTTGTCTCGTAAAAAGTACTAACTTTCACTTAAATATCAAATCTAGCCCCTATTGACTTAGAACCATCGATTATCTAAATTGACTATTTCACCTTAGCAATAAATCCACATGGCTTGTTGATTGGATTTAAAGTAATATTCATTATCTTATTTTTCGATCTACAATTTGAAGAATAACAAGTGACAATGTTCATCTCCTTCACTTTACCAACAAGTCAAAAAATATTTCCAAATTGAATCTCTAGCCAAACGTAATGGTCGACTCATCGCTTGCCGACAAACGTCATGGGCCGAGATTCACCATGCTCATGTCACACCCCGCACTCTTCTCGGGCGCCACATCCCTCACAAAGGTCGATTTGAGGCGACGTCCCAGACGCGCCGACCCGACCATTCAACCACGTAGATTTAAAGCACATGAAAAATATTTAAAATCACCCGCATAATGTTATACACATAACCAAGGATAGTCACGTAAACAAACAACAACGATTGCGTGAATAAACACCCGCACTACCATCGGGGACCATATACAATATCCATATACAACCCGATCATCAAAAAAAAAAAACGGGTCAAAGGCCACTATTGACAAAAAGGGATAAGTGGCTCGGGGTCACCCACTACTAAAGGTGGGGCAATCGGTAAAAAGGTATTGGCCCTACCAAACCGAGGCAAATGCTAACTCCCACGGTGCCCAATCCGGGTCGGAATCAAAAAGACTCCGAGGATGAAGAGCTGTCGAGGGCATCTCCTCCTCGGACCTCGATGAGTCCGTCCCTAGACTTGGCATCTGACCCCCCCTCCTCCAAGGCCATATCCTCGAGGCTCGGCCTCGCACGGGTCCTGCTCAATCGGCTCGACTCCTCATTGTTCGGCTCCATTGGCCTGAACAGCGTCCCCGTCAACTGGCTCTATGTCCATCGGGCTCGAACTCATCTACCTCGTACTCACCGGTACACCGCCGAGCTCGCACTCACCTCGGCTAAAGATCCGGGGTCAGCCACCTCTCCATCGAGGCATCGAGGATACAGTGCCCAACCCAGTAAACGGACATCAAAAGTCCGGAGAGGACCATACTCTTCGAGGTCGCCTCCCAAGCACCAAGCCACGTACTCTTGGGTCCGGTAATGTGTCTCCCCACATCTACCTAAACTAAGGTATAATATCTAATATATACCTCCCCGTTCCCTACGGGGTGTATCGTCCTCGTCCGCTCTATATGGTGTGGAATCCCAAAACATATTGGAACATCAGGCATCTCAAGGCTGGAGGTTTGAAAAAAATTGGTTTTATACAACGATAAGAATAATCTCGTTGAGTGATTCCCTAAACCTAAAATAGGTTAACGTGCACCTCCCCGACGAGTACTAAATAACGCACAATTCAAAACAAAAACTGACTTAGGCCCTTGGGCCAAAATCTAAATTTGCTTGATCCCGTAGGTTAGGCATTTTACATAAATAATCACAACAATACCATAGAATTTGATCACGGCATATATACACATATCACTTAGTCCCGACGTATGTCATACGTATGCTCATGTTACTTTTCGTGTTCATGCCTCAACAATGCATTAACGCACACTTGCACGCTAGCATTCTGCCATTTATCAATTTCTCCTCCGACCCGTGTTAAACGCATCAGGTCCAACATTTCGAGATCGATCTCTAACCCGCGTAAAACGCATCAGGCTCATGACACATTACTTGCGTAAAAACGCCTCGGGTTGGTCATCTTTTCGTAAACCGGTATCGCCCCACGTAACACGCCTCAAGACGGGTTCACTACCCCACGTAAAACGATCGGGGTTTATTGTGATCACACATTCACAAGCACCAATTTTATCTCGAACCCTGCGTTAAACGTGATCGGGCATTTTAGATGATTACAATGCACATGTCACTCGGGCACACTTGTAAATGCACATGTCGTGCCAAGTGCTTGTGGACGCACACCCATAACTATAACAATCACACTTGGATACTCACATTTTTCATAAAGAGCATTTAATATCACTACACCATTTGTTCAATTCGTCATGCAATATACTTGGACCACAATTCATTACATCCAACCACATATTAGCACAACCATGGAATCAATTCAAGCACCCATGCACGGTACACAATTCACAAGCATAAATCACACAACTAGTTCAACATGAATCCACAGAAATCGAGGCCCACCAAGCTACTCCTTTCCTAGTCGCACTAGGCATATGTCACGGCACTACAAAATCGCTCGCATTCAAGGACAATTCAGCCACTAGTTCGGTCAATCCAACATTTCCGACAATTACACTACTAAACCTCAAATCAATCGCACCTTGCCCAATTAAATTCCAATGTGGACAGCCACTAAACCGGTCGCACCGAGCCATTCAATAACCTCAAAATGCTCCATTAGACTCCCCAAAGCACCATTTTAATCAGCCACCACAAGCCCGGATAAAGGCAAGACTATAATCCACATTTCAAACCCGAACTTTTCTAAACTTGGGCTATTCTGGTCCAAATCTGTCCAGTCATTGTACAACGCCTCTCGGACCACTAGACCTCCATTAATTCATCACACTAATCCACCAAATCAGCCACAACAATAGCCCCTAATCACCTTCACAATTTAACCCCAAATTACCCTAATTAACCCTTAAAACCTATCTAGAAATGCAAATTATCCTACTTAGGGTTTAGGGTCAAACTCACTTGATGTCCTAAGCTTGAAATGGGGCCGAACACGCGACGAGGGAGGCTGGGCAGCAGGGCGACAGGCGACTTCCCGGTGGCGTCGCGACCACGGTTGGGGCACCGGCGGTCCTAGGCAGGGGAGCGGTTGGTCGTGGCGGACGGGAGGGAGAGAGAGAGGAGTGGGACGGTTGGACGGTGCTAGGCGAGGTGGTGGTGGTGGCGGTGTGGCGGAACAACCCGGTGGCGGGCGGAGCTCCTCTAGCAAAGGACTTCTCATGGCCAAAACAAAGAGAGGAAGAGAGGGGAGGAAGTTGGCGTGGGGAAGGGGATGGCCGGCTGGTGGGGGAGAAATGAAGAGGAGAGAGAGAGACTAGAGAGTATATAGAGTGAGTGAGTGAGTGGAGTGGTTGACCAAACTTTCCTAATACCCAAACTACCCCTAATCAAAGGTTTGAGAATCAATCAAGCTCAACTAGTGGAGGGGCATTTTGGTCCTCAACAATTTGAATTATTGGGCTGATGAGACTTAATTTTAAACTCCAAAATAATGTCCAATAAAGCCCAAAATTCGGAATTCCAACTTAGGGGTACAAGGGCAAAAGGTAATTTTTCGGTCCCGAGTCAAATTTCCAATTTTGACTGTTGATCCCAAATATCGTGGCCACATAAAAATGACGCGTCGTCCTCGCAAAATAGTTGCGGCGCCCATTTAAAATCGACAATGAAGTTCGGACTCAATTCCATGATCGCTTTAGCTCAATTTACGGTTTAGTGTCTCTTACTAACGGGCGGTTGTTTAGGGGTTACGCGTGATCGACCTAGGGGGCTACTCGAGTCGTGACGGTCCTGCTTTCCCAGAGAACATGACGATTTATCGCTAGTCCCAGGGATCGCGGTCATCCGGAATAAATTCGGGATCGTTCGTCGTGCGTACTCTCGGTCGTGCGAAATCACCCGCTATCCGATTGTACGTCGTCGATCGAACCAAATCCGTCACTCTCTTTAGACCGGCCCACATTGGCACAAAATATTTACTCATCGTACCTCGGGATCGGACTCAATTCATGGTCGAGTTCCTGGGTCCACGTACCATTTTTCCTAGTTAGCTTTTTCCCTTTGGTCGGTATCTCGAGAATGATCGGTTAAAGGCGAGACTTACTAAAATGAAATGATAAATACATCGATTTCATTGACCATGAAAATGAGTCGAATTTCAAGGTATTACACTCACCACCATAACCTTCTTTCTCAAATAATGGTGAAAGTCAACGGGGTCGATTTGGGATTATGATGAAAGTTGGTGATTTTTTTGAGACAAAACAAAATTGGGACTAGAATTGTCACTTGATCTAAAGTTGGTGCTTTTTACGGGACAAAAAAAAAAGTTCGGTCGAATTGTTTTTAACTTAAAGTTGGTGTTTTATGTGAGACAAAAAAAAAATTGGGCCACAATTTTCCTCGATCTAAAATTGATGTTTTTTTTTTGGAATTTAACCTGGTTGGTGTACTCAACTGATGATTTTCTTCTTTTCGAAAAAAAAAAAAAAATAGGGGGAATCGACCAATCTAGTAGTGGGACCCGCCAAAACGTGGGTTTGGGTTTTGAATAAAAGTCCTTAGCGCCTTTTTGTGCCACTTTCTTATACCACATTCCCGTTCATTTAAAGCGTTTGCGTGCGAATAATTCAAAAGAAAAAACTTGAGTTAATGACCGAGATTAGGATAAAACCTTTTTGAATTAAGAACTGAAACAACCGTTTATCTTCTGACCCCCCCATAAAAAACACATCTATTTTATCCCCCTTGAGAAACTATTAATATTCCAAAAGATTAGTAAATAACCCGACAAGCATACGGCATAGTTAATCCCACGCAAGCCTTGCCGAAAGGGTTCAACATTCTCCACCGAACATATCTCGACTCAGTTGAAAAGATCAGAATTCGAGATCGATACAAGTCTATGACCACCTAATAGAGATTTCTTCATAGGGGGTATTAAATTGCTCGAGGCATGAATTAATCCAAAGTTCACTCGCGAGATTGGTTAAACTGGCGAAAAGGGAATCCATTCCAAGATGGCAACCTAACTGCGTGACAGCAGCACACAGGGGAGTAAATTGATTATAAATCAAGAGATTCGATGATTCAAATGTAACCTTAATCAGGGATACACACATGGCAAGCAATTCAACAAGTCGAAAAATACACCAAGTAGTTCACCTATCGCTGCCATTCCCATGTTACTCAATCTCGGGAAGATTTTCATCTGTCTCAGTTATTAAAGTGACGTGATCGACTGATCACATTGTCCGAGACTATATTTGCGATCTCGATGTGGCACTTGAAACTCTGAAATTAGTTAATTGTGGTGACGTTAAACGTCGGCGTCACCATGGCAGGAACGACACTTTTGTCATGATTGGGGCTCAAAGAGTTGAACCGCGTATATGTCTCTCTCTATCTCTGTCCAAAAGCCAAGAAGTATAAAACACGGGGAGACGAGAGGGCGGCTTTTCTACTCTCTCTCTTTCGAGAAAATATTCGGTGGTATGATAGTACCACGTCACTTGCCTACGTGGCATATATGATCCATTAAAAGGGTGACATGTGTCCTTTGAAGTGAAAATTAGAAAAAAAAATCACCAAAAATTTAAACTTTGCCCCATGTAACACATTTACCCCGATCTTTTTTGTGTAAACCCCAAACTTTCTTATTTGTGATACACTTACCCCAATATACATTATCCATGGGCATTTTCGTCTTTTCCTCTTTTCTTTTTTTTTTTACTTTTTTTTCCTTTCCGGTGGGGTTGCCCTCATGGGCGTCGAAACTGCCCTCGCCCGGGCGTCGGCGAGGCCATCCCCTGGCGGAGCCTCACTCGGCCAGTGGTGGGGCTCGCCGCCACAGGGGTGGGAGGCGAGCCTGCTTCCTCGCTTCCGCCTAGGCACGGCGTGGCGTCGGCAGGGGCCCGCGAAAAAAGTAAAAAGAAAAAGTGGAAAGGCGAAAAATGCCCATGGATAATGTACATTGGGGTAAATGTGTCATAAATAAGAAAGTTTGGAGTTTTTTGTGTTACAAAAAAAAGTTCGGGCTAAATGTGTCACACGGGGCAAAGTTTGGAGTTTTGGTGATTTTTTCCCGAAAATTAAAAAGGAGGAAATCTTGAAAGCTTTTCGGGTTGTCGGTCTCTCCTCTTTAATTATGCGCTCTATCTCTCTCCTTTCCGCGTCTTCATCCCCCTCTCTCTTACTTTATTTCAAATTTCAGACCTCTCTCATCTCTCCTCTCTCAGTATTTGAAAATCCTCCGACCACCTTCGACAAGCACGGGACGACTCCCTCTAGTTGCTTTGGAAAAGGACGGAGGCTTGGTGGAATGGAGTCGGGGTCGAAGGGCTCCCTCTGAAGAACAGGTCATCGGAGAGAGATCGAGCCGTGGTTCTACCCGGAGGACCCAGAAGATAGGCGAAGTTGAACTCCCTGTCGATGGTGTCGCCGTGCCATCCTCGTCGCCATCTCCGCATTCACTGGCACTAACCGTCTTCTTAGTTGCCCGTCCATCCTCTCCTCTGCCTCCTCCTCTGCCTCCTTCCATTGAGGTGATTGGTTGAGCACCACCCATCGATGAGCTCCGCTGCTCTTGACTTGTGCATCTTCCGCTACTGTTGACTATTGCTTGAAATTTGTTGACGATTAGTTGCCTTGATTTTGTGCATCCTTAAGAGAGAAAATCGCTTGAGAAAAAGAAGAAGAAGAAGAAGAAAGCCCTTTTTCCCCACTGCGTTCGAACCTCGCTCACCTTCGCCCGTTAGTCGTTAGCCATGGGGTCTCGGGAGGGTACAAAACCATCCCTGTTCTTCTTTGTTTTGTGTCCGGAACTGATTTTTGATGATTTGGGCTGTTGTTGTTCGATGCGTAAGTTTCGGATGAGAAGAATTTTGTGTTTACCTTTGTTCTTGTAGTACACCCAACATGTTCGACAAAATGCCCATACCTTGTGCGCAAGATAAATCTTCTATTGGCAATAGCTATTGCCTCAAAACCAGGATTATCTGTGCGGAGCTTGTTGTGTGATATGCGATGTATTGTGTCCTCATGCGATCTGTATTCGTGGTGATGATTCAGGATGTAAGGGGAAAGAGGACTTATCTTTGGTCATGTTGTGTTTTTGTGTACTTGCTTTTGTATCGACTGCAAAGATAACCCACCTCACTGCTGGTGTGTTTTATGAGGGCAAAAGAACACTACAAGTGTCATAACTTGTGCACGGTGCTTACTTTAGTGTCATAACTTTTTTTTTGGATCACTTTAGTGCTAAAATTTTTGAAAACAATTACTTAAGTGCCAACTCTGGTGCAGTACACAATTTTTCGCCGAAAGTCTGACGTGGCATTTTTTTTATTAATTTCTGAAGCTGACGTGGTTCGCCGGAGTCT
This sequence comes from Syzygium grande, assembly GCA_024733475.1. Lineage (NCBI taxonomy): Eukaryota > Viridiplantae > Streptophyta > Magnoliopsida > Myrtales > Myrtaceae > Syzygium > Syzygium grande. The sequence goes on from JAMXDD010000011.1 coordinate 6,773,549, forward strand.
CGTCGGAGATTAGCACTTAAGTGATCGTTTTTAAAAAATTTAGCGCTTAAGTGATCGTTTTTAAAAAATTTTAGCACTGAAGTGATCCAAAAAGTTATGACACTTAAGTGATCGTTTTTACTCCGACTTAGCATCAAAGTGATCCGAAAAAAGTTATGGCCCCAAAGTGAGCGCCCAGACACAAGTTATGGCAGACTTATAGTGTCCTTTTGCCGCTTTTTATGTGGAAAGTATATTAAATTTGGCATGCTATTGTCACGAGCCCAACATTTTACTACCGTGTGGCACATAGGATTTAAGTTTTCCACATCTTGATTTTCTATTGGACTTATATAAAAATATAAGAGCCCGTCAATTAGGAAGATTTAATTAAGAATAAAAATGGTTTTTTTTAATGGAGAATACATTTCAACATTCGTACACTTCATTTCACTTCCTGCTTTGGTTTCTCACGTTAATAGTGGAAGGGGGACTTATACTTCAGCCTCTCTAATTACAACCGTAAATCACTATTCACCTAGTGGTGAAGATATAATCTTTCTAATTCCATATACCCCTTTTAAATTCAAAGCACCAAAAGAGTGGTCCTTCCACGTAAGAATATCCAGTTTTTGAATTATTTTTGCCCTTGAGTTGTGTTGGGAATTCACGCATTTGTCCGATGGAAAATATTCCATGGATCTGAGTCGGTTTATTAAATTGGTTGTCAAAGTATTTGTTTCTGATTCAAAGTATCTGTTTCTGATTCAAAGTATCCAACAGTTGTAGAGAGATTATCTTACTCATATAGCACTTTCTTCCCTCAATTTTAGAGTTCAACAGTTGTACCATCCAGACCCTGCTGATTTGCAAACTCACAAATGTATTCAGTCTGTCAATCAATTTGGATCTCGTCATCTTGATAACCGTTTATCTTTATCTTCTGCTTCGAATCAAAAGTCTCAAGAATCCCTCTCTTAAGCACTTGAATGTTACGATGTAGCAGTCAGCCACGATAAATAACATAACAATTGAAACGACAAAAACAAAATGGAAAGAAGAGAGTATTGGAAAAATGAAAGAAGAAAAGGAGACTAAAATGTCTAAAGCCACATCCACATTTGCAAAAGAATAATTGACTTTATTGGAAAAATGTAAATTCCATGGCTAATGTCCTTGAAGAAAGCCAGAAAGGGACCGATGACAAGAAGCAAATCTGGTATAGAAACATTATGACATCATCGATAAAAAGAACGCTTTTCTCCCTCTATGTGTGCTCAGCCAGATTGTGTAAAGAGAAAAGAAAAGGGATCACTATTGAAATTGACAATTCCCAGCAAGCACATGATCCAGCCAAAGATCATGTATAAACTACAAACCAACCCAATAACAGAAGTAAACAAGATACATAAGCAACGTTTGCTTAAACTGCACATCAAAACTTCGAAATTCTCCCTCTTCTTCCCTTGTTTCTCATCTTCACCTTTTCTCTAACATCCACTATGCCCACAGGACGATGAGGGGCTCTGGTGATGGCAAACTAGGTATGTATGCTGGCACACTACCCACACCAGAGTATTCGAACTCTTCTCCATTGCAAGGGCAACAGAGCCTGCATTTGCAGGTAGCTCAAACTAGAAAAGGTGGAGACAATTCTCATTACTGAAAGGAAACCATCGCTCTTCCACCAATTATCTTCGATCCAAGCCTGCTCAAATCAATGAAGAATATGATTTAATGCTTTTCTTTGGCAGGAGCCTTGTAGAAAAACAAAAAGTTCCAGCAAGATCTAACTAGTCACAAATTTGCTTCCTATATGAGTCCCCAAGTACTTATCTTTGGAAGATGTCAAAACACACACACACACACACACACACACACACACACACACACACACAGAGGTACTGCCCAGGCTCTTAATAAGTTGAGACTGGACAAGTAAATGCTAAATCACACCCTATGGTAAAAAGAGGAGTGATTTCGAGAGAGACATAAGACAAAATATAATCCATATGTATAACAGCAGAGAAGATGAGAATAATTGAAATGATAAAAAGCAGCTAGATCCATAAAGTGAAGGGGCAAAAAACTCAAGGGTAGGAATATACTTATGCATGCACAACTGGAACTAGTACCATTGATATGTACTGGTAGAAGTTTCCTTTCAGGGCGGCCTAAACACAAAATCTCCTGCATCCTCTTAGGCCAATCTGAGTTCAATCGACGAGCAAAGTCCTCTACCTCCCTACATTAGAAGCCAACCCAAATGAGAGGCCATGCCACGAATGAAACGTCCCTATTTGAAAAAACACCTACTATGCACTCATCATAAAAAAACGATCACTTCTCAACACCTTTATAAGGGTTGTGATAGACCATCACACCCAACCCATAAAGTCAAAAGATCTTCACAATAAACTTGGTCTTCAGTGCACACAAATGAAGTAAGGGAGGGTAAGTCGCTCAGGAAAGAAAAAACAAGCACAGATTTAATGAACAATAATGAAGTAAGACTGACTACATGTAGCAGCACATCTTGAAATGGTACTATTCATGTGGTTTTCCATGTGCATGACCTGGACTCAATGGCTGCTACTGTTTTGTTTCTCTGGTTGTCTTGTTTTGTGTCTGTTTGATTGGTTTATCTTATAGCCCGTTCTATATTGATAGATTCGTAGGGTTGTGGATTGGCTTTTTGTCCTCCAACACTTTGGTTCATTCCCCTTTTCCTAATGGAAATATTTTCTTACTATAAGGTGGATCTCATGGTGCTATCTATCACAATATGATTTCGATTGTTAGATGCTTCTTAGGCTGTCAACTAAAAGAATTTAAGCAAGTTTCACTTTCTTCTAGGTGGAAGCTTTAGCAGTTAACTCAATGAGAAGGAGAGCTTATTCAAGAGAAGGCAGAAGTCAAGAGACTCGCAAATTTCCTAAAGCAGGTATAATTTGTGCTCAGTCAATTTGTGTCGGTGTTTCCAATTGTCATGGTCTGTCATTCCGGTGAGGCAGTAATTGGTACTTGATATTGTGTATCAGGATGATATGGACAAGTAGGACTAATGCCTATTGGCCTTCGCACACTATTTTACGTTGTTGAATTTTGAAATTTGAGTGAAAATTTGTTGCTCTCTTCCTAGACAAATGAGCTTTTAAATGTTCATCCCTAACTGACCATGAAATGATTGTGATTATTCTTTTCCCTTTCTTTGTGCTTATTTCAACGTATTAGACCATTAGAAGAGTGATGCTTTCTTAAATCCACGGCAACCAAATGGATTTGTTCTTTTCTCAGTCAATTTTTGTCATTATTTGGATTACTTGTTTGTTGTAATTTGGTGGCTGCCATTTTCATTGTAGGCCTCAGAGGATGCCAAGAAACTTGTCGAAGAGGAAAGAGCTTTTGCTTGCGGGGAAATTGAAAGTGCTAGACCTGCAGTACAAAGAGTGGAAGAAACCCTTCAGGAACATGAAAGCATGTCTCGGGCATCAGGGAAACAGGTGCTTATACGGTCCTCGGTGAAAGCATAGAGTCCCCAGTTTTGCTTCCACTTATACAATCTCCATGGATATTTGATTGCATCATTTACTGCAATTTATTCCTCAAAAAGTTAAACTTTGTTAATAAGAATATAGGTCAAAGAAAGTCACTTTGCATGTTAAATTCATCATTTGCCATGTGGCCTTGTACGGGGATATTTTTGTAAAGTGGATGATCTCAGTTGTGTTGTGTGCTTTGGATGGATCTAAGTGTCGGGTATTTTCAGGATCTGGAAGAATTGATGAAGGAGGTTCAAGAGGCTAGACGCATCAAAATGTTGCATCAGCCAAGCAAGGTACATTTTGTGTTAGTGTTGATATTTTTCTGGTCTTGAAAGCTATAGGCGATTTCCAGGTACTACATAATATATGCCATCCAAATCAATACGGAGATTATATCCATCCACGGATGGTATATATTGTACATCGCAAGATTTCCTCTCCACACTCTTGTTTTGCATGCACCAATGTGTGCATACATATATAATTCCGGTATGGATAGCGAAAATAAGTGCCAAGTGCACTGAATCCGGTCTACCCTAACATTGAAAGGGCCTATACTTAGCTGTCGAAAGAATGAGTTCATGCACTTGTAGCCAAAGCAACATGAAGCCACTAACTTTTCTTTTGCCTTTCACATGCATCCTGCTTTCCATTTTTTTTAGACTTATATCCTATGGATGGTGAAAGTGGTCATTGAATGCTATAGGGGAATGTGGTCTTTGGAGGAAAGGAGCACAAAAAAAAATTGAGTGATGCAGAGGGGACTAAAAAGCGGGGTTGGCCCCGTGCACAAACTAGTCAGGAACTAATGCCACTCTTCTATGAGGCCGTGGCAGGGCGAAACCAATTGTGCCTAAAGTGTTTTGCGTGTCTCACTCTAGGGACTGGATGCCCGAGCTATGCTGAGCATGGTACGATCCGATACGTGGATGTTATTCACCGTACTATTTTTAGGAACAACTATAGAATGAAGGCTGGTTTGGGGTCTTCTTGACTAGTTAGGCATGGCACGAGCTATTCCGCGGCCAAAAACTGGCGGCCCATGACACATAGAAAAGTAGCCAGTATTTCAATAAGCCAGTGCCATAATCTCTTAACATTGATTAAACAGTGAAGTGGTGCCATCCGCACACTGAAATATCCGCCACTTGTCTCCAAGACCGAAGATTCAGTATGCCTTGTCAAATTAGACAGGAACCACATCCAATATGCCCACCCAGTCCAAGTCAGAAACATAATAACCAAATTTAGAACGAACAATATATTCACATTTGATTGTATGATAGAGTAATGGCCGTTTAAAGTTGACTATCCACAGCTCTCTCGACAAAATTTGGCAAGTAGATCACCCTTTCTCATTCATCCAGGCCAATTCTACTTGCCAGAGAACAAACTTCAAACATGTGGCAACACAAACGCAAGCAAACTTTTGAAAAATCAGAAGGACACCTCCAGATTAACACCGGAGTCCCTGAATTTCTTTCCGAAACTTGAGGAACAACTCGGAGGGCATCAAATTGACGTTGAACAGTTCGTCCCACAAAGTGGGTTCTTCGCCGGCTGGACTGGTCTCCATGTTTAAGCTATCAACACTGCATAAATCAATGGAAAGCGGTTCTTTTTAACAGTACGAAAACGGCAAACATAATTTCACTTTAGACCCATATCTCAAAATCAAGAATTTGACACCCGTCACTAATCCGACACTTCTTCGGAGATGATACAGTCAGCGTGGCATCGGTTTTTGGGCGCCTTGACATGAACGAAACTGCATCTGTCAGTTTAATCTCACAATTCGCATCAAAACGAGTGATAGCATACCTTCGAAAATGAACAAACCGGACTCTTTTGGCGCCAATCGAACTGTTGTCGAATGGCGAATTCAGTTTTGAAATTCATCGTTCTTGATGCGAAATGACGACGATCCTTAGTTCAAGTTCTTCTATTCTATTATTGTGTCAAGTTCAACGAGACTGCTTCTCACAATTAGCTAATGTTCTTTATGTGAGATAATTTGTGCATCAAGTTTAAAGGATGAACTTGAGCACACTATTTATAGAGTTTTAAGCTAGGCCCTCTCATCATGGGCTGAGCTTTACTCGGCTCACACTCGCCAGTTTCATATTAGACTAATAAAGGATTTTTATATCTTACCTTATTAGATCAATCCCATAAAACGGTAAATTACAATCTCAATTAATGTAGTCCATATTAGAAAACTCTTGTAAGTGGTGCCCGGGGAATTTGTGGGTTTGCGTCGGTTAGATTATTTGTACTATGAGTATGAATGAGTTTCTCTCGAGTTGCAGATTATTGAGGCACATCACTTACATCTTTTCACACTACCATGTTAATGTTGACAGAAGGAATGAGCTTTGATTGGATCAGTGATTTACCAGAAAATTGTAAAGCAAAATTTGTAGTCAAAAGAAATTATCTGATAGATCAGTGTCCGAGTAGAATACATCTTTGATCACTTTGCTTGAATATAGCCTTTTGTTTGCTTTTTGCGAATGACCAATTTGATGGTAATCATCCATACTTATAGCCCGTGAATAACTCGTTAACTAAATAAGAATAGTGCCGCTGGTCTATGCGTTTACATTTCATCACGTTGGACGATATGGCGGCCTAATCATGACACGTAAAAGGTAGGATTAGTTGCCGGTCATGCAATGTCAAATATTTGGTTGATTTTTATTTTTTTGTCAATTCTCTTGAGTAAATGCTTGCTAAGTTAGTGAATATATGCAAGTGATGATCAATTTCGTTTAATGTTAGATTCCCATTTTATTAGTCGTGGGTGATGTGAGTGCGAAAAAAACTCGCTCCATTCCAAATTTGACATGCAATAGGCATGAAAAGTGTCATAGACTAGATCTATCATCATCGATTAAATTGTACTCGATTCCAAAATGCAAACGAGACCAATAAGAAAGCTTAGCTCACTCTTGGTCGAATGTCAATTGAGAACAAGTGGACAACCCAAATTCCTCGCTTGTCCAGTGGTTGAGGATCACAACCTCCTCTTGACAAATTGGCACAATTTTTAATGATAATTCGCTGATTTTATAAATATAGTTGTCCTACTTCTACTCATTCCGTCCTTTTCTTCATACTCATCCTAAAGAGGTTATTACAAATTGACAAGATTATCCCACCAAGCAAAATAAGCAAACAGAAGTCCTATCATTTTATAAGAAAATTTCTCGGTGATCTAGTCAACACAAAATATCTATTTGACAAATAGGGTGTTTTTGACCAAAAAAAAAAAAAGTAGGGTGTTCAATGGTTCTATTTGGATAAAATTATTCACTCGCACCAAACTTTTTCTACTTGAAGAAATATCGACCAAATAAAATTAAAGCAGTAAGATCATAACCTATACCTATATCTTACTAATGGTTTTGATTCGTTTCTAAATTAGCCTCGATGACCTATGCGCTTATATTTTATCAAGATGAAACATATGTAACTTATTTATGACTCATGAAGAGTTGGATTAGTTGCCAATAATGAATGCCAAATATTTGGTTGGCTTTTTAATTCATGTCGATTCTCTTATGTAAATGCTTTCTAAGTCAATGAGTACACAAGTAATTATCGATTCAGTTTAGTATCATGTTCGCATTTGATTAGTTTTGAGTGGTGTAAGTGCGAACAAAGTGGCTGTATTCAAAATTTGACATGTAATAGGTATGAGGTCCATCGTCTTAATTAATTATCATTGATTTTACTGTTCTAAATTCCAAAACGCAAGCGAGAGCAATAAGAAGGCTTAGCTCATTCTTGGCCAATGTCAATAGAGGGCCGGTGGTCAAGTCAAATTCCTTGCTCGGCCAATGATTGAGGACCATAACCTCCACTTTGACAAACTGGCACAATCTTTTAGGGAAAATTGTCCAAAAAGTTTTAAACTTATTGTTTTTTTTGCCAATTCAATTCTAAACCTTTTAATTTTATTAATGAAGTCCTAAACCTTTTTATATTTTGCCAATTAAGTCTATTTTACTGGTTGGTGCTGATGTGGGAGTCGGCCGGCAGCCACGTCAGGCGCCGACCGTTTAATAACGCCGACGCGTGGCAATTTTAAATAATTTTTAATATTTTTTTTTTTTTGACTTTTTTCCTCCCGGCCGGTCCAAATTGACCGGGCGACCGGCCAGAGGTGAGTGCCGGCGAGGTCGCCTCACCGCTATGCACCCATCTCCCTCGACGGGGTGGCTAAGGCGAGATTGGCCTTGCCTAGCTAGGGGTCGCTATGCTCGCCTCCCGCCTGGCCGGGCAGGGGCGAGAAGCCACAGAGGTCGGGCGAGGTCCACCTCACGGGCACTTGCCTCTCCGGCCGGCCACCGATTGACCAGAGGAAAAAGTTAAAAAAAGAAAAAAAATATTAAAAATTCAAACAAAATTATTTAAAAATTGCTACGTCAGCGCCTAACCGCAAAATGGACTCAATTGGCAAGAAGTGAAAAGGTTTAGTACTAAATTAGTAAAATTAAAAGGTTTAGGACTGAATTGATAAAAGTGTAAGAGGTTTATGACTTTTTGGACAATTTTTCCCGATCTTTTTGATAATATACTGACTTTATAAACATATTCTTTCTACTTGTGCTCATACATTATTTCTTTATACTCATCATAAAGAGATTATTAGGATAGAGATACTATCATTCAATAAGAAAATTTGTGTGATTTGCTTGACAAAAAAAAACATCCATTTGACAAGTAGGGTGTTTGATTGTTCTCTTTTGATAATATTATTGACATAGATAGCAAGGACCACCTAGAGGAGGGTGAATAGGTGATTTTAATGATTTTGATCAATTTTTATAGCGAAAACAATTGATCACTAGTAAAGTTTGAACATTGTTTAGATTTTGAGCAGTTTATATAGACAATGTACTAGTGTGCGGGATAAACAATAGAATAAGAGTTTAAGGATAAAGAAACTACACATAAGAAGTTATATTGGTTTGACTTAGATCAAGTCTATGTTTACTCTCCCACGTTGACAGCCTACCAACTGGATTTCATTATGTGATTAAAAAGGTTTACAAGTTTTAAGTGATATCACTCGGTGAATGATAGAACTCTCTATCTTACATAATCACTCTTACAAAATGTCTCTTAAGATCTCAATGTTTGGCTGAGAATAGACAAGTAGTAGAATCGTAGTATGCTCGGACTTTAGATTTGTTGATTCTTGATTTCGTTTATCTGCGTTCTCTTCCTTGTTAATCTTCTTTTATACTCCTCCACTTCCAAACTAGCTGTTAGATAGTCTTCAGGATTATCTTCCAATCTTTACCTGGACAGATTAGTATAAAATTGATTGAATAGCTGTTGATTGACAAAATTTGAATCCTGCTAAATCTAGTCGCTCATAGAACCAAGATCTTGGTTTCCATAAGTAGAGCTTTATCCATTGTGAGATATACTTCCCTTAATGTTTGATTATCCATAACCACTTGGATACGATAATATATCTTATTTGCTTTCCAAATTCAAACGGTCGGCTTTCCATCGATATTCACGACCCTGTGGATATAATCGCTAGCTCAAACCATTTTCCTAATTTGAATAGGATAAATAAATCTTGTGGATTGCGTGGACTGTTCGAATGTAATTGCTATCTTTTGTTTGATTGCTTTATCTTTGAAATAAAAAAAATCCAAAAAATACTAGTTAGAATTTAAATTAGAAATTTTGCATGTTTGGGAAATCCTGAATATATCTAGAAGATAGGATAATTGTTTAATTTAAATTGGGATTTAGGGTAGTTTATTTCCTAGTTTAAATTAGGGGTTATTCTAGTCATAATAGATTATTTAGGATATTTTAGAATTTCGAATTTTCATAAAAACACCCCAAAAAGAGTCATTTTAGGATAGATTAAATTATCTTTTCTAGAATAGTTTGTATGCTAATTTAGGCATTATTTTTATTCCGTATTTTATTAAAAAAAATACCAAAAATACATTATTTTCCTGTCATTAGAAGTAGGTCATTTCGTCGCATGACATATAGTTTGCATGTTAGGATTCATTAATCGCATGTCATATTTAGCATGCCATACCACTTAGGTTAGTTTCATTTAAATACAGAAAAAAAACCTAAAAAATACATTGATTGAAGTGCTTGTTAATTAGAAATCATAATAGGACTGTGTCGTGTAATTTTTTGGCTAACAATGCAGATGCTTACATTGTTAAAAGGTACGTTGTTCTTCTAAACTAGTAATTTATTTACCGCTTTCTTTATTGGGTGTTAAATTGGTGGATTGCGTACCCGTATGGTCACCCCACTTATTAACAACTAGGTAATAAAATGGATCCAGAATATTTGCTTAAACAATTTTTTTGAAAAGAAAAAGGCACCAAAGGGCGTTATATTAAATCTAGTATAATTAAGTCCCCGAACTCAAAATCTTGGCTTGTAGAAATAAAACATATCTCCCTATGTTTTATTTGGGTTTCTAATCGACCCATCGTAAATACATTAGTGGCGACTCTAGCATGAAAATATTTGCATGTTAAGAACTTAAACCCTAAGTCACGAATTGGTAGGGCTTGAGAGGACCCGAGTTAGGTTTAGACTTAATAATTAATTAGCCAAACCCTTAGGTGGTGCACCATCAAGAGATTAGGTCGTGACAACTAACATGGTGCAAACATCAAACAAACGGAAAAACAATGTAAAAATCAGAATTACAATCATGGTGACAAAAATTTGCTCTCTCTGGAGTACAATCTCTCTTAATATTCACCTCAAACGATCATAAAAGAAGACGCGAATAAACTTAACTTCTACTATAGATATTAACACAAGAATCTCATTTATCAACAACAATGCTTAACATATCTTGTGAATCTTTCAATTCTTATGCCACGTACATGTTGGACACTTCTACCTTCACCAAGAGAAGAAACCAAAAAAAAAAGAGAGAGAGAGAGTAAAATCACTCATTATAATGGAAGGGAAAGGGATAAGAAATAGACGAACTTGAGGAAATAGCAAGAAAATCAATAAATACTCAATTAACCTTTTCTCGAACTGCAAATTACCGAGGTCCATCACTCGACATCTTTTGGCCACCATCATGTTGATATTGACAAAGGAATGAACTCTTATTGAACCAGTGATTTGCGAAAAAATAAGCAAAGCAACGTTTTCTGTTAAAAGAAATTTTTTCATAGATCACTGCCCGACTAAAGGTACATCTCTAATCACTTTACTTGAATAATTCCTCTTTTTGTGAATGTTAATTTGAATGAAATCATCCATATTTATGGCCTATGACTCCCTCGTTACTAGAATAAGAATAGTGTCGTTGACCTATGCGTTTACATTTCATCACGGTGGATAATATGTCAACCTAACTATGACACAAAATGGATTGGATTGCCAATAATACAATGTCAAATATTTTGTTGGGTTTTAATTCATGTCGATCCTCCTAATTAAATGTTTATGACTCACTTGTTACCACAATAAGAATAGTGTCGCTGACCTATGCGCTTACATTTCATCATGTTGGACAACATGCGCTTACATGTCATCACGTTGACGACGTGCCAACCTAATTCTAAGTCAAAATGGGTTGGATTAATTACCAATCATACAATGTCAAATATTTCATTGGATTTTAATTCATGTCGATCTTCTTGATTAAATGCTTATGACTCACTCATTACTAGAATGAGAATAGTGTCTCTGACCTATGCATTTACATTTCATCATGTTAGACAATATGCCCTTACATTTCATCACGTTGGACAATATGCCAACCTTTTATGACTCAAAATGAGGTGGATTAGTTGCCAATCATACAATGTCAAATATTTGGTTGGGTTTCAATTCATGTTGATCCTCCTAATTAAATGCTTGCTAAGTTAGTAAATATAAGCAAGCAATCATCGATTTCGTTTAATGTTTTTATCAGTCTCGAGCGGTGAAAGTGCGAAGAAACTCACTCCATTCAATTTTGACATGTAATCAGCATGAAAATGGCCATGCTCTTGATCTATCATCATCGATTTTATTGTTCTCAATTCCAAAATGGCCATGCAATCTAAGGCCAATATAATGTGTCCATTTTCTCATGTCTCGGTAATTCTTGCTCCCACGGGTATTTTCTAGGAGGAGACGAAGAGGGTTTCTCCCTTATATCCTCATTTCTACTCTGGTATTTTTAGTAAATCGATGTCAGAGCACTAGATCGATATTAGCTAACCATAAGCAAAATATATTCTTTTTAACCACTAGCAAAAGGGCACAAACACGTGCGAGAAAATTTTAAAGAAAAAGCTTACATGATTTGCTTGTTTAGGGGAAAAATTAAATTCTAAATTGTAGCTATGATTTAGGGAGTACGATGGGACTTGTGTTTGGCCTTTTCAAATTGCATTTTTCCCATTATTGAGTATAGTCATCTTGGCAATGTTTGAGGTTAAAAGATCGTTTGAATGTGCTTTATAACATAGAGAGAAAATAATATAAATTATTTTAAGTCCTCTTTCAAAATAAAGTTTTGTGTGATGCAGCGATAATTGATAAAAGGAAAAAGTGACAAACAAAGTCGGTTTAAATTAAGGTTGCATTATTATCAAGGTAGTTGACCTTATGGTAAAGTCATCACCTGTTTTCTACTTGAGCATGAGTATGTTTTGATGCTAGCATTTTGGGAGAGGTTACATTGATGGACTCGCCAACCTCGAGCTTTTGAGTCTTGGGTAGTGGAGAGTAATTATGATTTAATTCGAATATTCTGTGACGTGTATGTGATCTTATAACAACATCTAGATGGTTCGTTCTCGTCTCCCAACTCTTAAAATCATGGGTGAGAGAGAGAGAGTGACCCAAAAACTTTTGGGAGAAAAAGTGAGTTTACTATGCTTAAGGATGAAATTATGAAGAAATTGAGCATGAAGGTGAAACAAGAAATTGAGCTTGAAGATGAAACGAAAACTAAACTTTCAGTCTTGGAGGTATCACTAACGGTAGCCATGGCCGGTACACAACCCCACGTTCGTAAGCGAAACTCATACATGAAATAAATCCCCTGTTTCAAAAGAAAATACATTGAAGTCACGTTGAAACGTTTCACTAACCAAACGTAATGATGCAAAAAAATTGCCATGAATATGATCATACGAATAGTAGTTGCAGATCCACTTAATTTCTCCAGGCCCACGGTTTGCAGATTTGGATCGGAGCCCATCGACCCAAATCATTGTCATAAACCTCAGAAAAAGCTCGAATGACCAACGAACACCTATTGAGGCAACCTATATCAATCCCGGCCAAAGCAAGGCAAAGCAATTACACACGGTCTGAACTGAAGCTCGCTGCAATGTCAAAGATTGAGACCTTGAAGACTCCGTGAAAGTTCATGGCCTACTGTTGACAGCTTCTGGGTTGCCACAGCCGCTGCACAAGCAGTCTTTCAAGAAGCTGTCAGACCGACACCTTCTACGGCAGTGCGTGCTTCCAAATCGAGCCGTGCAAGGATGGACGTCAGAGGAAGCTCGTCCTCAGTTCGTGTTTCATGGGCAAAGAGTCCGAAATCTTCCTCGTTGACCATGCTTGGACTTTCCGGCTCTCCGATGCGTACAAGCAGGTTCTTTATTTTCTGTTTTGGCCTATGTTCGGTTTACTTTTCTGAAATAGTGGAAATGGGCATCGGGTTTTTAAGTCTATGCAATGGCAAAGCTAGTGTTTAAACTATTAACTTGTGATTGAGAATGTAAATTGAGCTTAGTGGAAGGTTGACTAGACTTCCGTAAATTGTAAGGGTAATAAGTTTGAAGTTGGTAAGATTTCGCGACACTCCTTTTCTTTTCTTAATGAACTTAACATTATGGTGGTAGCGTACAAGAGAGAACCATTTTTTAAGTTGATATGTTCTTTTGCCTGTAATATGTAGAATAAATTCAATACTGACGGGGCTTGGATAGAGGGAGCTTCAGAAGGATCCATCGGAGTTCATCGCGACTAAAATGGGATGCTGGTTACTGGGTTTGCGTAACGGGAGTGCGCCTCTTCAACCTTACATATCGAAGCCCTAGCTGTGCGAGAAGTACTTCGGCTTCTGCAAACTGGAACTGAACTGAGAGGGGAATTGAGTGATCTGTGCTCAGTGATAGAGTGCGATAGCTTATCACTTGTGGAGTGCATTTCGGGTATTTCTGCATGCCCATGGGCGGAGCGTGCAATTATTGAAGAATGTAAATGTTTGGCCCAGTTGAAGTCCGTAATTGTTGTCCATTGCCCTCGGGAGTCCAATCAAAGCAGCTGACTGGGTTGCTAAAGTCCACCGCCGGAATATCCTACCGTCTAGTTGTTTAACCTGACCACCTCAACCTCTTGGGAACATTTTGTGTTCAGAAACTCATATGTTATGTTCTAACTGCGTTCGTTAATGAATGGGAAAGCGTATTTTCGACAAAAAAGAAGTCAATCCATGAACATTTTATTGATTAGTTCACCTGTAAATTCGGCCGGGTTTTCGTACTCTGCCCATGTATCGGTAGTCTAGTCCATAAAGTGGCGTTGTTTTTTTTTTTTTGTTTAGAGTGATCCTTGCCTGAATAAGGGACGATTATACTTTATTATCGACTGTATGAATGAATAAGATAATAAAATTGATGAAGAATGCATGCTAAACCTTTTCATTAAAAAGAAAAGGTACCGAAATGTCACTAAATTAATCTACCGTATGTAAGTTCCTGTATTTGTAGAAGTAACTCAAGCTCATAACTGGCCTGTAAAAGGTTAGTGGCGATTGAAAAAGAAAACCAAGTATCGATCTTGGGAGGACCAATGCTAGATTTAAGCACCACCTCACAGGAAGAACCATTTGCATCCGCTTAGTAATTCATCGGTAAAAAGGACACTATAAGTACTATAAGTTGTGTACGGCGCTCACTTTAATGTCAAAAGTTTTTACCGGATCACTTAAGTGTCAAATTGGAGGAAAAACGATCGCTTAAGTGCCAAAAAGTTTTTTTGGATCACTTCGGTACTAAAATTTTTGAAAACGATCGCTAAGTGCCAAAAGTTTTTTTTGGATCACTTCAAAGTACTAAAATTTTTGAAAAACGATCACTTAAGTGTTAAAATTTTTAAAAAACAATCACTTAAGTGCTAAAATTTTTGAAAAAAAGATCACTTAAGTGCCAATCTCCGGCGAGCCATGTTAGTTTCAGAAATTAATAAGAAAATGCCACGTCAAATTTCCGCAAAAGTTGTGTATGACATCGGAGTTTACACTTAAGTTGTCACGCTCCGTACCCCACTTAACACGTAACATCGCGCCACGGTCAATAAGAATGCGACTCCCAAGATTTGTCGCCGACTTGAAACCCTCGAAATAAGAGAATAAACGTGGAAGCCGAGCGAACACTCCGTTCAATTAACATTCAAGCGGGATAGTAAAGAGAGAAATCAAACAAACCAACAAACCATTTTATAAGCTCAACGTCACTTGCAGCAGTAACATATACAAGCCTTTCTAAAGGCCACATGTCACGCCCGAACCCTACGGGCGCGAAAGCATCCCTACAACGGTTGATTCGTAATGCGACGCCTCGGACGCCTTTGACGCCGACCCAACACCCAAACGACAGAGAACAAAGCACAGCGGAATAACAAACACCCGAACAGTAATTCACATAACCAAGGGTAGCTGTACAACCACCAATAAAAATAATTACGCACTTGCATTGCGGGGAGAACCTTTGCAATATTCATATACAACCCAAACTTCAAAAATCAAAAGCGGGTCAAGGCCACTACCGACAAAAAGGGGTAAGTGGCTCAGGTTCAGGCACTACAACTAGCCGGGCTCCTCCCAAAAACGCATTGGTACGCCTGCCATCCTCAAGGGCGGGGGTCTGAAAAATCGATTTTCAACAACCGTGAGAATAAATCTCAGCGAGTAATTCCCTAAACCTAAACTAGGCTAACGTGCACCTCCTGACAAGTACTAAACAAACAGCACACAGTCTAAACTGTATATGACTCAGGCCCTCGGCCCGAATCTAGAACTTACCTGACCCTGCAGGTTAGGCATTCTATAAATAATAACAATCCTGCCATAGAATTTAAATCACGGCACATACATGCGCATCTCTATGTCACAACGCGTTTTATGCATATGCTCATGCTCGCACTCATGCTCATGCCTCATCAATGCATTATCGCACACTTGCATGCTAGCACTCTGCCATTTACCAATTTCTCCTCCGACCCGCGTTAAACGCATCAGGTCTATCACTTGAGATCGATCTCCGCTCGCGTGAAACGCATCGATTGGTCATCTTCGGTAAACCGGACATCGCCCCGCCGTAATACGCCTCGGGACGGATTCACTACCCCGCGTAACACGCATCAGGGTTTATTGTGATCACACATTCACAAACCTCAATTTTATCTCGAACCCCGTAAAAACGATCATGGCATTTTAGGTGATTACAATGCACATATCACTCGGGCACACTTGTAAATGCAAATGCCGTGCCAATGCTTGAGATGTACACCCATGGCCATAAGGTTCACACTTGGGCACTCACAAATTTCACAATTGGCATTCAATCCAATGAATCACGAGCCCAATTAACCCAATCATCCAGCACAGTCATGGCACAAATTCAACACACAATTTATACATATAAATCACCCAATTGGATTAGTATGAAATTTATGCACTCAAGCCCGCCAAGCTAATCCATTCCTAGTCCCGCTTAGACATGCGACATGGCATCATCAAATTAACCACAACCAAGGCTCAATTAGTCAGTCAATTACACAAATCGATTATTCTCGGTAATTGCACGCTTAGGCCTCAAATTAATCGCTACCGCGCCCAAATTTAATCCGTCGTGGGCGACCATTATACCGTAATTTCTAGGCTAATAATTATCGCCAAAATGCTCCATTATACTCATCAAATATTATTCTAATCAGCCACCACAAAATCAAAATACGGGCGTGCACTATAATCCACATATTAAACCCGAACATTCCGAACTCGGGCCGATTTAATCTAACTGTCCAGCCCATTTATCGCACCTCTCGAGCCACTAATCCTCCATTAATTTATCGCACTAGGCCCGTTGAATGGTCACAAAAACAGCCACCACTCGGCCTATCGATTTCATCCCTCAAGTACACCATTTTATCCAAATCTCGACACCTAAGCTTCCGCCACATCACAGCACCATACAAGCCACTAAACCTCGACCAAACAATCATCCTCGGTCACCAAAAACACCACAAAACCAGCCCCTAATAGCAGCCACCATTTAACCCCTAAATTATTCCTAAATTAACCCCTAAACTTGTCTAGAAATGCAAATTATCCTAATTAGAGTTTAGGGTCAAACCCACCGGTGTCCTAAGCTTCAAACCGAGCCGAACACGCCGGCGATGGCTGTTGGACAGCGGCGATCCTTCGCCGGAACAAGAACGACGGGCGGCGGTTTCGGTGAACGGCGCGAGCGACGGTTGAGGGCACCGGCGATCCTAAGTGGGAGAGTGGCTGATCGTGGTTGAGGGAGAGAGAGAGAGGGGCAGCCAAGTGGTGGTGGTGAGGCGAGGGGGAACGGGCGGCACGGGCGGCGGCTCCTAAGGGGCGGCGGCATACACAAGGACGGCGAGTAGAGAGAGAGAGGGAGGAACCGGGAAGAGTGAGAGGGAGATGGGGGAAATGATGGCTATGGGCGGGGCTAGCAAGGTCGGGACTAGTCGGTGGTGGGACGGAGCGGCGGTGACGGTCATGCAGTATGTGAGCACCTACAGAGGCGCTACAAGCGAAAGAGTAGCCTGCATCGCGGGAGGCTTCGAAGAAGAAGAAGGGAGAGGAAAGGGGCTCGCGCTGGGCGTCGATGGCATGGCGGCAGCCAAGTGGCTGCATAACGAGGGATGTACATCGTCGCATTGGGCGACGCTGAATCGCTGGCGGACGCCGCGGGCGAGCCGTTGCTCGCTATTGTCGGGCGATCATGACGGCAAGCGGTCGCCGGGCGGCGCCGGATGGAGGCGGCGACGAGCTTTCCGGCGGCGGCGAAAAGCCGGGCAATGGTGGTCCGACGCGCGATGGCCGAGCGAAGACGCCGTGGGGGGGGAAGCATTGCAGGCGGAGGCGATCGGGGAAAAGGGAGCCAACGAAGAAGAAGAAGAGAGGAGAGAGGAAAGAGAAAAGAGAGAAGGAAAAGAAAAAGAAAAAGGAAAAAGGAGAGAGAGAAATGTCGAGGAGGAGAGGGGCGGTATGGGCGTAGAGGGGACGTGAGCACGGGGGTTGGTGAGCGCCTTGGAGAGAGAGAGAGAGAGGGAGAGAGAGAAAGAATTAAAGGAAAATAAATTACGTTCAAATATTAAACGCGACCCGGTAGCCCAAATTCAAAACCAAAAATTGGCTACTGATCCAAAATGAGCCTCGCAAACAAAAATGGACAAAGGCCAAGTTAACTAAACTAAATTTTACCGAGGGAGGTCTACTAGTCCAAATTCGCACCAGATCAAAAACTCTCATTTTTCCATTATTCCTGACAATCTCGATACCGGCCGTATTAATATTGACACCGTCCAATTTATTTCGGCCCTAAAAACCCCGAAAATCGATCGCCAAGTTCAAGGTCTAAATAACGATTTAAAATTCGATCGAAAAGCGATTCTAGCGAAATCTCTAATTTAAAATAATAACCGAGAGTGATCAGTTCTTGGGCGAGATTTTACTATAAGCACACCGACAAATCACGCGCTTTATAAATCCCAAAATGGGTCGAATTCGGAATGTCACACCACAAACCCAGGCCACACATGCTCAAAAAGGGATAGGGTGGTCGACATGCTCCATCACTCTATTCACAAGCGACTCCAAAAAGATAGGAATCTCTAATCCTATCAAAAACCTCCGCGGCATCCTGGCGGCGTCTCCGGATCATTCACAGTCGCGGGTCTGAAATGATTTGGTTAAACAACCATGAGAACACTTCTCAATAAGTAATTACCTAAGCCTCGCTTAGGGTAATACGTACCTCCAGCACCCTAAATCATGCAATTCTAACCAATAGGGTAGGTACCTATCAAACGAACAATGGTGCCACATACTATGCAAAGTCTCGAATTGCATCACAATCGTGGCATACTATCAATATGCATAACAGCAATAATAATAATCTAGACATACTTAATCATTCACACAAGTCTTGATTATAAGATGAAATCACTGCGCTCGTCCCATACTGTGCCTCACGATTTTATCCCATAATCAAGCGTAAAGCATGCCATATGCACATAACACTCGGTTGTCCAGATTATTAACGCCCACCATAGGTCACATCGAACCCCCCCACGGTCTTCCCGCATAGCCAAGCATCACCCCACTACTTTGGGCGTGGCAATGTCCGGATCGAACCCCCGGACAAGTCGGGTACCGGACGACATTCCATTTAGAGTATCGATCCGCCTCTACCGCGATCGGCAATGTCCGGGATCGAACCCCCGACAAGTCGAGTACCGACAAAGATCCGAGCCTCACCGGCATTGTCTAGAACTCGCCTTAGACGGAACTCATCATGGCCACACATGTAAACAACCACGCATTGCCAATTTTAATCTTCCTTAATTAGCCAATGCAAGTGTGTATGAAGTGCAATTTACTACAATTAAATATGCCATGAATCGCACTCGTTTTCGTAGTAAACAACAATTTCAACCATACGATCTTCTCTCTAGACCGCGAAATCATCATTCCAACCACACGATCAAGCCATAGTCAACTATTCGGCAATGATTAAATAAATTAACCACACGATTACACAATTTAACCATGCGATCGGCACTAAACAATTTATCCACCACACGATTGTCATTAAACCTCTAATCGCACATTGTCGACTAATTAGCCATGCGATTGTCGATCAAAAACCACACGATCAACTTCAAATCTCAAATCAGCCATATGATTAAGGTTTTATCACATCCTAATTTAATCTAAACCGTACGATTAAAACTAGTGCATAATCATGGTAATTAAGCCCCTAAATTAACATTAACCAATCTAAAATCAATGGGGTCATATGATCAATATCCAAGTCGCCCAATTCAGCCCCTAACACATGATTTCTGCAGCCACTAAATTAACCCACGAATTTAATTAAAACAACCATAATTAGCCAAATTAAGCACAATTAACACCCTTAAACATATGCTCAAGCCCAAATCACATAACCTACCTATCTTAACATTTAAATCAGCCACATAATCATCAAATTCAGCCACTAATAATTCCTCAAACCAGCATCTACCATAACCCCTAAATTAACCCCTAAAATAACCCCTAAATTACCCTAACAACCCCTAAACACTATCCATTGGTAACCTACTAACCTAATCAAGGTTTAGGGAGTTACTTACCACTAAATTAAGCTAAGAACCAAGCCCAAACAACAGCAGGAAGCCACGGCCAGATCTGGAATTTCTGGCGAACGGCGGCGGCCAAACGGCGATCCCAGCGAGCGGCACTGCTCCGGGCATGTACAAATGGATTGGGGCAGCTCACGGTGGTCCAAGGGTGACCAAGGAATGTGGGCTGAGGTGCTGGTGGGTGGTGGTGAGGCTCACGACCAAGAGGGGGAGAGAATGAGAGAGAAAAATGAAGAGAGAGAGAGAACAAGAGAGAAAGTGAGGAGAGAGAGAAAGAGGGCTGAAACTTCAATCAAGATCAAGGGTTGAGATGTGATCTTGATGCCCAAGCAAAGATCTAAAGGCTAGGATCAATCCTTGCTCTCCAAGTTCCATCAAAAGGCCAATATTAAATCTTGCAAAAAGGTTTCTAGAAGGGCAATTTTGAAATTAACTAAAAAGGCAAGGGCAAAGTGGTCCAAGGGGATTTTCGGCCCTTAGGAAAAATGACCATTATGTCCTTCCACTCAACAAATAAACTCTAGAACATCCAGGGGCAAAATCGTCTTTTCCAATTTCCGGGCCAATTTCCACTTTTTCGTAATTTTTGAGCAAATCGATAATAAAGAGAATTTAACGCGGCGTCGTCCAAAATAATAATTTTGATATCCTTGAAGTTCGATACCCAAGTTCGGATTCCAATTTGTGGCCAAAATCGATCAAATGCGACTTTCGTGTATCTCAAACTAACGGGCGGCTTTTAGGGTTTACGCGTGTCGACCCGTGGTTGATTTGGTATCAATCCACGTTTAAGTTTACTCGAGCCATGGCGACTTCAATTGTCATGTGATCACGAGGGTCAATCACTAGTTTCAAAGCGACACGATCGTTAGAATGGCCAATTCAAGTGAGATATAACAGAAAGTGCATTGATGATAATATCACTTCATAAATCCCAAAGCGGTTCGAAATTTAGAATGTCACATAAGTGATCATTTTTAAAAAATTTAGCACTGAAATGATCCAAAAATTTTTTTTGCCACCAAAGTGAGCGCCAGTATATAACTTATGACACTTGTAGTGTTTTTTTGCTACAATTCATCTAACTTCCTTGTTGCAACAGATCAATTGTCCAAGGCTCGTCCAATCTACAGATAGTCAGTTTAGTGAAGGTTTAGCATTTATAATTGTTCAGCAAGGTGACGAGTGGGCCCCTGATTTCCTTTATGGGATTGGAGAGGACATCAGACATACTGCTTGGTTTCATACACTCGAAAACTACTTTATTGAAGTAAAAGCATCCTATTTATTGACTAACAATTTTTAATAAGAGAAGTTGGCAGTTTAAAATTTAAAAAAAGCAAATGAATGCCGATAACTAACTAAAATAAGAGTCGGAAATGCAAAATAGTCGGTAACTTATTTAGAAAAAAAGTTGGCAATTACACTAATTTAGGTTGGTTATTTTTTAGAAAGAGTTGGTACATTGGTATATCGAAAAAAATCAAATAAATGTCGGCAAGAAATTTAAAATGAAAATTGATAATTTAAAACTATATGATTACTTAAAAGGAGAAAAGTTGATACGTCACTCATATAAATATTTGTAATTTCATAATAAAAGTTGGTAAAAGAAAAGAAATGTTAGTTTTTTGTTGGAAAGAAGAATTAGTAATGCGAAAATTGTAGGTATTTAATCAAAGAAAAATTGCTTACTTATATTATGGTTGGTAACTTTTAAAAAGAGTTTGTGATATTAACGTTTTGATAAGTAAGACAAATAAAAATTGACAACTCAATTAAAAATTGGCTTAATCCCTAAAAAACCCAAAACTTTAAGTCTAGTCTCAATTTCCCAAACTTTTTTTTGTCTAAAAAGAAATCCCAAACTTTAGGTTATGTCTCAAACAAACCCCAACTTTAGGTCAAGTCCTTATTATACCCCAGCCCTTTTTTTTGTCTTAAAAAATCGCCAACTCTAACCCTAGTCCTAAATTTGCCTTGGACTTTTTTTTAAAAAAAAATCACAAACTTTTAATCTAGTATCAAGTTAACCATCTGCCCAAAAATCGTCATTAGTTGATTGGCGTTGCAATTTTTACGTTGATAACAAATCCACATTTGCAAGGTCACGTGAAAAATTATCTTCAAAACAAAATTGTTCTTTGATATGAAGAGAAATTAGGAACAACGAACAAAGATTTTTGGACAAGGGGCTATCGGGGCAAATTTTGGACTAGAGTTAAAGTTTGAGGTAGATTTGGGATGGATCAAGGTAAAACTGTGACCGAACCTAAAGTTGGGGCCCTTTTGGGGAATTAAGCTATTAATAAATTGCTAAACTTAAGGGAATAAAGAAATATAAGGTGCTAATTTTGTAGTCGGTGCCTTACTAGAAGCCCTATCTGGTCCCTCCTTGCCCTCCATGGTCATATAGCGGGCCTTACTTTTGTGAGAAAAGTGTCGGAAAAGTCATAAACTTATTGTACCGCCGGTAGTGTCACGTAAGTCGGCCCGGCATCTATATTAGCAAAATCTGGCCAAAATTAATTTGGAATGACTGAATTAACACTAGTTTAATAGGTTTATGACTGAATTGACACAAAAAAAGGTTAGGATTAGATTGACACCAATGTAATAGGTAGACCCGTTAAGCAATTGGGTGGTCGGGTTTGGGTCGGGTCATAAATGGTCCGATCCAAATTGACCCATTAACCCGTTTATGACCCATTTATTCACAGTGTAAATATCTCGACCCATACCCGACCCGACCCATACCCAACCCATACCCGACCCAACCCATATTAATAAAACGCTTTTATATTTAACCTAATCTAGAAATATTTGTTTCTTATGATTTTTTTTAAAATTATACTGCTAAAACATTTTATGAAATACAAAGCTAGTGAAAAATTTTATAATTTTTTTTAAAATTGACGTTCTGTTTGTTTTACGAAAAATATGACATTTTTAGAAAATATTTTCCATAAAATCATTATCCAAGAAAATAAAAAAATTAATGTTTTTTATTTTTAAAATCAATTTTTAATTATTTTATTTTATTTTTTTCTTTTTCTTTTTATTTTTGGCCATCTCCGGATTCCATGGCTCCTTCTCCCCCGCTGGCCTCGCAGCTCCTCCTCCTTCGAGAGGGGCCTCGCCGAAGCGAGAGCGAGAGCAACGTCGCCGGCGAGTCGGCCCCTCGTCGTTGGCGGCGGTTTTGAGCGACGAGGTGGTCGGCGAAGCCCGGCGTTAGGGGCCGGACGAGGCGCTGCGGATCATTGCGGAGAAGGCCGGGCGGGAGGGGCGGCGTGGTCGGCGTGTCGGATTCTTTGCTCGATCACGAAGCGCAGGCTTGAGCGGCAATGCCGGGTTTGCTCGTCCGTGTTCTACGCCATGCGCGCGACTTTCGAACAAGGTGTGTCTTGTCATTCCATATGCATGGTGTTTCCCGGTTCGATTTACGAACTAAGTGTTCTTCAATAATCGTAGCGTGTGAAAGCGCTTGATGCTTTATCGTAATTGAACGTGAACCATTTCTTCGTTGGTTGATACTAGTGCCTTAACTTCCTCTCGTACATAGTGGGTGCTTTCTTCTGTTCCGCGGCTTAAAGTGGGAAGAAATGTCGTTTAGATAATTTTTGTAGGGAGGGACAATGAATATGCTTGGTTCGTAGGAGGAAGTCTAGAAATTCAACTGGAATGAGGTGGAGATAATCTGGCGAGGCCGAGGCTTCACCGGCCTCAGGCGAGGCTTGAGCCTCGACGATCTAGCGAGACTCGAGCTTGCCGGCCTCGGGCGGGCCTCGGCGAGGCCCGCGGCTCGACCTTCGCCGGCCTCGGGCAAGGCTCACGAAGCTCGAGCTTCGCCCGGCCTCAAGGCGAGGCTCCATCTCGCCGGATCCGCGAGGTTGTCTTCTTGCGCTGGTGGCCGTGGCCAACCACCGCCGGAATAAAAAAAAAAAAAAAAAGAAAAGAAAAGAAAAAAAAAATGAAAAATAAAAGAAAAGAGAAAAAAATAAAAATAATTAAATTTTATTTTTTTTAAACATTTTGCAAAGAGAGTATGTGGATGGGTTTAGTAGGTGGGTTGGACATGGGTTCCAAACTCAACCCATTTAGACCCATTTATCTTTAAACTTTAAAGTTTAAAACCCATTTAAGTTTGACTTTTTAAAATTAAAGTGATCTATATATGACCCATTTATTTTTAAATGGGTCATTTATGGGTTTATGACCCATTTTGACACCTCTAGTAATAGGTTTAAGATTTTTTGACACTTTTCCCTATTTTGGCCGGCCATTTGGGGAGCGTGAGTGTGATCCATATAGGCATCATTTGACTTCTCCGAAGACAGGAAGATGCCCCTATCCCGGCTCAAGTTTCACATGGCGGGACATATGAAATCTGGATTTAAGTTTTAATCTTCCTGTGATCGAAACCCAACTTCTTCGGAAGATCAAACACATGCTTGACTCCATTTGGAACACAATTATTAGCACAAACTCATCATTTAGTCGGTTGGTCCCACGAACTTTACATCCACGGACATCGTTCTTGTACCGGAGTATAATCACAAAACAGTAAACGCCGTCAATCCACCAACAATTGCCACTTGATCCTCAATCTTGACGGTCTTGCTTATTCGGAGATAATTACGCAGACAACTTTCCTCTTTTTAGGCGTATTGGTTTATTTCTTACTTTTTCTGCAGAAACTTCCCCACTTCTTGTGCACGCGTACTTGGTACTGGAGAATTGGGGATGAAGAGAGAAAAACACGGACTGAAATTAGCGATTCTGTTTGTGAATAGATACTGTCCTTAAAGGGGTTTAGTTTCTCCACTGTATATGCTGCAATGTTTAGAGGAACACACTTCCTTAATTGATAAAGGCCACAAAAGTTTGAGATGGCAGTTTTTAAACTTCTTCCAAGTGGTCTCCCTAAAGAAACACCGAAGCGAAAGGGGATAAAATTTTTCGATCGAGAAGAAAAGTGATTCAGACAAGGGATAAAATTTTTCGATCGAGAAGAAAAGTGATTCAGACAATCACTTGAAAAAATAAATAGCAATTATGAAAGAGGAGAATATGAACAGTCATGCCCGTTTGCTTCCGAATTGACTATCATAAATTAAGAAACGCCACTTTTGGAATTTTAATTAGCCGTCGCCAGCCACGGTCTCAAACTGATAATCGAAAAAATATATACAAATAAATCTGAAAAAATAAAATTTACTTTTCGGTATTTTAATTTCTCAAAATAAAAAAATACAAATGAACCCAGAAAATTAATTCATTGTTGGAATTTATATTTCTAAAATAAATAAATCCGAAAATAGATTCCTTCTTGAATTTGCATTTCCAAAATGAACCCGAAAGATGGATTCATTCTTAGAAATATCATCTTCAATTTTCTTCGACCAAAAACAAAAATCTTCAATTTTCCAAATGCATAGCACCACGTGCCGATCTTTGACCGTAAACAACATAGCACTCTCTGTCTTGTTCTTCCATTCTTTTGGGTTGAGAAGGAAATGGATACCAACGCCCTATAACTCCGTGTCTATGTGTGCACCCGCGTCCGAGTAAGAGTTGCAAACGAGGCCGGTTGAGGCTACATAGTGGTGGTTCCATTGCCCAACTATCAGCAATGGCCCGACATCTCTCATCTGGCTCAACCCATGGCACTGCAGAGTCTGAGATTTTGCATTGCCAACTGTTCTAAGGGTTTAGTGAAAACTCAATGATAAAAGAAAATATTTTTTGAGGAAAAGTTTTAGGGAATACGGTTAGTTTTCTTTTATTTGATAATATATAATCAAAAATATTTTCTGGTATTTGAATCTCATTGGAAAATGATTTCAATCTCATGACTTTATTTCCGGCTAAAAAAATTCGAATTTTTTTAAATTTAAATTTTAAATTATTTTTTCTTTTTATTTTAAATTATTTTTTTTTCTTTTCTCTTTTCTTTTTCCTTCCTTCCTTCTTCCGCCACGACCGGGCGAGAGTGATGGCCACAAAGCGAGCTCAAGGCTTGCCCGACGACGGCCACGTGCGATCTCCAAGCTCACCGAGATCTAGCGAGACTCGAGCTTGTCTGCGGCGAGGCCGGCCCATACCCTACGATGGTCGGCATGACCCTTAAGGAGAAAGAAGGAAAAGAAAAGAAAAGAATAAAATATTAAAAATTCAAGAATAGCAATTCTGGAAAATGTTTTCAACTTCTTACATCTAGGAATTCACTTTCCCAAATTTATGCATGAATATTTTCGTTGACCGAAAAATGTTTTTGGTTGACTATTTATTTTTGTGAAAATCCGGCAAATCAATTCTCGAAAAAACGCTTTCCTCCAAACAAACACACCCTAATATAGGGACATGAAAAGAATTAAATTCGGGACATCCTGTTTTGATGTCATGTAAAAATTTATAGGATCACTATCAATTATCTTAATTACTTAAGTTATTAGATAAATCTTTAATTTAATATTTGAATATTCTAACGTAGTAAGGGATAGGCAAGGATACACTCGCGACCATGGTCGCAAGCCACCTTCCTTCGACGGTACACATACGTCACTCTTTGTGCGTGCGCTCTCTTGAGTGCGTGATGTAGCTAGCTGGAGAAAAGTCCGGCTACCCTCAGCAATGACTAGTTGACGGTGCCGCCCTTCTATTTTACTTTATTTCATTGCCAAAACCCTTTTGTTTTAGGTTTATACTACGAAAAATCTCAAATTACTACGAAAAATTTCAAATTAATATATTTATGATAAATTTATCCCAAACTAATATTTTAATTACGAAAAATTTCAAATTGGTACACTGTAATAATTTTACCAAAAATTAATTTTTAATCACTAAAACCCAAAACCGACCCTCCGTTAAATTGAATTAATACCATAAATAAATTGGTACACATGTGACAAACGGAGGGTAAAATCCTAAATTAATACATCAATCAACTGTCATGTGTCATCCAACTCAGTAATTTGACCGTAAAATTTAACAAAAACTAAGAAGGTAAAATTATCATAGGTGTACCGGTTTGAGGTAAATTTATCACAAGTACACTAGTTTGAGGTTTTTCTTAGTATTAACCCTTTGTTTTATTTTCTTTATGTATTCTCTTATTTCATATTTTTTAGTTTTCTTGAGTTTTTAGTAGTCATAGAGGGTGCCAACACGACATATAGTGATAACTTGATTACCACTTCAGCATTTTCACTTATTCTTTTATTATAAAACTAACATGAGTGAGAAAAACATATAATTCAGAAATCCAATAAATAAAAAGAGGTTAAGGATGATATCAAAAGATTGGTAAAAAACTCAGAGCCTTGGATTTTCATTATCTAATTGATAAAAAAAAGTATATAATACAAGAACCCTATTGATTAAAAAAAATGATTACGGACGATAGATGATTGGTAAAAATTCAACACCTTTGGTTTCATTAACCCGATTACAATATCTTATATCTCCATTTAAATGATAATGCTACATATGAGTTAATTAATAATTCCCTCAGTCTTCTGAAAATAGAGAAATCGCCTGAGTTCATTATAGTCGTTCTTCCAAGCCCACCAGTCTTTGCTACCACTGTTTCCGCCGGTGCCCGGTCGGCAACGATTCGCTCGCTGTGGATGGGACCACAGCAGAGACGCCACTGGATGCAGCGAGGCCAAGCGCTGGAGATGACAAGGTGGAGTGTGGTGAAAGTGCAGCAACCTGGTTGAACAAGTAGAAAGAAAGGAAGAAAAGAGGGGTGGGCTGATTTTGGTTTTCTCTGCTCCTTTTCTTTATTTTTCGTTATATTTTAGAGTTGTGTGTGGGTAACATTCAAGCATGTAACCCACATGAACTGATAGGAGGAAATTTTTTCTGAAGAACAATGGAGAAAAACATGTCCCCAGTAAAAATTTAATTGCCCAATGTAGGTACGAAAACTAGGTAAGTTGGATTTCTAGGTTGCACAGGTTGATCTAAGCTGTTCTTTAGATATTCAAGCATAATTACCAAAGACGGGCAAGGCCTTCTCTCATTTGTATCATGAAATTTGTCCTTGTTTGAAACCATCAACACCTCATTGTTTTAGCAGTGCACCATCTCTACGTTATAAAATAAATCCAATACCATTCTTGACTTCGACCCGAAATTTTGAAAAGTATCCATAAATGAAAATTAATGAATAACGACCATGTATTTTACACGATGGTTAAAATGGTAATTTACAAAGATCCGCAGAAAAAATTGTGTTATTACAAAAGTCTCTACCGTAGGTTATAGATTCGAATTGAAGCTTTACCATCCTATGACAATTTAAATTAATTTCTATACTAAGGTCTATCAGTCTTCTTCTTCCTTCGTTAAGTTATTCCTTTTTCCTACTTTTTGCGCCCTTTCCCTGTTACTATTAACCACAGAACACCTTTTTTTTTCTTTTTGCTTTTGCTAAAGGAAAAGGGCTACCTTGTCCGAATTCGGTGGACCGAATATGATCCGTCTCTTTCTCGCTAAGAAACCACCCTCGAAGTTCATAAAATTTATCCGGAGTTGAAATGTTTTCACTCTATTGTCGGTCCATGCAGCGAAACCTGTCTGTCGGAAGAAAATTTTACACCAGTCATTGTACAGAATAAAAGCCCATCGAAACAGGATTTACATTACATACATCATAAGTGTAAAAGTCTTTTTACACGAGCAGTCTCGGAATGGAAACAAAAACCTGTTTATGGAGTATATCTACATGTTAAAAAAAAAAAAAAGTTGTATAGCCTGCTTTTGTAAAGAAATTTTTGCATGGCTAGCGCATTGAATAAAAATCCATTGAAATGTGTTATTTGTGAAGCAGGGAATGGCGGAAGAAAGGAAAAATAACAATAATCATGCGACACTTGTGTCTTCTTTGGTAAAAAAGTTCCAAATCTACACTTACGTAAATAGAAGGAATTTCCATTGATTTGTTGATGTCCTAAAATTTGAAAATGGAATCGCCATTCAGGAAAAGAGAATGGCACGAGAATTGTTCCTTGCGTGACATGTGAACAATTCGAAAAGAGAAAGTACACGAAAAGAGAAAGTGTTGTTCCCACATGAAAACGTTCCATATTTATTTGTTAAACACGACATCCACAGCAGGAACTTTGGCTCTATAAAAGGAGTTCCAGGAGAGCACAAAATAACTTCGACTTCAACCACGTAAAAATACACTTTCACTCTGCTTCAGGAATTTTACAGTGCTCATGAGACATCACGGCAAAGAATCCACCATGGATCCCCAAAGCAGCGGGTGGACACCGCCATCGCCACCGCTGCCAGGCATGTTCCTTTCTTTGCTTTGTTGTTCTGATTTGATCCCACAAGGCAATGGGAAAATCAGGAAAATTTCTCTTTTGCGTGTTAATTTCAAAGTAATAGAAGTAATATCATGGACAGTAAATTTATCGAAAATTGTAATATTTATTTATCTTATTGCTTAATTAGTGTCCGGACATTTTTTTAAATAAAATATCCTTGTAAAAAAAGGAGAGAGTGGGAAAGAAGAATAATTTGCAGGAATCTCAGGAGGAAATTTTGCAATTTCTTGTTTTCATTTCAAAAAGTCTCATCGTTAGAAATTTTGGTTTCCGTGTTTTCAAAATTTGAACCATAGAACTGAAACAGGCCAAAATTAACATTATTTTGTACCTGGATTGCTTTGAAAAACTTCACCCACAGATAATGATTTCTAAATAATTTGGAAATTTCAGCTATTTGAAAAAGACTTTAAATTTATTCGGGCAAATAACACTTTTTGTCCCTGTAATTATGTCAAAGTGACTTAATTGTCACCACAGAACAGTGTGAGGATGGAATTGTAATCAAATAAAAATAGAGACTACCGAAAAAATTTCCCCGAACTAAAAATGCAAAAGCGATGTGTGGCCACCAAATACAGCTAATTGATTCATTTTCTAGGGCCATGGGCATGATTATTCCTTCCAAGTAAACAGCAAACACGCTAAATGTATTACTCCAAGTCGAATCTCCTAAGTTGGTATGACTTGGCTCTAACTAGTCAATCCACTATAGTCATCCCCAAAATGAAATCAGGTAATGATATTCTGAGCCCCAAAAATAACTTGTTAAAAGAAATCGTTGTCACTATTATGACAAAATAAAGATAGCTTCGAAGAAGAAAATTCACTAACAAATACATTCTCCAAGATACGTGAATGGTGGAATGTTCTTGCCACAAAAGAAAAAGAAAATAATATAGATTTTGCAAGAAACATCAGGTGAATTCTTTTTCCCAACCGATACACTTTATTTAACAAAAATTCATGCAATGCAATGATATAAAAACAGCAATAATTGTCATAAACTTGTATCCTTTATGAATTCTAACTTATAAATTAATCGTATTAACTGATGAAATTGATATGATTAAGTTTATTTATTTTTATTTATGTGTGGTATTGTTAGAATTATTCCGTGAAATCGTGGAGATAAATAAAATTGTGTATAGAAGTACTTTAAAATAATTCCGTTAATTTAATGTTAAATCTTTTTTGCTTGGAATTTACCATCTAATTTATTACAGAAAATTCATGCAATGAATTAGCCTCATACTAGTCATATATAGACGATCTAAAGCATGCAAAGTGTAATTAATTTTTATAAGTTTATTTATGTTCATTTTTCTTTTTATAACAATGACGTTGTATGGACGTGAGGTTAGAAAGCACGCCAAGTGATAAAGCTTCCCAAAATCGTAACAAACCAATTTCATTTCATGGCTTCATGAGGATCACGGATCAATCAGAAACCACAGGTTTGTCACTTTGGACTTTTACTTTACATTTTTTTTTTTTTATAGATCATTGTGTTTCATGCATTTTGACTTTTTTTCACTATGAAACATTTTAAGATGGTTATTTATGTTCTTGTTTCTTTCTGGTAACAAAGAGATTTGATAAAGCTTCCCAAGATGGTTGTAGACCAACTTTGTTGAAGTGTACATGAGGATCATGAATCAATCAAAACCAAAGATTAACGTTAAATTTTTTTTTGTTTAAGAGTTTACCATCTAAATTTAATATAAAAATTCCATGAAATGAAGGAGCCTGATACTAGTCATTTATAGATGATCTAAAGCATACAAAGTGTAATTAATTTTTCTAAGGTTATTTATGTTCATTTCTCTTTTTTGGTGACAAAGAGGTTCATATAGACATGAGTTTAGAAGGCACAACATTTGATGAAGCTTCCCAAGACGATCGCACACCAACTAAAGGTTTGTCACCATGAACTTTTGATTTTCATTTTTCATATATCTTGCGTTTCATTAATTTTGACATTTTTTAATCTGAAATACTTTGTGTAACATCCCGGATCTACAATGTGTAATATTGTTCACTTTGGGCCTACCACCTTCACGGCATTAAAACGCGCTACACGGTATATAACCCCAAGCCTTATAAGGCAGTCTATGATTCCCTCCTAGGCGATGTGGGACAAAAGAGGCTTCCTCCCTTCCTTGCGCACGTCCCGAGGACCGAGGCGCAGTGCACCGCCATCTCTCCTCCTTGCGCACCACCACCGGGGGCGTCACACTCTCCACCCCTTATGGGTATAGCGCCTGTTGTGGCCCCACACCCGGTCGAGTCGGCTTTGATACCACTTGTAACACTCGGGTGTACATTGTGTAATATTATTCGCTTTAGATTTATCGACCTC
Source organism: Syzygium grande (assembly GCA_024733475.1). NCBI lineage: Eukaryota > Viridiplantae > Streptophyta > Magnoliopsida > Myrtales > Myrtaceae > Syzygium > Syzygium grande. Next base: position 6,805,210 of record JAMXDD010000011.1, read on the forward strand.
ACGGCTTTAAAATGTTATACGAATATAGAACCCCAAGCCTTATAAGCCAGCCTCGGGACTCTCCTCCGGTGATGTGGGACAAGAGAGACTCCCTCCCTTCCCTGCACACGTTTGAGGATTGAGACGGACGCACCGCCATCCCTCTTCGCCGCCAAGACCGTCGCTAGGCCCGTCACACTTTGAACTTCACAACATACAAACGCTGGCATGTAAATTCAAATATTATCTTTTTGTAATTTCTAAAATCTAAAAAATGTCTTGAATTATAATTGAGAAAGCCAAAAAAGTAGTTTTTACTTCCAAAGAGTAAACGAAGGTGCTCATAGAAGAAGGTAGGTTGAGCAAAAGGTGCCCCTTTGCTTGCATCTGCGTTTCATCGGAGCTTTGAACAGGTGCAGTGGTTATACTTGACATAAAGAACGACAAGTGCGAAAGTCTGAGGGTTTTTAATGTGTAATTTTTGCAGTTACGCCAATAGGGAAGGTCTATGAAAATTATCGAGATGGCTTGAAGTTGCAGTGAAAGGTCATTGGAAAGCTGCTGAGAAAATCATTAGTAAAAATGCCGATGTATTGAAAGAAACTGTCATGACCGTAGGAGAAACACCCATTAATGTGCTCCAATTTGCGCTTATGGCCGCACGAGAGATCATATTATCGATCGATTAAGAAGCTGATCGACAGCTTGGATGAAACATATAAAAATCCATTTTGATGACCGCCCTCTACGATGCTGCCCGTAGAGGAAGAATAACGATGGTAAAGGCATTATTACGCGAAGATGTTTCCAGAGATCTTGTACCGCTTGCCCTGTCATTTGCTATTTCAAATGCTCCTATGCAAAAGGAGGTTATCTGGCACCTCGCCAGGCGAACAACATCCGTCCCAGATTTTATGACCATGAGCTGCCTTATTCTAGCCGGCCATTTGGGTAGGATTTCACACTCACCCATCTTAGAAGAAACTACCTAATTAGTCCTAAACTTATTATAAGAATATTAATTCAGTCATAAACTTTATAATTTTGCCAATTTAATGCTAAATTTTGTGCGAAATTTCAATGTAGTCATTTTATTCAATTTTTGCCCAAAATTGCTAAAGTGATGGTGTGGCAGACGTTGGGACGGTCGAAAATGACTCGATCAAGAACATTAGTAATTTTCATAAAAATTGATTGGAAGGACTATATTGGAATTTTGTGCAAAGTTTTGGACAAAATATGGAAAATTGAAAAGTTTAGGATTAAATTGACATCTATATAATAGACTTAAGACTGATTGAGTTATTTTCCCTCATCTTATCTCACTTCCCTGACCTTTTGCTTAAATTAACTTTTTTTTGTTCTTGTGTCCCAAAAGACATAGCCTTGTTTTTAGCTCGCAAATACCGCAAAGAAGTGACATCCAAAGATAACGAAAACCGTAGCTTGTTGGGAGACTTGGCAAAGATGAAGTCTTACTTCCCCAGTGGAGATAGACTCAATTTTTGGGAAAAATGTATTTACAAATGTAGGTACTTCTTGCACAGTTAGTTATGTACAATTCAAGCAACTCCATCCACAAGATGTTCACTCTATCTGTTCCTCTTTTTAGGCATCCCTCTATGTTTGGTCGAAACATCATTTCAAGACCCCGAAGACATGAAGATGGCTCGACGTATTTCTATTAATTTGTGTAATATCTAAATTAAGAGACAATGACTACATCCATTTATACAAATTAATATCTAAACTTTGATGTATGCCACAAATTGATATCTAATATGACATTGTAAAATCAGTCAAGAAGTCTTACTCAATGTCAAATTGCCAAGTAGAATTATCGAGAATCGTAGATTTGGATTTTAGGTAATAGAGGTGGATTGATTCAAGTTGTTTTCTAACATATTTCAGCTTTATTAAACTTAACTGCACTTGCAATCTTCATTTCATGAGTGTTCATATGTATCTTTTTGTTCGTCATCAATTTCTAATTTGCTGATATGATTCTTCTCTCCTCTTTGTGGTGGTCCAACCAGCACTTAAGTGGTTCAAGACATATTTCTGGAATTATGCCACAAAACCAGGTATACAAACTTGCCATGGCATCTACATAAAAAGCACCTTATTTCATCCATGGGTCGAGATCTCTAAACTTAAAGTGTAAAATTTACATTTTCATAATATCCCTTTGAGATCATGGTTTTATTAAAATGAACCGGCTCTCGATTCGCATATTACAATAGGACTTGGTTTGATTCAATTCAATTCAAAGTCTAAACAATATGTATTCATGAAGTGATTTGTAAAACTTATCAATTATAAACAGATTTATCGATCGGTCCCTGAAACTACCCATTTTTTCATAAAGAAAGAAAAGAACTCTTTTTATTCTCATGACATTGTGTGCATTCACTGATAGATCCATTAGTTCTCCAATGCATGCATTTTGAGTTTTAAGCCACATGAAATTTGCTTTCTCGATCCCATCATTTTTATCTCAACTACTATATATACATAAGAACTCCGCAGACATGTGATATCCTTTTTAACCTTTTGATTCTTCGTTGTGGGAAAAGTGCTTATCTAATGTTACGTGCAGTGCCTTTCATCAAAAGGATTGGAGAATCGAAGTTGAGACACAAACACTCGCTTGAGTTTGCAGATCTAGTTCTTACCGTGAAGAAGGAAACTATGAAATCCGCGGAAACACTCAAGTTTTTATTGGCTTCAGGCATTATCCTTGATTCTGCGTCTCGTGGGACCCATGAAATTGTTAAGTTATGCCTTCACCATTTTCCGGATTTGATGTGGGACAACAATTTCCCAAAAGAACTGATGAAAGAAGTTGTGAACGGACGGCAAGTTGAGCTATTTAGACTAGTGAGTGCATACAACAAAATTCCAAAATGGAGTGAAGACATTTTTGCGAACCGTGAATTGATGGAGGCAACAGTAAAATGGTCACCAGGATGTGTACCGGCAGATGTTCCTGAAGCAGCTTTTCTTATGCAAAGGGAACTTCATTGGTTCAAGGTTGGTTCACCTTATTTGTTTGTCACCCTTTTGTGTCTTATATTTGCAATTACATTGATAGGCGTTGACTATTTTTCTCAAGGTACTGGAAGATTTGAGTGATCCTTCTTTTAAAACTCTAAAATTTCAGGTCAGTTCACCTTATTTAGTTGCCACAAGTTTATGCTCTTTAATTTACATTTACATTAATAGGCATCCTTTATTTTTCTAAAGGTACGGGAAGGTAAGGGTGATCCTTCTTTTAAAAGGCTGGAATTGGTGGAAACAAAAGAAAGGGAGGGAAAACATATTGGGAAGTTTTTGTAGAACAACGCCAAGATTTGCTCAAAGAGGCAGGGCAATGGATGAAGGAAACATCATCGTCCTGTAGCCTCGTGGCGACTCTCATTATTACAGTAGCTTTCACTGCGGCTTTTACAGTTCTGGGGGCAACGACGGCCAAACGGGGATCCTGAACTTTTAAAGAAGGATTCATTCATGGCATTCGTATTTGCAGACGCTCTCGCTCTCTTCTCCTCTGTCACTGCCACCGTGATGTTCTTGGCTATTGCGACTCGAAGCTACACAATCGAAGATATTCTCCACTCACTACCAAGAAAAATGATAATAGGCATCACTTTTCTCTTTCTCTCTTTGGCCTTTATGCTGGTGGCGTTCATCTTTGCTCTTACGATCGTCCTAGGTGAACAATACAAGTGGATTAACATCCCAATTCCTTTGCTAGCTGCCGTCCCTGTCTGTTTTTCTTATACGTACAGGTTCCCCTGTATGTTGAGATGGTTATATCCTTCTTTTGGCCTCGCCTCCGCCGTCCCTGGAAGCTTGGGAAGAAAAGAGGGTAGGACGTCAATTTCAGTCCAAAATTCTTTTGGACCAAAGCGTCATGAGGATTCTACAATTGTGGTTCTTTAATTTTGGCGCATGTTACTTTGATGCTAGTTTGATAAATATATTTGGATAGTAATAGTTGTGTTCTTTCACAATAATTATGATTCTTTAATTTTGATGCATGTTACTTTGATGCTTAGTTTGATAAAAATATTTGGATAGTAATAGTTGTGTATCGCGACCCTCACGAAGCGGAGTCCGGGAGAACAAGTTTAGAGGTAATGTCGAATTGGGACCAATGGTTCTCAATCAGTGCGGATTCTTCCAAACCCTTAACCTATGAGAGTTCTAACTTATGTGGGAGTCGCCACTAACCTCTTGGGACCGGCTAGGAGCTAGGTGAGATATGAGAGGGTGCCTCCCATCCCATTTAATCAGAGATCTAAGTCCGGGGACTTAATTATACTAGTTATCTAACTAATGCCCTTTCGATGCCCTAACTTGATTGATTGTTAACTATGTGTCACATGCGGATATTTTGTCCAATTGAGAGTCCTAAGTTCTTGTCCACTAAGTGTTCATTCTATATATGTTGATTATGATCCTAGAGTGTGTGAGCTACCCATCCGACTTGGGAAACAAATCACAACACAGAGACAATATTAATAAATCACAGTCGTACATTAAAAAGGGCAACAAAGAATAATAGTGTAGAAAGTAACTCGATACAAGTCAGGCAAAAAAATATACACAGCTATGTTATGAGCCCCGAGACATGATCTCTCGTGAGCTTGACCCGAAACCAACCATAGGACTTACTCTAAACTGAATAATAAATGCAGGTTGTTGAATTAAGCTAACCTTGTGATTTTGGTGACCATTCTCCTGACATGCGCGTATATAATCTGATGAATGTGTATGATATAATAATGTCACGAAGGATTTCTTTATAGAAAGCGACTTGTAAATTTTATGTAATGAAATTAAACGTGATGATGACGACTCGCGACCGGTACTCACTTGATTAGGAGCCCACAGTTCAAACGAATTACAGCAAGAGCACAAGTTCAGCCAAAAGACAAGAGGCAACGTACAACACACACGGTCAAGAACGAGAGGACACTTGGCTGCTGAAGAGGATTCGGCCGACACACACACCAGGCAATTCACTCGCGCAATAACACACAAGGTTGGGAATTTTGAAACGGTGGGAGTGTGGTCAGTGAAGAGTAGACTCGGTCTAGAGCTGTACACAATTTTCCTTTTAGCATTTATTAATCCCTCCACCAATCATTAGCATTACGCATAACATTAAACGAAGCAACAACATTTCACCCGTTAGAAGATGCTCAACGCGTTCAATTTTCTTCCACAGATTCGGTGAACGAGATTCCCATTGAGGAAATAATGCTATTTTAAGTGTGTGAACCTAGAGTAGAAATGAACAATAGCATGGAAACATGAATTTATGATGAGGAAATGAGCCTCTCGTCCTGCTAAAACATTCACGGTCAAGTATTCGAGAAAGCACGGATTACAACTCGTACCTAGAGTAATGGCATGCGATCGACCTAAACTTACTATGATGAACATAACATAAACATAAACATGGCGGCGATAGAAACATCTAAATGAAGCACAATGGTTGTGGCTAGGTGACACGAACAAATTCAACTTAAGACACGGTGGTAAATCACCAAACTAAACTTGAATAACTGGCAAGAAGGTGACCCTAGATCAACCAAAGAGACTCGCTGCCAAGAAGACTCAGCTTCAAGGAAAACGACGATCACCAATTTTTCTTTGAGCGACAAAATAGGAAGACCGGACTCCAAGAACTAACCCATGGCTTGAGAACTACACTGCGCACGCTTGAGTACCTTGACAGAGCTAGGTGAATCGATGTACTAAACGTGACAAGCTTGTGATGCCTGATAAGGCGAGGCAAGCAAGTTCACTTTAGCTTAAAAATTCGGTTCCAATCATGGGAGTACCAGCGAGGGATTCAAAACGGAAAATGAATGAGATAAGCACATGCACACCCTACCTTAAACGATGGGAGAAAGTGGATGAACAAGCTCGAACGACTCTAATCATGGCTCAGGGTCCCTCAACTCACGGCCCCAACAAAAAGTTCAAGCTCAGTTTCTTCCTTCTTCTTTTTTTTTTTTTTTTTTTTATAGACAATTTTGATAAATTCAAGTTATTGGTACGAAAGAGAAATAAAAGTTGGTAAAAGATAGGAAAAGTCATTTTTTTGTTGGAGATGAGAGAAGTTGATAACTAAAAAAAAATGAAATAAACTTCACTAACTTCCTCTGATTAAAATTAGTAATGCAAAATTAGTTGGTAATTTAATTGGAGAAATGTTGATAACTACCTCTGTTATGGTTGGCAACTTTTAAAAAGACTTTGTGAGATTAACTTTTTTTATATATAAGACAAATAAAAATTGGTACCTCAATTTAAAAAATGCTGAGATTAAGAGGAAAAAATAAAAGTTGCTAATTTTGTAGTCAATGCCCTTGCTGGAAACCCTTTTGAATGCTCACCTCCCTGCCCTCCACGGTCATAACGGGCATTATCTTGGCCTGCTGTTTGGGTAGCACGCGTGTGATCCAAATAGGTGGGAAGCATAACATCATTTGATTTCTCCGAAGACAAGAAGATGCCTCCTATCATGGCTCGAGGTTCGGGACTTAAGCTTCAACCTTCATGTGATCCAAATCCAACTTATTTAGACGATTAAAGCATGCTAGACCCTACTCGGAATGCGATTATTGGCACAAACTCATCATGAGTCACTTGATCCCACAAACTTTACATCCACGGAATCATTCCTTTTCCTGAGTATAATCATGAAAAGGGAAACGCCCGTTAATCCACCAACAATTGCCACTTGATCCATAATCTTGACGGTCTTGCTTGTTGGGAGATACTTTCATGAACAGCTTTAATCTTTTTAGGCATATCGGCGTATTTCTTACTTTTTCTGCAGAGTTTTCAGCACTTCCCGTGCACGCACACTTGGTATTGGACAATTGGGGTGAAGAGGCAAAAAAAAAAAAAAAAAAACGAACTGAAATTTGTTGCATTGTTTACTTTTTCAGAATTAAATAAACACAAACAAACCTGAAAAGTAAAATTCATTTTTGGAATTTTTATTTCCAAAAGTTTACATCTTAAATTTGCCAAGTGCAAAGTGCCAAGGGCCGATGTTTGACCTTAAAACGATACAGAGCGCTGTTTTTTTTTTTTTTTTTAACATTCTCTTTTCCACCAAATTCAAAACACTGCAGATTTACTATCTATCTTGGTACTTACACATTAACATTCTAGTCGAGAGTGTTGGCACCTGAATTTTTCCCGGCAAGTTGAACATGCATTTTTGTAAAAAAATAATAATAAATGGAATAAATAAAAATATAGAAATGGGGTTCAATTCGGTCATTTTTGCAAGCACCCAGACAAGCTCGTCGGAAGCACGGCCCATCAGGCTAGCTCATTAAACTGCGACCCATTAAGCGGTAGTTGGGCCCATATCTCTCGGCCTCTCCTACCATGGCTGAGCTCACGTCATCTCGGCCTCTCGGCTATTGGATATGGAGGAGATTTCTCCGCCGTCGCTACACGAGCTCAAGACGCAGTCGCTGCCCCATACCTGGCGAGATTGGACATTTGCATAGATTGAAGGACTTGAGTGTGGGGAACAACTCTTTCGGTGGAGCCATTCCTGTCGAGATCCGAAACTGTACTTCTTTGCAGGTGCTCGATCTCGAAGGGAATAGGCTGACTGGGGAGGTCCCTGGATTTCTGGGTGAATTCAGAGGTTTGAGGGTTCTGTCTCTTGGAAATAATCTGTTCTCAGGTCTGGTTCCTGCAAGTATCAGTAATCTCACGGGGCTTGAATTTTTGAATTTAGGAAGCAACATTCATTGAGAGTTCGTCGGAGCAAAGAATGGAGATGAGCACCTTGATTACATTGGCTTGAGTAGAAATAAATTCTTAGGCCGATTCCAGTTGGTTGAGGTGATCTTTTTAAGCTAACTGCCCTTGGTTTGAGGAAGCAGAATTTGTCTGGCAAGTTGCCATTTGAGCTTGCGGGTTTGCTGAGTTTGCAAGTCGTTGCTTTACAGGAGAGCATGTTATCTGGTGATGTCATTGTAGGATTTAGGGCGCGTTTAAGAACTCACCAAATAAGAATTATTTCTATTATTTTGTTCCGAGAATTAGTTTTGGAACAGAAATTCATTTGGTAAATATATTTTTGTTCCAAGACACAAATTTGCAAAAATTTGTTCCCAAAATTAGTTTTCACTACAAAAAAACTGGATTTTTGCCACTTAAAATTTTCCAACGAAAATTTTCACTTAAATTTATGCGACAAATTTTCCAACTAAAAGTGAAATTCGTTGGAATTTTCCGACGAAAAATTTTTCGTGGGAAAATTCGTTGGAAATTTCCAACGAATTTTTTTTGTTGGAAAATTCGTTGGAATTTTCCAACGAAAAAATGTTCGTCGGAAAATTCGTTGGAATTTTCCAACGAATAAAAATTCGTCGGAAATTTCCAACGAATTTTCCAACAAAAAAAAATTCGTTGGAAATTTTCAACGAATTTTCCCACGAATTTCAATTTTTGGGCAATTATTTTAGGGTGTACAATTTTCGTTGGAAATTTCCAACGAATTTTCCAACGAATTTCAATTTTCCGGATAATTATTTTAATATGTATAATTTTCGTTGGAAAATTCGTTGGAAATTTCCAACGAAAAAAATTCGTTGGTAATTACCAACGAATTTTCCAACGAATTTCGAAAAAACCCGGTACTATTTGGTATTTTTTATATTCGTTTGGAAAATTGTTGGAAATTTCCAACGAATTTTCCAACGAATTTCAATTTTCCGGATAATTATTTTAATATGTATAATTTTGTTTGGAAAATTGTTGGAAATTTTAACGAAAAAAAATTCGTTGGTATTACTAATCTAATTTTCCAAACGAATTTCAAAAACCCGGTACTATTTGGTATTTTTTATATTCGTTGGAAAATTTGTTGGAAATTTCCAAACGAAATTTCCAACGAATTTCAATTTTCCGGATAATTATTTTAATATGTATAATTTTGTTGGAAAATTCGTTGAAATTTCAACGAAAAATTGTTGGTAATTACCAATTTAATTTTCCAAACGAATTTCAAAAACCCGGTACTATTTGGTATTTTTTATATTCGTTGAAAATTTGTTGGAAATTTCCAACGAATTTTCCAACTAATTTCAATTTTCCGGATAATTATTTTAATATGGGCAATTGCCGAAAATTGCTTGAAATTTCATCTAAAACGCCTTCTTGGTATCTCCAACGAATTTTCCAACGCTGACCCCGAAAAACCGCACTATTCCGTATTTATTATATTCGACGGAAAATTTGTTGAAATTTCCCTAATTTTCCAACGAATTTCAATTTTCCGGATAATTATTTTGACAAAAAAAAAATATTTTCGATGGAAAAAAAATTTCCACAATTTTTCGACTAAAAAAATAATTATAGTTTCCAACGAAAAAAAATTTGTCGGAAAAAAAAATTCGTTTCCAACGAATTTAGCCACGAAAATTTTTCAACGAAAAAAAATTTATTGTAAATTTCCAACGAAAATTAAAATTTTTCGTTGGAAAATTTTCCGACGACGAATTACCAACGAATTTTTTTTCGTTGGAAAATTCGTTGGAAATTCCCTTTCCAACGAATTTTCCAGAATTTTTCGTTGGTAATTTTGTCGGAAAAACATGGTTTTTTTGTAGTGTTTGGAATGTAATCAAGAAGCAAAAAAATTTACTTCTTAATTCGGGAACAAGAATAAAAATGGCAAAGAAATTTTTTTTTTTTCTTCTTCTTCCGGCCCGTGGCCGATTGTCGATCACCGACCACCACCGACCGGCCACAAGCTAGGGCCGGCGAGGGTGAGGGCTCGACCTTCACCCGCCCGGGTGAGGGTTGCACTCGTGGGATCCGGCATGAACGACCTCGCCGCCGCCCTTGCCAGATCCGGCAGGGCGGCTCGTGACCCAGGCGAGGCCAAATTTTTGCCGGATCCGGCAAGGGCAACCCGCATAAGGCCGAGGGTGGTCCTCACCCAGCCGCTAGCTGCCGTTGTTGGATCTAGCGAGGGCAGTGGCGAGGGGGGTCCCCCTCGCAAAAACGGCGAGGCGACACTCGGCCCAAGTCAGGAGCCGAGCGACGAGGGTCGGGCCCTTGCCGCCTTGGCTCGTGGGTCGGTTGCCCAAAGATTGGCGACCCAGCCATGGCTAAGGAAGGGAAGAAGAAAAAAAAAATAAAAAGAAAAATAAAAAGAAAGAAATATTAAAAATTCAAAAATATTATTAAAATATTATTAATAAAAAATTTGTATAGTTACTAAACACATTTATGCTCTTTTTCTATTCCAAAATAGAAATTTGGGTAGTTATCAAATACCTTCAAATGCTTAGAAATTATTTTCGGACACGGAATAAAAAAGAATCATTTTGAATAGAAATTGTTTTCAAGAATAGAATGGTCGTGAAAAGCACCCTTAGTAGTTTGAATCTCTAGTTGTACGGTTCACGAGAACATGGATTCAGCTTGTCCATTCTACATTAGATAGGGTTGGCCCCGCATCTATAAAATGGGATAAAACCAATGGTGGTAGCGGCGAATGTTATGACTCTGGTGTTACCAACGCATGGGACTAAGTTGTGAAAGTTTACTCTTCCGTTGTTTCTGAAGACCTACGGTCATGCTTCTGCTTCTGCTCGTGTTTGCTGACCCTCTTGAAGATGTAATCATTTCCTCATCACCGCCAGGTCGTTTCTTTTCCAATTGAGTTTTGGATTTGTTTGCGTGCATGGATTTTCCACTCTGATTTTTGTGTTCTGTCTTTATGGGTAGCTTGAGCCGAGCCACAGACGTGCTGACTTATCGCGCTCATGGTCCAAAGCTGAGCCGTTGCCATCACCAGAGTAATAGTGGCTGCCTCACAGATGCTGTTGCTGAATCACCACGCTAAACTCCTAAAACTTCGCTGGTCATCACGAAAGAGGAGGAGAACGCTTTCGGGATGGGTGCACTCTTTTCTCTGATTGAAAAGCCTCTCTCCAAGATCAAGAGCAAGGAGTACATTCCTGAACCCATCATTTTTTCTTTCCTCGCTCAGTAAAGCTATAAACGTCTACGGAAATGTTGAAGACTCATTTTCTTTGTGCTTGCTTAATCCTCACTTTGCCCATTTAAAGAAAAAGAAAGCAACGAGGCTACCGGTTCTTGATCACTAAATCGTTACGATAATCCATTTTCTTCTATTGCCGTGCCTCCCGCCAAAAGCATCGTTGAGGAGGTTGAAAACTTGCTGGTTAACTCCAAGGTTAGTGCACTTGTACACCTTACTGAAAGCTCCTTATGTTTTTTTGTCCACTGTGTTTGTCACGTTGACTTGATATTTAGACGTTGCTTCATTATTGTTTGGTCTAGATGTGTTTCAGCTTGTTTTGTCGATGCACGGTCGAAAGTCTGGAGCAAGGTTAAGCGATCTTGATGGTTCCGGAACATCCACATTACACATTTGCGTTAGTCTCAAGTCATAGTCATATGTTTGCATTTGGTTTGACTCCATTGCATTGCATTTAGGTTTTTTTTTGGTCGAAACATTTAGGTTTGTTGACACCGATATGCGTGCTTGACACGTGAGTAAAGAAGGCACGTGAATAGCACGAGAGCAAGGATAAAGATAATCACGTGTATAGCCCATGAGTGAGACCCTGCATGTATTGGTCTATCAACGGGTACATGAGCCAACACGTGCTGATTGGCAACAATGATCTTCGATGTCACCTGTCTAATTGTCAAAGTATAATAACGGACGATTCATAACCACCAATATGGGCGACAACAGTGAATTCTGGTACCATTCAAACTTGAAAACTATCGAGACAACTAACATCGGAGATACACACTCTGGAGGGAATGGTTATCATTAGGAGACCCAGTCATAGAATGATCATCAATGACTACAAAACTGCCTCCACATGAGGAAGACAGTTATTCACAATGTGGACAAAGTTTTGTAAAATAAAGGAAAATAGATGAGGTTGACGGAAGTAATTGTTGGACATCATCAATGAGTAGTTACTACGCGTGTCGCAACCTTACCTCGGTGCACTACCTAGGTTTCGGCTAATGGATTACTAAGCCTAGACTTAGTTCGGCTCTCCCAAACCCATACCAATTCGCAGAACTTGGTTCAAATTCTTAACATGCAAATAGTTTTCAATTAGGAGTCCCTATTAATCTATTTTGGTGGGTCGATTAGAAACCCAAGTAAGGTATCGGGAGGTACACTTTACTCCTATGGATCGAGAGATTATGGATTGGAGACTTGGTTACACTAATCTCGATGCTCCAGCAATAGTATATACCACAATCTACAAGCCCGTAACAACCCGAATTTCGATATAATTCCAGGATCAATAAAATTGAAAATATTTTGCATTTCATTTTAGTAAGTCTCGGCCAGAGCTGATTAATCTCGTGGATACTAACCAATGGGGTATGGCTAACTAGGAAACGGTGACGTGGACCACGGATTCGATAGTTAATTGGATACCGATCTCGAGAGATGATGAGGGAATATTTTGGGCCAACGTGGGCCGATCTTAGAAAAGGTGATGGATTCGGGTTTGGCCAAAGCCAACGATATACAATCGGATCGCGGTGGTGATTCCGCATGATCGAAAGTACACGTAGCCAATCGCCTTGAATTGGAACCGAACGATCGCGACGGGACTAGTGATAATTTCTCATTCTCTCAATGATCGGGACCGTCGTGACTTGGATGACCCTAGGTTGATACGCGTAGAACCTCCAAACCGCCTCCCATTAGTGAGAGACCCCAAATTTGAAATCGAGTGAGTTTTGATCACTTAAATTAGGCCCGGATTTTGATGTTGATTTTCGATAGCTTAAGAGACTATTTTTGGAAATCTGAGTCATATTATGCTGGCCACGCATATTTTGAGTTAGTATGGTTGAAAATTGAAATTTCTGTCTAGGGGTAAAAATTACGATTTTGCCCCTTGGGACACGACTTGAATTTTGAGGTCAGATGAGATTATTTTTCGCGGCCTAGGTCATTTTAGGGTGGCCACGATATCCTGGAGTGGTTACGGTCAAAATTGAAATTTTAACTCGAAGTGAAAAATAATATTATTTTATTTCCAGAACTTCACAACCTATTTTCGAGGGCTTAAGAGGCTATTTTCGCGATTCCGACGTTATATTATGTTGGCCACACTCATTTGGGGTTAATATAGCCAAAAATTGAAATTTCGCCTCGGGATTGGAAAAATGACCATTTTGCCCCTGGGCTATTTTTGGTACGAATTTTTGAGAAATTATTTGGGATAATTATTAAGGGCCTTCAGCTGCATTATTGGACCTAATTACACTTTTGCCCTCAATTTTGGATAAAACGAATGAAGGCGTAGATTAGGGATATTTTGGCAAATCTCCGGATCGTGATGCGATGGTGCCCACCAGCCCATTATTTGACCGAGATTAGACCAGTTTCTCTCTCCTCTCCACGCCTCCTCATTCAGCCAAGACACCACAGAATTAGCTCCCTCAAGCACGTTTCCTCCTCCTCCCACCGTCCAGTGAGCCAAGGACGCCGGAAGCCGAACCATGACCGTCTTTCCGCCATCCGCCGGGAGTTCTTGCCTCGCTGACCTTACCTCATCACCATCACCACCGGTACGACCATCCCCTCTCCTCTCCATCTCTCTCTCGTCGTCGGCTCTCCTACACCACCGTCGTCCGTCCGGGCCGCATCCCCCGGAACGCCGCCGCCGCCCATCGCTCATCGGTGATCGGGCCGCCACTCCCCCGCCGTAGAGTTAAATTAAGTGAGTAAAATTTCTAAATCCGTATTGGGACCGATAGTGCATTTTTCGGACTGGCTTAGGTATTATCGGGTATGTGAAGGATGTGGATTGAGGACCGATGGGTGGAAATAAAATCTGAGGAATTTAATGGGATTATTATAGATAATTAACGGCTCGGATTGACGGATTAGTGGCTGTCCGTGCTTTTGGGCGTAATTGGATTATAACGGTCAAAGAAGAATTGCTAGTTGAATGGCCAGGATTACCAAAGTGACTGGCTATTGATTGATTGGTGATTAATTGTGCTTAATTGTGAAATGCTATGTTGTGTGCTCGTGTGGCTAAATTGTGCAGCATGTGATTGGCCAATTGTAGCTCGAGTCGAATACTGAATTGAGATTTGTGTACTAGGCCGCACAGTATTAAATGGGCCAATTGAGCACGTATTTGTGGCATTGAAATGATTAGGTGTTTGAGTTATTGTTTGATGCTCATGGTGCATGGTGTGACATTACATGGACACGCATTGCATTATGCTGAGTATGAGGCATGAATTGAAATTGTGCGAAGAATGCGTGTTCGCCATGAGCATGTGATTACCTAAAATACCCCGATGCGTGTTACGTGGGGTTAAGATAATAATCGATGTGTGTTTGTGTGATCACATTTTCGCCTGGGGATGCGTGTTACGCAGGTGTGCCGCCCTTATGCACTTTAAAGGTGACGATGCCCGGCAGACATCCAAAAACGAGCATCCCGATGCGTTTTACGCAGCTCGTTCGTGGGGAGATCGGTGTTGCGCCTCATGCACTTTATAACAGGCAAGAGACCGGCGATTGGTATTACGCTTCATGCACTTTGTAGAAAGGTGTTAGACGATCTGTCGTGGAATTGTGTGGACTAAAGTCACATCAATATTAATAATTGTGTCGATGCTCGTGAACCAAAATGAGAACATAGCATGACATTGACATTGCATGCATAGAATGCATAGCTCGGGTGTGCGAATGAACGTTATTGAGCATTCGGCGCATGTGCCTTGAGAATTTTAACAAAACCGCCTAACCCGCAGGATGAATTGTACGTTTTCGATCCGGGCCCGAGGGCCTAGGTCATTGTTGTATATTGTATTGTTTACCCGTTAGGAGAATGCATGTTAGCCTAACCTAGGTTTAGGGGTTATACTTATAGAGATTTGTCTCACGGTTATGATAACCCATCTTTTTCGGATCCTCACCGTAAGGATGCCGAATCCACCGCTTTTTTTGGAATACCTATATAGATACATCAAGTATACAAGTACATACCTCGAGAAAAATGGGGAATCGTATGTAAGATATCGATCCTGTGGTGTTTGTAAACGTGGAGGAATATTTTCATCAGACTTAGGAATATGTGGCTTGGTGCTTGAGGGGATGCCGATTAAAACTTAGGGCAACCCCTTAGGACTTTTGATGTGCCAATTGGTCAAGGTGGATTGATGGAACCCATATATGCGAATGGCGAGGTGATCAATCCTCGGGATGTCTACGATGTAGATGGCATTGATGAGCCTATGGATGAGGAGCCATAAGAGCCGCGGTGATAGTCAAGACTTAGACCAAGCTGCCGAGGAAGAAGATGAACTAGAGGATATGGATCTAGATTCCGAAGGAAAACCATGGGGAAGTAAGCGGAGGTAGGATCGGATGTAGAGATAAGACCCGATAATGAGTTAGGGCTTTATGTTGACCAAGCTTGAATCGGACATCAAGACGAAGAGGCAGCAAGAACGGATATGGATTCAAGAGTCCGAGCCTCAAGAGAGATCGCCAGGGGAGTCCTCGTAATCATTGGATCCGGATTAGGAGCCCTAGCTTAGGTCTCAACTCTTTATAGGGAAGCTAGTACCTTTTTACCGTAATCTTCCTGTAGTTAACCTAACCTTTCCCTTAGCCTTTTGACCCTTTTTAACCTAAGTGGGTTATTTCTTGGTGTTGTTCGTTTGGTATGCAAAAGCGGATTTTGTAAAAAGGGTTTTCTATAGTGATATAAAAATGTATATTTGTAAGTATATTCTGTTGTGATCGCTTATGCTATCTTTGGTCCCTTATTGTTATTGTATGGGTGTTAATTCATTAATTTCTACATGTGCCTTATCTCTCGATTGGGTTTCGGTCGGCGACGCATCTGGGAGCGTTGCACCATAACGCCAGGGGTAGGGATGTTGCGTGCCGTGGGGTTTGGGCGTAACATCCCGTTTGACGGTATCGAGCAAGGTCAGCTCGGTCTAATCTGGGTGAAGCCTTGAGTGATAAGGAGTAATGAGACCATGGGTAGCCAATAGGGTGACCTCGTGTACTACGATGTATCTCCCCGGTTGTGTTTGATTGGGTGTTTATGGATATGAATTGTAAAGTGTAGGTCTTGGCAGGACCCGAGGTGAGTATGCAAATTCCTTGGGTGATGAGTTGGCTAATTTTTATTAGGCCGCATGTTGATTGTTGATTGTTATTTTGATACCGCCTAGGACTTAGATTGGAATAGATTGGTTTAAGTCTTTAATTCTTTTGTGAAATTATAGCGTGTAGTTGTAGAACCGAGTAGCCAAGATGAGTAGAAGAAAGGGTAAGGAACCCTGTGGTCACTTTAGTTCGAGGAAGGCCAAGAGGCCCGAGACCACCGATCGGATGACATCATTCAAACCCCAAACAAGAGAAGGGGAAAGGAGCCTCAAGCCTAGACTAGCGAGGGAGCCCGTGAGGCTCGAGATCCAAGGTTTGACGATGTGATGAACACCTTATGAGAGATAGGATGTGTTATGGGTATGCTAAAGAAGAGGGGCTGCAGCCACGCCAGAAGCTCTTTGAGGCTACAACCGATCTTCGGGCAATGAAGGTAATCAAGCTTAGCAAGGGCGAGGCCCACCAGCGATAGCCCAACAGATGCCCCAATTGGTAGAGCAATTTTCGAAAAATAAAGCTGCCAAAATTTAATGTCAAAGGTGACCAAGCTGCCCCCATTGGGTAGAGGAATTAGAGAAGACATTTGAGGTATTGGGGTGCACCGATACAGAGAAAGTGACGCTGGCGGCGTATTAATTGCAGAATAGTGCAAATGATTGGTGAAAAGCCACCAGGGGTAGAGTATTCCCAGAAGGTACAAAATTAAATTGGGCAGTGTTTGTTGAAAGTTTTTATGGAAAGTACTTTTTGGAAGTCGCCCAAGAGAGGAAGTTGATGGAATTCATGCGACTGCGCCAAGGTCAGATGACCGTTGATTAGTACGAAAGAGAATTTACAAGATTGGCCAAGTTCGCACCAACTATGGTTGAGAACCCGAGGGACAAAGCTCGGAGATTTTCCGAGATGATTTCAAGTCAGATCTCCGAAGCTAGATTTTGTCGCACAATATCAAGGATTTTGGGGAAATGTATGAGTGGGCACAGATTATAGAGCGGGATCAGCAAGGAAAGAGTAGCTGCTTCCGGATTGCGGTTTGCTCAGAGCAAAGACAACCGCCGTATGGGGAAGAGACCTATGATAGGAAACAGGCGATCTGTTTTGCCCGCTAGATGGACAATAGGAAAGCTGAATCCCCACCGAGTAGATTTGGGGCATATTTTAAGTGTGGGGAGTAATGGAGCATCGATCTGCAATTGTTCGCAGATGCAACCCTCGGGACCGCCCAGATTATCGCCATCATGAATCGGAAATGCCGGGACCTCCCCATCGCGCCAATCAAGGGTGACCGCCAGCCAAGGAGGGTCTATGCCATGGCACGCAAGGAAGCCGAGAATGTGGTGTGGTCACAGGTACGATTTTATGTGATCATGCCGCTTTTATGCATTGTTTGATCCGGGGCGATCCACTCTTTCATTTCAGAGCGGGTTTATTAAGTTGGTTGGTCTGGAAACCGTTATTCATTGCTTGAGAATGCTTTATGTGTCGACGCCTATGAATGATAGGGTGTTAGTTTCTTTTTGGATGCCCTAGCTATAAGATAGTTATTGGGGGTAAAAGAAAGTATCGACTTGGCAATATTGGCCATGTTCGATTTTGATGTGATTATTGAAATGGACTAGTTAGTCCGACGTAAAGTCGTATTGGATTGCAGCGATAGGACAATCCAATTTAATCCGGATGGACGCCCTAACTTTGTTTTTTAGGGAAACCGAAGAGGAACCTCGATCCCTTGGATTTCTCGAAAGTAACCAAATTGTTGGATGATGGGTGAGAAGGATATCTTGTGAATGTTGTAGATCCGATAATGGTTGAGCCTAAGTTGGAAGACATACCGTAGTCCTGTAATTTCCCGAGGTGTTTTCTCAAGAATTGCGGGTTTCTTCGCCTCGAGGTAGAAGTAGAATTCATGATTGAATTAACCCCTAGATGTAACCGATTTCAAGGCGCCATATCGGATGTCCCTATCAGAATTGAAGGAGCTGAAAGTACAAATACATGAATTGTTGGACAAAGGTTTCATTCGCCTAGTGCATCTCTATGGGGAGCGCCAGTCCTGTTTGTTAGAAAGAAAGATGGAACTCTGCGGTTGTGCATAGATTACCTCAAGTAGTTGAATCAAGTTACAATAAAGAATAAGTACTCACTACCGAGGATTAATGATCCTGTTCGACCAATTGCAAGGAGCCTCGGTGTTCTCCAAGATAGATTTAAGGACTGGGTACCATCGGGTTGAGGATCGTGAAAGAGGAAATTCTTAAGACCGCTGGGACTAGATACGGGCATTATGAATTTACGCTTATGCTTTTTGGATTAACGAACGCCCACCGCTTTTATGGATTTGATGAATCGTGTGTTCAAAGAATTCCTAGATCGGTTTGTGATAGTTATATCGATGATATTTCGTATACTCTAAGAGCCCCGAGGAGCACGAGGTACACTTGGTCAAGCTGCTGGACCCTAAGGGAACACGTGTTGTATGCCAAGTTCAAGAATGTAAGTTTTAGCTCAGCCGAGTAGGGTTTCTTGAACACATAGTTTCGGAGATGGAATTTCAGAGACCCGGCTAAGATCGAGGCGATAATGAAGTGGCCTAAATCGACCTCGATGATCGAGATCGAAGTTTTTTAGGATTGGCTGGCTATTATCGACGCTTTGTAGAAGGGTTCTCGTCAATAGTCATGCCGCTGACACGATTGTTGAAGAAGGAGTCTAAGTTTGAATGGGATGACAAATGTGAGAGAAGCTTCCGAGAGTTGAAGCACGGTTAACAATCGCCCCGTGGTTGACCATACCATCCGGACTGGAGGATTCGAGATCTACAAAGGATGCCTCTTTGAGAGGGCTCGGATGTGGCCCCGATATAGCATGGAAAAGTGGTAGCGTATCGTCGCGTCGATTAAGGCCTTATGAGATGAATTACCCGACGATGATTTGGAATTAGCTGCAATCGCTTTTTGCCCCTCAAAATGGAGACATTATTTGTATGGAGAGAAATTCTAGATTTATACCGATCACCAAAGTCTTAAATATTTGTTCTCGCAGAAGGAGCTAAATATGAGGCAGGTACCGATGGATGGAACTTTAAAGGATTATGATTATGACATTTTGTATCACCCCGGTAAGGCGAATCGAGTCATGGATGCCTTAAGTTGCAAATCTAGTATGGTGCACCTAATGGTCAAGGAGTGGACATTATTAGAAAGGCTTAGAGATTCACAGTTCAAATTGAAGTGAGTCGATATCTAGCCCGATGGCGCTTTGAGAATTAAACCGTAAATCCAGGCAAAGATTAAAAAACACTTCAGTCTACCAACCCGTAAAAACCAAAAGATCATTGGATTGGATGCTACTAAGAGGAAGCCAGATTTTCAAGTAAGTGATAATGGAATTTTGAGGTTCCGAGGAAGAATGTGCGTGCTCGATGACGCAGAGCTCAAGGAAGAAATTTTGTCGGAGGCTCATAGGAGCGATTATAGTATCCATCCAGCAAAGCACGAAAAATGTATCAGAATTTGCAACAATACTATTGGTGGAACGGAATGAAAGCGGATGTGGCCAAACAAGTGGCCAAGTGTTTAACGTGCCAACAAGTGAAGGCACAAACCTTTTGCAAGGCATGTGGCTTATTGAGACCGTTAGAAATCCCACGAGTGGAAGGGGGAGCCCATCACGATGGATTTCATATTGGGATTACCATGAAACGAGAGAGGACATGATTCCATATGGGTTATAGTGGATCGCTTAACTAAGTCGGCGTGCTTTTTGGCAAGGCGAAAGGACCTCGAGCTGGAAAGATATGCCAATTGTATGTGAGGCAAATAGTATGTCTGCATGGAGTGCCGGTGACAATCACGTCGGATCAAAAACCAAGGTTCACGGCGAATTTTTGGAAAAGTGCGGGAGGCCTTAGGCACCAAGTTGCAGTCGGTGAGAGCCTATCATCCGCGGCCCGATGGCCGGTCGGGAAAGAGCGATTTAGACCCTTGAGGACATCTTTGAGAGCTTGTGTGTTAGACTTCAAGGCGGATGGGAAGAACATTTTGCATTTAGTGGAATTTGACTATAATAACAGCTATCAAGAAAGTATCCGGATGGCACCGTTTGAAGCCTTATATGGTAGGGGCGTGTAGGGCCCAGGTTGGGATGCGATGGGTGAGCGGTATCACGGGCCCGGTTAGTTAGTACAAAGAATCGGTTGAAGCTGTGGAAACATTCGAGGATGCCCGAGGACAGTAGCAGTCGCCAAAAAAAATCTTATGCCAGAAGACAATGACCCTTGGAGTTTCAAGTGGGAGACCATATATTTCTCGCGGTGTTGCCAATAAAAGGATTATCCCGATTCGGCAAGAAAGGAAAACTCGGTCTAAGGTATGTCGGACCATTTGAGATATTGGAAAGGATTGGTGATATGGCTTTATAGATTTGCCTTACCGCCTAGTAATCCCAAGTACATAATGTATTCCACGTGTCTATGATAAGGAGGTATGAACCGAACCCGACCCATGTTCTGAAATATGAAGAAATAGACATGGACGACAGAGTGTCGTGACGTGGAAAGGCCAGCCAGGGATCGAAGATCGGAAAGACCGTGTGCTAAGGAATAAGACGATTGCAATGGTCAAAGTTGTATGGGAGCACCACGGAATGGAAAGTGCCACTTGGGAGAGCGAAGAAGCCATGCGACGTCAACACCCCACTTGTTTGAGGAGTAAGTGTAGACTACAAATTTCGAGAACGAAATTTTTATAAGGGGAAGAGTTGTAACAGCTCAAATTTCAATGTAATTCCAGGATCAATAAAATTAGCAATATTTCGCAGATTTCATTTTAGTAAGTCTCGCCTAGAGCTGATCACTCTTGGGATACTAACCAATGGGGTATGGCTAACTAGGAAACGGCACGTGGACCAAGGATTCGATAGTGAATTGGATACTGATCTCTAGAGATGATGAGGGAAATTTGAGGGTTTAAGAGGCTATTTTTGCGATTCCGACATCATATTATGTTGGCCACACTCATTTATGTTGGCCACACCATTTTGCCCTTGGACTATTTTTGGTCCGAATTTTTGGAAAATTATTTGGGATAATTATTAAGGGCCTTTAGTTGCATTATTGGACCTAATTACACTTTTGTCCTCAATTTTTAGATAGGAACGAATGAGGACCGTTAGATTAGGGGTATTTTGGTCAAATCTCTGAATAGGCGACACGTGGCCCACCCCCCATTATTTGACCAGTTTCTCTCTCCTCCCCCTTCATTCGGCCAAGACACCCGAGATCAGCTCCCTCAACGTTTTCTCCTCCTCTCGCCGTCAAGTGAGCCAAGGGTGCGAGCTCGCCCGGACCGCCACCGTGTCGTCGCCGGCCATCCGGGGGCTGTTGCCTGCTCGACCTCACCTCATCACCATCACCCTCAATTTGACCATCCTCTCTCTCCCTCTCTCTCTCTCCATCGCGGCTCTCCTCTCTCTTTCCGTAGAAAGGACAGACAGCCGGTAGCCAGCAAGACCCATACGGCCGAGCCGTCCTGCAAGTGACCTCCGGCCGCCCGATGCGTCGCCATACAGCCAGCGCGTCCCCGCGTCACGGTGTCCGTACAAGTCCGTCGATGTCCGTCGCCCGGCCGTCGTCCATACCGCGATCCAGGGCAGCCCGCGTTCCACCGTTCACGGTCATTTTGCCGCTCCGTTGTCGTGGGGATTAAATTAAGTGAGTAAAATTTCTAAATCCAGTTAGGGTAGTAGTGCATTTTTACGGATGGCTTCGTGTGTGGGTATGCGTGTGGGGCCGAGGATTGAGGGACCGGTGGGTAGAAATAAAATCCGAAGAATTTAATGGGATTATAGATAATTAACAGGCTCGGATTGTAATTTAGTGGCTGTCCGTACTTTGGGAAGTATGTCGGATTATAACAAACAGTAAGAATTGCTTTGGATTGAATGGCCGGGATTACTAGAGTGGATCAAGCTATTGATTGATTGATGATTAATTGTGCTTAATTGTGAAATGCTATGTTGTGTGCTCGTGTGGCTAAATTATGCAGCATGTGATTGGCCAATTGTAGCTCGAGTCGAATGCTTGAATTGAGATTTGTGTACCGGGTCACACGGTATTAAATGGACCAATTGAGCACGTGTTTGTGGCATTAAAATGATTGAGTATTTGAGTTATTGTTTGACGCCACGGTCCATGGTGTAGCATTACATGGACACGCATTACGTATGCGAGTATGAGGCATGAATTGAAATTGTGCGAGAATGCGTGCCTACAGAGCATGTGATCACCTAAAAAATACCCCGATGCGTGTTACGCTGGGTTGGGATAATAACCTTGGATGTGTTTGTGTGATCACATTTCGCCGCGTGATGCGTGTTACACGGGTGTGCCGCCCCTCATGCACTTTGAAGTAGGACGATGCCCAATATGTGGGAAGACGACCATCCCGATGCTTTTACACGGGCTCTAGTTCGTGGGGAGATCAAGATTGCGCCTCATGCACTTTATAGCAAGCAAGAGACACTAGGCTAGATCGATTGTTGCGCCTCATGCACTTTGTAGCAAAGCTAGACGACCGGGCCGTGAATTGTATAGACTCGAGTCACATCAATATTAATAATTGTGCGGTGTGTGCTGTGTGAACCAAAATGAGAACATGGCATGACATTGACATTGCATGCATAGAATGCATAGCCGGTGTGCGATCGAACATTATTGAGCATTCGGCATGTGCCTTGAGAATTTTAATAAACCGCCTAACCCGCAGGATGAATTGTATGTTCGATCCGGGCCCGAGGGCCCTAGGTCATTGTTGTATATTGTATTGTTTACTTGTCGAGAATGCATGTTAGCCTAACATAGGTTTAGGGGTTATACTCATTGAGATTTGTCTTACGGTTGTGATAACCCACATTTTCATACCCCCAGCCGTAAGGATGCCGAATCCACCACTTTTTGGAATATTTGTACAGATATATCAAGATACAAGTACATACCCCACAGGAAATGGGGAATCGTATGTAAGATACCGATCCGTGGTGTTTGTAAACGTGGATGAATATTTTCATCAAACTCAGGAATATGTGGCTTGGTGCTTGAGGGATGCCGATGGAAACTTAGGACAATCCCTTAGGACTTTTGATGTACTAATTGGTCAAGGTGGATTGATGGAATCCATATATGCGAATGGTGAGGTGATCAATCCTCGGGATGTCTACGATGTAGATGGCATTGATGAGCCTATGGATGAGGAGCCACAAGAGCCGCAGTGATAGTGAAGACCCTAGACCAAGCTCACGAGGAAGAAGATGAACTAGAGGACATGGATCTAGATTCAGTGAAAACCATGGGGAAGTAGCGGAGGTAGGATCGGATGTAGAGATAAGACCCGATGATGAGTTAGGGCTTATCTTGACCCGAGCTTGAACCGGATACTAAAGACTTAAGAGGCAAAGCAGAACGGATATGAATTCAAGAGTCCGAGCCTTAAGAAAGATCAAAGGGGAGTCCTCGGAATCGCCGGATCCGGATTGGGAGCCCTAGTTTAGGTCCCAACTCTTTATAGGGAAGCTAGTACTTTTTTACTGCAATCTTCCCCGTAGTTAACCTAACCTTTCCTCCTAGCCATGACCCTTTTTGACCTAAGTGGTTGTTATTCCCTTGCTGTTGTTCGTTTTGGTTGTGCAAGCGGATTTTGTAAAAGGGTTTTTGTAGTGATATAAAATGTATATTTGTAAGTATATTCCTGTTGTGATCGCTGTGCTATCTTTGGTCCCTTATTGTTATTATGCGGGTGTTAATTCATTAATTTCCGCATGTGCCTTATCTCGATTGGGTTTGGGTCGGCGACGATCCGGGAGCGTTGCACCATAACCGCCAGGGTAGGGATGTTGCGTGTTGTGGGGTTTGGGGCGTGACAGCCCAAGTCACATCTCAAGTGGCTCGTGATTTATTAAACAATTCCCAGTCATATTGGCTCTGTTGAATATAATTACAGGGAATGTTAAAGAATCCTATGCCAAGAAAATCGTGTCATTCATGAATAATACCATTTAGGTACATTTCTCTTTTATTTTCAAAAATATTTTAACAAGCAGTGTGGATTCATTTTAACTTAACCATTAATATGTGAGTTGATGATGCGGGTGCGCAACCAATAATGTAACAACCAATAATCAAAGCAATAAATAAATTGCAAGATAAGGACTTATCTCGAAGCAACGAAAGCATCTACAATGTTATCTAGAAAATCACATAAAAATATAATTTCTAATTAACATGCAATTCCACTCAAATCTTTTTAGGGCTTTCTCTTATTTAAATGATGACTAACCTATATACAATGCATGTAATGCACTTACTCTAATGTGATGATGTACAAAGCATGCATATTCATGATCCCAACATACAATCACTAAATGACATGTAAAGCGATGACATGTCATACATGATGACATGGCAATTTATGAATGACATGATAAGATGACATGCAACATAGCATACGAGAATGACATAGCGAGAAGACATGCAACACGACTTACGTGACACGTAGCAATAACACGGCAGTGATGATGCAAGCATTATGCAATTAATCTATATGACATGCACATGGTTTTTTTTTGTATTTTTATTAAGTTCAAAATTAATTAAATTCTAGATATGAAAATCTAATTTATTCTAAGAATATATTTTTGATATTGTATTAAATTTAAAATTAGAAATTGCTCTAAATATGTAATATTAAAAAAAATCTATTTCAATTTATTGTCTATTCTTTTTTGGATTTTTCTTTATAGAAGCAAAATCAATTCAAATCAAATAAAGATAGATAGAAATCATATCCACATCAAACATGGCATCGAATCACACGAGATATTATCAATATCCATCTAGTTTTGGAAATAAATTCACGAATCGTATCCCGGGCATGAGGATCAGATTGGCCAATTTTCCGTGTAGTTGCGAATCGTATCTTGGGCATGAGATCGGAATAACGACCAATTTTCCGTGCAATCGCGAATTGTATCTCGGGAGAGATTGAATTGACAATTTTGGTGCGATCGCAAGTCGTATTCGAGCATAAAATCGGCCTGGCAATCATATACACATTGTGAAATTAGAAAAATAACCCAATTTAAATGCTACTTGGGGGTTTCATGGATATGAATAATATGTTCGAAACTTCAATCAACATCAGAATATTCCAAAGAATTCAACAAAATATATGGAAATTGAATTAACCCAAATTCTCACCTAGTTCACGGTACCACCCGAATGCATTTCTAAATTTGGATTAAATGTGCACGAATCTGGACCAACCTGATGATAAGGAAGCTCGGGGATAGCAACACTCGGCATGGTGGATGGCCAGTGGATCAGGCTATGACCGACGGGATGGCGGATAACGGTGCTTTCGATTGGAATCGCAATGGATGGTTCACGAACTCGCCCGAAAGAACCTGCAAAACTGCAATGCACCTTGGCTCGACGAATGGCCAAAACTAGCATGTTGGTGCTCAAATTTGGCTAATTAGGCTAGAAGAAAGAAGGAATACAACAAGCCCAAATCGCTAAAATGAACTGGGTAATGAAGTTGCACAAGGCCCAATATATGGGATACCGAGAACTCGGTACCGATAATCCTTCGGGACATTAGGATAACAACAAGAGCGGTTACCCCATTTGGTGTCGATAACATCATGGGATAAAAGGAATGGTTAACGGAAGAAGATCGAATAATCCGTAATCGAGACAATAATCGCTTTCGGCGGTTATTTTTTAGCATTAGTTATAAATAGCTATCGAGAGATCATAAAAAGGAGCTTTTTTTGCCAAATCAAATGTAGAACACATACATTTTTGTAACCTCGTTTATTCAATCGTTATCGTTAATTTACTTTTTCGCAAACGATTTATCTTTTTCCTCTTTACTTTCGTTCGCCATTAGCGTAGAATTCGGCCGCTTCCTTTTCAAATGACACATGACCTGGTTACTTACAAAAAACGGAAGATCTTCCCATTTGGTGATAAATCTTTCGTTCAAACCATTCTCGAAAACATCTTTTGGCACACCTGGTGGGACGGTTGTGTTCCGTCTCTAAGAAGTGCCAATGGCAAAGACAAGGAATCGGGAGAGTCAGACTACCTTTGGTGAGGATAACTCATCCTCGCAACATGTGGGAGAAAGGCTTGCTCGTTTTGACACATCTTATCGGGACCTTAACCTAGCCGCCGATGTCGGCAGAGGCGTAGGCTCTCAAGATATTCCTTGAATTTGACCGAGGAGCATTGAGAGAATTGACGCCTAACTCTATAGTGATGGCTACTATGAGAAGGATGTTTGAAGAATAACAGTAATCTAACTAACTAATCACATGGCCAATCATTTTTTATGGACTTCTCACCCCTCTATTCACCAATTTGGTTGCGGAATTGGCCTCAAGTTTGGACCAACGAGCGGATTGAATGGAGTATAGGGAAGACAAGTGAGCTGTGATCATCCCGATCAGGCTCCCCGCCTCTTCGTGGTTGGTGGTTGGTGCTTGTGTAACACAATCAGTTGAATTTTGCAAAGGATTGATACCGTAGGGGTTAGAATCGATCGGTTTGGAGGACCGCTTAAACCGAAAGGATTCGTGGGCTCTCTTGGGTGTGCACCCGAGAGTGTCATTGATGCAAATACGATAAGGATAATTGCTGACCTTATAACCACGGGAACGGAAGTTACGTGGATTTATTTTCCAACCACCGATCCAAGAATTTACTTGGGAGTCGAGTAGCGGCATGCCAATGACTTATCCGATTAATATCGGGATAATTCTTGTGCCGATCCGAGGATATCAACCCCGCACAAGCCACAACCGGTGCTTAGGGACTTAGGAGCTCGATCGCCATCACCCCCGAGCGCAGTTAACCAGTGTGATTCTGCACAAGATCTTCAAAGAGACTAGCTTGATGATTAAACAAGCGGCTTATTTAGTAATGCAACAAATAAGTCTAGAAGGAGGTGTACCGAGGCTTGTGTACCGCAAGCCCACTCGATTGGGTAGACAATATTCCCGTATCCAAGGGGATACAAAATTCCTAGTTTCATGTTTTCCATCGGAGAGGATGATGGTTCACGATTGGAACATATTAGTAAATTCACAGCCAAATGCGGAGATGTGAATAACGATAGGAGAATGAAGTCGAGGCTTTTTCCCTTGTTGCGAAAAAAAAAACCGCTTTTACTTGGTATATTGGACTGCCTACCAACATGGTGCGAATTGGGAAGACATGGAGAACAAATTCCACACACAATTCTATTGCCCAATTCTTGAGGTGACACCGTTAGATTTGGCTTTGTCAAGCAATATAATAATGAGATGGTGCATCAAGATGTTGCTCGGTTAGAAAAGATGCGAAATTGATGCTTGGTTTTCTTGCCGGAAAAAGAAGTAGCGGAAATGGCTAAGAACGGTCTCAAATTCGCATTGAAGGAGCGCCTTACAAGCCAAAAGTTCTCGATTTGTTCTCTTTAATGGTCGCGGCTACTCAAGATGAGAATTTGTGGAAAGAGAAAGATAAGAAACCTTATAAGAATGTTGTAGCCTACGAGCCTCATGAAGATTTACAAGAGGATGACGATCGTGAAGAGGTCGCAGAGATTGCAAGCAAGCAAAGATGACTCTGGATAAACCTTACATATGCCAGCCTTAAAACCCGCGAAAGTAAAGGAGTCGATCATGTTAAGAGCTTAAGGATACCCAAAGATATTCATTCAACGTGACCAAGTTGGATGAGATTTTCGATCTCTTGAGTTGGGAAGGTGTAATAAAGCTGATTGAAGGTCGACTATCCCGAAAGAGAGGAAATAGCAAACAAAAGATACCGCAAATGGCATCATTCGTGGAGCCATAGTATCAATTATTGTAATGTCTTTAGAAAGGCCGCAAGAGGCAATACGGCAAGGCAAGATAAAATTCATGGATGAAGGGGATAAAAAGATGGAAATCGATATAGATCCTTTTCCGCAGATGGTCGGGATGGTGTTAGCAACTTTCGTGAGGTCACCCGGATAGAGTACCTTGTGCAGGAGATGTCACGAGAGGAACATCAACGTTATGTCTCCGACAAGGATGAAGATGATCGAATAATTAACGGGCGCCGAAAAATGAAGGACGGATCAATTTCTAGAAAGGTTTCACTGGGAGGGCCTATGATTATCGGCACCACGTAAACTTTGGAAACGGTTGAACTCACCACGGGCTCCTTCATGCGCTCAATGACCGACGAGAAGAAGGTAGATTATGCGAGTGGAAGAACTCAGCCAAGCAAAAGGTTTGTCCACGCTTCATCTTCAAGAAGGCCCAACAACCCCTGTTAAAAACGAAAAGCCGTATCATTTAAGTGTTGTTGCACGTAATGTGCTCTCTTTTTTTTTACAGAGAATGTGCTCTCAAATGCAGAAGAACAAGAGAAGATTGATCTCGAAATGCACTTGTCACATTCTCAAAAACGAGAAGAGAGTACATAGCTCTTTTAAAACAACGAAAACGAATTGCACTAACTTAGTAACTGACAAAAACCACTACACCACTAACTAGCAACAAAATAGGAACTGAAAACAACAAACTCCTACTATCTTGTTGATTGAGTAAAACAAAAACAACCAGCTAGCAGACCAGAACAAAAATGACCGAAAATGGTCCTTAAGACATAACCAACATACTCCTCTTTGGCTTAAGGAGCAGAACACATTCCAGCCTTCTTCTTCAAAGAACTCAAGTCTCGCTTGTTTGCAGCGGCTTAGTAAACATATTAGCCACCGATCTTTTGTCTTGCAATAGAGTAGCTTCACTTCACCTTCTTGTTGCACTTCCCCGGATAGTAGAACTTGATCTTGAAATGCTTGGTTCTCCCGTGGAAGATGTGGTTTTGAGATATGGCTAGTGCAGCTTGGTTGTCCACAAGTATCTCGGTTGGTCCTTCAACTTCCATTTCGGATCCTGCATCAGCTTTCTCACCATATTGCATGATTGGTCTGCTGCGAGTTGCTAGAAACTCGGCTCTCCGATTGGGATCGAGCAACCACTTCTTGTTTCTTTGAGCTCCGGTGAAACATCCGGATCCCAAAGTAAAACAAAACCACTTGTACTCCTCATATCCTCGGTCGAACCAGCCCAATCAACTTTGTCGGGAAAGCCTTGCAACCTGCAATTGTCCACTTTAGTAAACTTGACACCAAATGACCGAAAGTGCCTTTCAAGTATTTAATCACTTTTTGCGACTACCAAATGGTTCTCCCGTGGAAGGCGGGGGTTTTGAGATATGGCTAGTGCAGCTTGGTTGTCCACAAGTATCTCGGTTGGTCCTTCAACTTCCATTTCGGATCCTACATCGCTTTCTCACCCATATTGCATGATTGGCTGCTGCGAGAGTGCTAGAAACTCGGCTTCAGTAGTGGGTGAGCAACCACTTCTTGTTTCTTTGAGCCGGTGAAACATCCAGATCCCAAAGTAAAACAAAACCACTTGTACTCCTCATATCCTCGATTGAACCAGCCCAATCACCGTCGGGAAAGCCTTGCAACTGCAATTGTCCACTTTAGTAAACTTGACACCAAATGACCGAGTGCTTTTCAAGTATCTAATCACTCTTTTGCAGCTACCGGTGGTTCTCCGTGGAAGATGTGGGTTTTGAGATATGGCTAGTGCGGCTTGGTTGTCCACAAGTATCTCGGTTGGTCCTTCAACTTCCATTTCGGATCCTACATCGCTTTTCTCACCATATTGCATGATTGGCTGCTGCAAAGAGTCGCTAGAAACTCACCCGCAGGTGGGACCGAGCAACCACTTCTTGTTTCTTTGAGCTCCGGTGAAACATCCAGATCCCAAAGTAAAACAAAACCACTTGTACTCCCCATATCCTCGACCGAACCAGCCCAATCAACGCCGGGAAAGCCTTGCAACCCTGCAATTGTCCACTTTAGTAAACTTGACACCAAATGACCGAAAGTGCCTTTCAAGTATCTAATCACTCTTTTTGCAGCTACCAAGTGTTCTTCACCAGCACAACTTAGGAATCTTGAAAGCACACCCATCATGACGGGATATCCGGGTCTTATTGCGAGTTAGATACATCAAGCAACCGACTAAACTTCTCAGAAAACCTTCATCACGCCAGCTCGGCTCCTTTAGTCTTTTGCAGCTTCTCCTTTAGATTCATAGGAGTGTTCACACTTCTACATTCCTCCATCTCAAACCTCTTTAAGATCTCTCTTAGGTGTCTTCTTTGATGAGATGAATACCTCGCCTTTCTTCCTGCTGCACCTCCATTCCCAAAAAGAAGGACATTAGTCCAAGAGCGGTCATTTCAAACCGCTTCATCACCCTCTCTTTAGTTACGCAATTTGCTCTTCACAATCACCAAGAACCAAAAGATCATCAACATAAAGAGAGACAATAGTTACACCTTCCACACCCTTTTTCACATATAGAGTCACTTCACTCAAACTTTTTTAAACCCAAGTTCTTGCAAATGCTTATCAATTTTACTATACGAGGCTCTTGGAGCCCGCTTCAAGCCATACAAGGCTTTCCTCAACTTGTACACGTAATCTTCCTTGCCTCTAACTACAAAGCCATCAGTCGCTCAAATATATCTCCTCCACTAGCTCTCCATTCGGGAAGGCCGACTTCACATCCAAATTGAAATACTTGCCACCCCTTTTGTGCAAAAGAATCGCTAGCGACATTCTTATGGTATCCAACCTTGCCACTGGAGCAAAGGTTTCAGAGTAGTCTACCCCCATACTTGCGCATAGCCTTTAACAACAAGTCTTGCTTTGTACTTATGTATTGAGCCATCAGGATTCAACTTTGTCCTGAATACCCACTTCATTCCAATCAACTTTTCGCTTTTGGGCCTCTCGACTAGATCCCATGTTTGGTTTTTTCAATCATTCGATTTCTTCTTTCATTGCAAAGACACCATTTCACATCTTCACTTGCTTCCTTATAGCTAGCTGGTTCAAGCATAAACCGTATTGCATCTCTCATAGATTTTAGCAAGAGATCTAGTGCCCTCGCAGAACATGATCAATTAGATCCTCGACTTCCACTTCATTTGGTTCAACTTGCAATGGCACTACCTCCTCTTGACCTTGCCACCTTCCATAGACCAGTCCCACTTCTTATCTTCCATAAAACTCACATCTCTAAACACCACAACTTGGTTGCTAGTAGGATGATAAACTCTATAAGCCTTAGATTGCAAACTATACCCCACAAAGATACATGCTTTTCCTCTTGGATCAAGCTTATCTCTCTTAACTGAAGGAACCAGTGAATAGCAAATGCAGCCAAACACTTTCAGGTTACTCACCTTAGGCTTATATCCATGCCATGCTTCAAATGGTGTCTACATTTGTTGAGAACTTTAGTGGGTAGTCTTAGGAAGGAAGACCGCAGTGTTGGCGACCTCGTTGAGAACTTCTTAGGAAGTTCTTTCTCGTGTAGCATGCATCCGCCATCTCCATGATACTTTTGTTCTTCCTTTCACTCACTCCATTTTGTTGTGGAGTGTATGGCATGATGAGCTGGTGCTTGATCCTTGCATCATCACATATAGCCTTGAAAGCTTTTGAGGTGTATTCTCCTCCATTGTCTCGACCTAATTGTCCTAATATCACAGCCACTCTCCTTCTCTACTTCTCTTTTGAACCTCAAAAAATCTCATTAACTTCAGCTTTATTCTTCATGAAGTACACCCAATACATCCTAGTGGGTCATCTATGAAAGTGATAAGGTATTTTCTTTGCCGTTGATTGATTCTTACGGCATTGGACCACACACATCTGTGTGGATTAGTTGCAGACTTTTCTTTGGTCCTCCAATTTGACCTCTTGAAAGGAATCCTCACTTGCTTGCCTTGAAACATGCTCTACAGACCAATTACTTCTTTTTTGCAACATAGGTAGCCCCACTGCCATTTCATTTTGCTGCAAGTATTGCAGCCCCTTGCTATGGAAATGACCCAGTCTTCTATGCCATAACTCCTCCTCATCTTGTATACTTTTCATGGCTTCAAAATTCTCATCAACTGGATCAAATGTAAAACACTTGTTCCTCATAGGAATCCTGAAAAAAATGTGACCATTCTCATCTCCTATGGCACACTCACTCTTCTCAAACACGACCTTCAACCCCTTCTCTACTAACTGACCCACACTCAGCAGGTTTTGATCTATCTTTGGCACAAACATAACCTCTGTGATAAGCTTAACACCACCAGGACCTTCAAGCACTACATCACCTTTGCCTTCTACTTCTATGCGTTCTCCATTGCCAATCCTGACTTTAGACTTCACAGATTTGTCTAAATTGCTAAATAATCCTTCATTACCTGTCATATGGTTGGTGCATCCACTGTCCACGAGCCATCCATCTCTAGATGCATTTGAGATGAAGCAGGAGGCAACAAACAGGTGCTCCACTTCACTGGCTACTGCAGTTTGACCTTCAGCTAGCTGTTGCTGATACTTCTCCCTGCAAATGGCCTCAACATGGCCCATCTTGTGACACCTCCTGCACTTCACATTTGGTCTCTTCCAACACTTGAAATGAGGATGATTTTTCTTCCCGCAATGCTTGCATGGAACTGCATTCCACTTCTTGTCATATCCACCACTGCTTGAACCTCCCTGACTATGACTATGACTGGCCTCAACATGTCTTCTATTTTGATTCCATCCTCTTCCCTTTTCTGCACTATGCAGCTTCAGCTTGGCTTGTAGAGCACTTTCGATAGGCTCATTTTTCCTCATAAGCCTTCTTTGCTCCTGAGCCTATAGAGCACTTAGGACTTCAGCAAGTTTGATGTCTGAAATGTCCTTAGTGTTCTCAAGAGAAGCAATGGTTGCTTCAAACCTTTCAGGCACTGCAACCAAAACCTTCCTCGAACCAGCCTTTTATCATCTACATCCGTCCCTAAGCACCCTTATCTTATTGGCTATATCAACTAGCCTATCAACAAACTCTTTCACAGACTCATTCTCCTTCATCTGCTGCCTTTCAAACTCCCTTAACAAGTTCAGCACCTTCATTCCTTTCACTCTCTCATCCCCTTCATATTCTTCCTTTAAATAATTCCATATATCATGTGCTGAATCTTTTTTCATGATTCTAGTAAATATGGTCGAGGAGACAGCAGAAAACAAGCAAGATTTTGCCTTTGCTTTTCGGGTTACCCTATCTTTATGGTTTTGATTTGATTGATAGTTGGGTTGTTGGGTAGATCAACAACCTCGTAGTCCTCTTCCACATCTTCCCATAGATCCGCACCCTCCATGAAAGCTTGCATCTTCACCGCCCATGCTCGGTAGTTGTCTCCATCAAGATTGGAGCTGTGATGGTTGAGAATGAGGCAAAGCAGTACACCAGTTTGTTCCATCTTTCTTGCTCTACTTTGAATTTAGCACTCTCTCACAAGTCCCTTAAGATCAATAGGGCTCGATACCCTTTGTTGTTGCACGAAGGAATGTGCTCTCTTTTTTTTTTACAGAGAATGTGCTCTCAAATGCGTAAGAACAAGAGAAGATTGATCCGAAATGCACTTGTCACATTCTCAAAAACGAGAAGAGAGTACATAGCTCTTTTAAAACAACGAAAACTGAATTGCACTAACTTAGTAACCGACAAAAACCACTACACCACTAACTAGCAACAAAATAGGAACCGAAAACAACAAACTCCTACTATCTTGTTGGTCGAGTAAAACAAAACAACCAAACTAATGACGAACAAAAAATGACTGAAAATGGTCCTTAAGACATAACCAACATTAAGCGGTTATACGAAGAAGGCCATTCGCAAGTTTCGACATTGAGTGAGCCGAGTGGGAAATACAACTATTATGTCGATACTGGTAGCTTGGATCAGTGGAAAGGTTTTCACGAGGTAACCCCTACGAGGATGGGGCCCGGGTTTCAAGCATGAAGATCAATGTGCACCTTCGTCGGCACCACAACGGTGTACTGATTTAACTTTGATGATCCTCCAAAGGAGCGTTGGTTTGTTGGAAGGAGATATCATTAGTCCAACAACACCGTGATGGGTTCGGGCAAGGATACATGTCGAGGACCCGTAAGAGGAGGGAATAGAGGAAGAAAAGTGGCAAGAATTGCAGCAACAAGTTAATGCCCCGAGGCGAGCAAGGCACCCACACTACTCAAGATCAAAGAACCTGGTGTGGGTGAAAGAAAAGAGGAAACCTTAAATCTTTGCCGAAGGACGGGGGATACCAAGAAAAGCAATTAAAACCCGTCAGAACTCAGAAAGGCTGAAAAGAAGGAGGAATCGGTCAAGACGAGAACAAAGTTCAAAAGGGGTCAAGCTAGATCAATTTCTCAAGAAGTTCAAATATGGTGCAAGTGAGGCTTTCACTTGAGTTTCGAGCATCGGTGCTGAAAGTGACCCCCACGTAAGAAGAAGCGTTAGAGGTCATGGAGACCGTGGAAGGCAGAATTTCGGTTCTGGATGAGGAAAAGGTGGAATTTGAAACGTTACGCCTTCTAGGGCGAAACATTTGAGGGCTCTTATGGTTGTCCGAAAGATCAATGGGGCCCAATAAATAGGATTCTCATGGACACCGGGCAACGCTAAATCTAATGCTGCATAAGTACTTCAAGAAGCTCGGTAGACGGAAGAGGAAATGGTCCCCACCAATGTTGCATTGTTAGATTTCACCGACGACATAAGTGACGCTAAGGGCCGTAGATCGGGGACCTCATAATCGGTTCGCGCACATCTAAAACCACTTTCTTCATAATAGACGCAGACATGTCCTATAACTTGTTCTTTGGGTCGAGACTGGATTCATAACACTCAATGTATTCCTTCTTCGCTCCACCAAACGTTGGCCTTTTGAACGGGACTAAGGTGAAATACGTGAAAGCCAACCATGAGGCAAGTGTGATATGGGAAGATTTGATGTGTGTAAGGTCATGTGAGGAATGTGACACACCGATAATACAATCGCCTCAACCGGATATCGATAAAATTTCCGTGGTCGCCTTCACGGATCGAGGGATTTGAATGGGTCCTTAAGAGAGAAGAGTTGGCTGGTCCGAATATGAAATATTTGATGGAAGAAAACGCCTTTATTACAAGAGTTGGATGAACGATATTCTAGCTACGGTGGAGGAAATCGAGAAATTTTTAGGGTTTGCCGATTGTATAGAGGACTTTGAAGAATCTCCAATTTAAAGAAGAAAGTAAGTCCATCGAATCGGAAGATCCTTTGATAGAAGTTGATATAGGTAATGGTGATGTGAGGCGCCCCGTATTTGTAAGCGGATTGCTCGATGAAAGAACGAAGAACGATTTGATTGACGCCCCTATGAAGACATATAGGTTCTTTTGCGTGGGATTATCACGAGATGCCAGGTTTAAGTAGAGAGATAGTCGAGCATCGCCTACCTATTAAACAGGGATGAAAGCCACATAAGCAGCCTCCTAGGATGTTCGCCCCTCGAAATCAATTCGAAAATCAAGGAAGAAATTGAATGACTTCGAAAGCTGGTTTCATTGAAGCCGCTTGGTATGTGGAATGGCTTTCAAATATCGTCCCAAAGAAAGAAGAAGAATGGGAAGTCGAGGATTTGCATAGACTTTAGGAATCTTAATGCGTCG
This sequence comes from Syzygium grande, assembly GCA_024733475.1. Taxonomy (NCBI): domain Eukaryota; kingdom Viridiplantae; phylum Streptophyta; class Magnoliopsida; order Myrtales; family Myrtaceae; genus Syzygium; species Syzygium grande. The sequence goes on from JAMXDD010000011.1 coordinate 6,841,076, forward strand.
ACACCAAAGGATTTAATATCATATACCCGTTGCCAACATGTTGGTTGATTCCGGGTTTGTAATGAAATGATATCCCTAATGGATGGTCATTAGGGATATAACCAAATCTTTATCGAGGAATAAGATGTTCCTCAAACGGCTTTTAGGTTCCCTAGCGCGATAGGAACATTCGCATGGAAGGTGATGCCTTTCGGTTTGAAGTATGCTAAGCTACGTACTAGAGAGCCATGATTCAATTTTTCACGACATGATTGGAAATTTCATGGAGGTCCATATTGATGACTTCATAGTCAAATCAGCAGAGGTAAGTCATCTTGACTATCTTGAATAGTCATTTATCATAATGGAGAAATATCAATTGAAAATGAATTCTTTTAAATGTGCATTTGGCATATGGGCTGGAAATTTATTAGGGTTTCTAGTCAATAATATGGGCATAGAGGTTGATAGGAATAAAGTGAAAGCAATTGTAGATTGCCACCTTCGTCTAATAAGAAACAATTGCAAATGATCCTAGGAAAGATAAATTTTCTTAGACGATTTATTGCTAATTTATCCGCAAGATAGAAGTAGTTTCCCTTTATTGAAATCAAAGAACCAAAAGGAGTTCGTGTGGAAAGAGGAACAACAACTTGCCTTCAAGAGGATTAAAAATATTTAACAAATCCTCCAAAGTGTTGATGCCATGAAATCAGGTGGGCCATTGAAACTCTATGTGTTGGTCACTGATACAACTATCGAAAGCATGTTGGCGCAAGAAAATGACAAAGGCAAGGAACATGCGATATATTATCTCAGCAGAATGTTGAATGAGATAGAGAAGAGATATACCACTTTTGAGAAGATTGGTTTGTCATTGTATTTCGCATGCACTAAACTGTGGCATTATCTTTTGCTAGCAACTGTTCATGTGATATGTAAAACCAATGTCATAAAAATACACGCTTACAAGGCCAATAGTGAGAGGTCATTTAGCAAAATAGTCGCTTGCCTTGTTCAAATGGATTTGGTGTACGCGTGCCGATTAGAGCGGTAAAACACTACAAAAAAAACATGAATTTTGGCGACGGAAATTTTTCGCCGCTAAATTTGCGATAGATTTCTAATTCGTCAGAAAATTAGCGACGAAAATTTTTCCGTCGCAAATTTATGCGATTATTTTATGCGACGGATTTATTTTCCGCCGCAAATTAGTGATGGAAAATAAATCCGTCGCAAAATTCGTCAAGAAATTTGGCGACGGAAATAAAACCGTCGCAAAATTCGTTGCAAATTTGTGACGAAAAATTTCCGCCGCAAATTTGCGAAGAAACCCTAAGATACCCAATTTCACGGTCCCTCCTCGTCGTCTACAAGGGCATCGTCCGCGAACTCAGACGTTATCCTCCTCCTCTTGATTGATCCGCCTTTCGGATTCGCTTTGTTTGCCCTTGTTTGGATTGCCATTGAATCGATCATTGCGCTTTGCCGGGAGAGTTAGCTTAGTGGCTTAGTTTTTGTTGGCTTTGGATTGCGCCCTGGAATGAGAAGTTAGAGCTGAACACTTGACTATGGATTCAATGGGTTCTTAACTCTCTGTACCCTTTAATCAAGGCTAGCAATTCTTTGTTCATCCTGCGGTGGATGGCATTGAAATATTTATTGTACTGTAGGAAATGGACATACCAGGAAGAGAGCAATACACACGATTGGCAGATGGAATAGAGGGTAGACAGGGGAGACTAATGAGGCCATTTTTTGCAATGTGGTTGAGTCTTAAGATACGGGTCGTTACCTATGAAAAAGTAATTGATTGATTGAGCTTGGAGTTAGTGGATCTCGTTGAAGATACGGCGGCAGTCAAAGCTTAATGGTCATAAGAATTTAGTGGCCTGTCCAAATTGAGACAATTTTTTTTTTTTTTGCTGCTTTTGTTGATGACATTAGTTTTATTGGTTTTCTCTAGTTTAAAAAATCTGAACTTTCAATCGTGGGAAAAACAAAGTGTTGGGCACGGTTTGTAAAGGGCAGGGGCTGGAGGGATGTCTCCTTGGAGAAACGAGATTAATGGGTCTGTTGATTATATTGAGTTCACTTGGTGAAGCATGTTGAAAGATTGGTAGAAGGGGTTTACAGCAGATTAGACATCCAAGAATACATGCTGCACACCACAGCCTATTTGCTATTTCTTTTTATAATTGAATCAATTGGCTGAGTACACCAGCCTTTATATCCTTAACTTGCATTGAGGCTTTACTCTGGGAAATACTATAGTCAAAGCCAAGATTAACAGGCTCACCGGAATTTGCTTCATCATGTTATCCTTGTGGAAGTTCATACTTAGGTTCTTAACTACAAAGTGATGTATTGAACCTAACTGCTTTTTCTACCTTGAGAAAGAAATTGTAGTCCTTTGACCTTTTCACATTGGGTCTGGGATTATAGGAGTCAAGTTCATATAGGGCAGGTTGTTTGACCTTTGGCAAATATCTTATCTAGTGGGGAGCACAAAGAACTCTAACGACTCTATTTCGAGATGACTGTAGACTGGCTAGCTGAAACAAAATAGAGTGGATGTGATTGACATCTTGATTTTCAATCACCAAGCAATATTGGTGTATGTGTGTTGGCTGTCCCTTTATTAATGATGGATTCTTCAGGATGTTCTCTTCAAACTAGTGCCGAAACTGCATCTTGATTGTGGTTGATTTGAAAGCAAATGTGTTGGGTTACTGATATATCTACCTTGGCTGGTGTTTAACAGCATATGCAGGATGAGGATAATGGAAGGCTATACAGGAAGTTCCTCTAACTAGTTTCAAAGCGAAACGCCATAATAGTTCACTATGGATGTACTTGAAAGACAAAATTCGGATTAAGTTTTTCTTGTGAATCTCTTTGTTGTGTCTTTTGGTTTTGTTTTGATGTGCGGCAGCTTAATGCTTTTTGTCGAACTCGATTCTTCCCATTTTTGTGCTTGTTCAACACTCTCTTTTCTCTCGCTCTCTCTTCCCCTATGTGCATTGTGTTCCTTCAATGTTCGACTCGTATTGCTAGTAGAAGTAGATTGACCTAGCACTTTGATTGGCATTTGGCATGGAACCGATTGACCTAGAAATTAATTTTGCTTTTAATTAGATTTAAAATCGAAAAATAAAAGAAGTGATTTTATCATACGATCACAAATTATAAAAGTTTGTCATAAAAAGAAAAAGAAAATTTCGTCGCTAATTTCATCCCTAAACAATATTCGTCACAGAGCTTGTCGCTAAAGAATTAATAAAAATTCGTCGCTAAATAATTAATAAAAATTGTTGCTCTTATTGACCAAAAAAAAAATTACGGACCAAAAAAGAAATTGGCAAATTAGCGATGGATTTTTTTTTTTGGTTGAAATTAGCTTATTTAATTTTGCTAATTTAATAATTAGCAATAAATAATTTGGTGAATAATTTTGTGATAAATAATTTGCGACAAATTTTGCGACAAATTTAATAATTAGCGACAAATAATTTGTAACGAATTTTTGTGACAAAATTTTATGATTTAATAATTACCGACGAATTTTTGCGACGAAAATTGATATTTTCCGTCGCTAAATTTTCTTGACAAAAAATTCATTGCTAAAACCTCATTTTTTTGTAGTGGAATTTTGTGATTTGGATTTTTTCGAAATTTTCGTCAAGAATTTCGTCAAAAAAAACAAGTTTTTTTTTTGTAGTGAAAGGACAAGCAGTTGCGGATTTTATCACTGAATACCCATGTGTTTGGGTCGGCGAAGACAAAGCTATGAATTATGCACAATCAGTTCCATAGGTGTTATATTTCGACGGATCCAGTACTTCTACTTCGTCATGGATTGGAGTTTTGATTGTATCTCCGAGAGGTCAAAAGATGAAGGTGCAAATGAAGTTCGACTTCAAGTGCTCTAACAATCATGCTGAATATGAGGTTTTGATTGTTGGCTTGTACATATTGGCCGACATGGCTGTTCAATCAGTCAAAATAATGGGAGATTCTCAGCTCGTGATAAGACAATTAAGAGGAGAATATCAATGTTTTAACGAGAATATTTATAAACTGTACATTAGAGCGAAAGAATTATTAGCCAATTTCCCTGATTCAGAGTTAGTTCACATAGCACCGTATCAAAATATGGAGGCTAATGAGTTAGCATAAATGGCATCCGGTTATTGTGTTACTAGAGAACTAGCTCAGGCAATAATTACTGAAATGAAGTGACTACCGCCTATGTCGGAACGAACAATGGTAGTGGAAGTTAAGCCAAAAGAAAATGATACTAATTGGCAGATCCCCATTGTTCAATACTTAAAAGAGCCTGAATCATGAGACAAAGAGATTGAGATGGCAAGCGTCAAAATACGTGCTTTATGGGGAGGAGTTGTATCGGCATACCGCGGATGGAATGCCGTTAAGTTGTTTAAATAGTAATGAGGCAATATTGGTGATGGCTGAAGTTTACGAAGGTATATGTGATGCCCATCAAGCAAGTATCAAAATGAATGGTTGTTAAGGAGGCATGGATATTTTTAGCCTTCGATGACACAAGATTGCATAGATTATGCAAAGGGATGCATATCATGTCAGATACACGGTCCAATTCAGCATGTCCTCACAGCACTATTGAAGCCTATTGTAAAGCTGTGGCCGTTTAGAGGATGGGCAATGAATATAATTGGCAAAATATATCCGTAAGAAGTCAGGAAGCACTCGTACATATTGGTTGCTACTGACTACTTTACTAAGTGGATGGAAGCAATGCCATATAAGACCATAACCCAAAAGACAGTTAGAGAGTTTATAGAAGAGCATATAATACATCGTTTCGATATACCGGAGACTATCACGGCAGATCAAGAGACTGTTTTTGCTGGAGCTAAAACGTCAAGCTTTGTTGCTTCCCGAGGGATCAAGATGTTGCATTCCACGCCTTATTATGTGCAAGCTAATGGTCAAGCTGAGGCTACGAACAAGGTTATAATTAACTTGATTAAAATTTTTTAAAGAGAACCCGAGAGAATGGGATCAGACACTGTCCACTATACTCTGGGCATACCGAACATCAAGAGATCAGGGACTAGAATTAGCCCATATATGCTCACTTATGGCCAAGAAGCAGTCTTATCGCTGGAAGTTACGATGCAATCCTTGAGAGTTCAGCTCCAAATGACATCCTACCCGAGGAATATTGGGAAGCGATGTATTTACAGCTAGACGATTTAGACGAAGTAAGAGCTGCGGCATTGGATCACATGATTGCGTAGAAGAAGAGAGTGGCACGAGCCTATAATAAACACGTGAAGGCCAAGCAGTTTGCCATCGGGGACTTAGTATGGAAAACTGTCCTCCCACGTGATGTGCATACTGAGGCCTTCGGTAAATGGTCCCTTACTTGGGACGGGCCCATATCAAGTGACCGATATGTTAAGCGGTAATGCTTACCGATTGATGGGAAGGAGTTCCCTCGTTCTGTTAACGACAAACATTTGAAGGCTTTCTACCCGACAATGTGGGAAACAAGAGACCGGAAAGAAGAAAGAATAGAAGATGCCGAGATCAACTCCACACCATTAACCAAACCCTAGATTTCATTATCAGCAAGCTGTACATATCCTACAATGAGGAGAAGGGACTACTATCAACAAGAAAACAACAACGCTCCATACAGTCACTATCGGGATAAAGTTAAGCTGCTTCCTGATTGCCATCATGAAGTCCTTGAGGTGGCTGTCCATATGCGAGTTCTCCTGTTCACCTTGAGCGGCGGCCGAGAACATCTCACACACCATATCAAAAGTGCGGTCACGTTCCTTCTCTAGACCCTCCAACTTGGCCTCCTGTGAAGACAAGAGACCCTGGAGGTAGACGTTAAAATCGCCAAAGGCAGCGACTTCGAAGCCGATATCTCCCAACCGGTCGGTAAGACCTCGCACTTGCTCAGAGTCCCAGCGGGAAATGGTGACACCTGCACGTTCCTCTAGCCTGGAAAGCCTCGCTCCCAAACGAGCTTGCTCTCGTTAGACCCGGACGAACTGCTTTTCAGCCAAGGCCATCATCTTGCGATGCCATTTCATTACGAAGGCAACAAAAGCAGCACGGTATTCGAGAACAATGGCTTTCTCGCGAAGGACCGCCTCTCTTCGATCTTAGCCAGGTTCAGCTTGTAAGCTTTTAAACCCTCAAGGAATAGGAGGGACAAGAGCTCGTACAGACGGTAGAGCTCAGAACCGACGATGGGTGCAACATCCATCTCGAGAATAAGTCCTTTCACAGTTGTCTCTCTCTCCGAATCGCGGGCAATAAAAGGAAACCCAGCGGAAAGTAACTCAAGAAGTTGCTTCCACTCTTCCTCTGCTTCCATGGAAAAAATGTGAACGACTTGAGGAGGAGGAGGTGAGCTCATGATGGAAAAGATATAGAGGGATCTGGATGAGAAAAAGATCGAAAGAGACTCTGTCTATTTATAGCTGAGACAAGAGATGGTTCAACGCACTATGGGATCGTGAGAACGAAGAATCAGGAGACGTGAGAAAGTGGAGAGTTTATCTTTACTTGCGTGACATAAGAAGAGTTACACTACCAGCAAAGAACTGCGAAAGAATACAAGCGGTTGAAGGGATAATAGAAACCTTGCAGGCTGTCATTACCTTGGAACTCGAACGAGAATTTGAAAGGCCGTGGGTTAGCAACTTCTGAATCGATCCGATTTGAAAAGATTGGGGATTTATTAATGAATAGAATACGGCTGTATATTTTTCTTATGTGACATAAAGATATTGACTTGGAATCGTATGGCTGCCATGATTCAGTTTCCATGGATAAGTTAATAGGTCACTTCCATTGATAAAAGGATTAACACGCAAAGGAGTGAGCCGGAGCCCTTTTTGCCTTGGTAAATGTGCTACAAGGGGCGATGCATTTTGCCAAGTTGATTATTGATTAACTTGGTAATGGCCGAATCATCGGTTAGAGCTTGTGACATTAAAACCCCACGTGGAGATGGAAAGAAGCAGAAATTTTATACAAAGGAGGCACACACATATTTACAAGCCTAAAGGATTCAGCTAAGACGGCGGAAAACTGATCTGTTGCCGCAATGCTAAAACAAAAGGTATGCAGTCTCAACTCCAAGGTCCTACTCTTAGCACGGAGTTTCAGTCTTTGTGCAGCTTGGGCTTGGATTTTTGAACGAAGCCGTTCGCACTCGCGGGTAAGAACTACCAAAATATCTTGCTGCTGATGTATGAGTTGAATGGTTAAAACCGCAGATGCTTCATTGAGCATAACCCGTTGAATAATGTCAGTATAAAGTGGATCACTAAACCAATTTGACCAAGGAGCCTTCCGTTTTCTTGTTGATTAGTGATCAGTTGATCTAACATGACTCAGAGTTCCTCTTCGGCATCGACCCTTTCCATTTCCTTCTGCTGATATTCGGTTTCAAGCGCTTCGGCATAAGCTAGTTTAACGTAGTTGTCTTGGTACACCTCAAGGATCGAGTCGATCGAAAAGAGAAGCCCCTATAAGCGTGCTGGAATGCAAAACAGGGCACAAAGCTTATTACAGGATCTAAATTCAATAATAGGTAAGTAATTTCCCCATCAGAGGCGAATTGGAAATGATGTGGGGATATCCATAAAATAAAATATCGGACAACCTCCTCTACTTCTTCAAGTCACGTGACCTCGAAGGTGAAGATAGGTCATCATTAAAAGGAGAGGTCGTACCATCATCCCAAGAAGTGGTGTCCCTACTCTAGCTGTAACATTTGCTCTTCTTTTGACCAAGTCAAAAGCTTAGGCTAAAGAAAAAAAAAAAAAAAAAGAGAAAAGTCAAAAAAGTGAAGATAAAAGGAGGAAGGGGCTGGTCGGGAAACAGAAGAGAAAAACAGGAAAGAAGAAAAGGAAAAGGAGAGGAGAAAGGGAAGAAGAGAAGAGGAGGGTTTGCGCGCGCGCGTCCTCGCCGAGCCGTTCCGACTACGTAACGCAACGACTAGTAAGTACTCGCAACCCTCGTTAGTCCTATCGGAATAATTTTTTTATTAGGGCTCGGAAATAAGAGTTATGTGGATTTGAGCTACGTAGTCCAAATTTTTGGGTTTTCAAGTCTTAAATATCCATGAAAATGAAAGATTATGGTGTTGTGGGGCTGTGCGTTTTGACGGATATCGATTCGGAGTTACGGTTTGTCCGAAATCAAATTTTCAAGCTGAGACCATAATCTGGAATTTCGTGAACAGTACCTTCCAGGGCTTTTATTGTCGCTTTTGGGCTGTTGTTTGGGTTGGCTGTGTTGGGACATCCATAGTATGCTAGATGAGCTTCGTTTTGACTATAAGAGCGCGCAAAACGGAGTCCGGTGGAGGAATTTATGGCGAGTGAAAATTCCATGCCATGAGTTGTTCGTTGTGATTAATATTAGATTTTTTTCCGTTGAGTAAGCTGTCGTAGGCACGTGGGTGTCGGATTATTAGCTAGTTAGCCTTAACTTGTTCGAGTCGCTCGTTAGGGGGAAATATTACTCAGTTTTGATTCGTTTTTCCGTATGTTTGATAGGATTTTGGAACTATCGGCTCAAGTAACACTTATGGGTTAGTTGTGGATTACGGTGAGGGACATTATATCTTCTATGAATTTACAAATTCATATTTTGATAATGAGATATAATTTTTAATACAAAGTGGAGCATGTTTTTCTGCATAAATTGGATCGATCATTTACTACTTTTTGTCGATTGTGAAATGAGTTGAAAAGTCTTATCACATTATTGAAATGAAGCTTTTGTGAATGCTTATGTTAAATGTTTTGTGAAGAGGATTAGCCAAGGGCTATTCTTGTTGCGAACTGTTTTGTGAAATGGATTTATTGGTGTTGATTATGAATTTCTGGATTGAGTTATTAGTTGTTGCGCTTTCGTATTATTATGTTGAGAACCCGTTGAGGGGGGAGTATGCATACCGTCGGGATATCCTTATGGGCGAACCACCCGCTTATAATAGGTGGTAGACCTTGCCAAGAGGGGTAAACTTGGTCGCCTTTGTCACGGCGTTAAACTTGACCATAGTTTGATGACGAGCATGAGATTAATTGATGGATAAACCATCGACGTGTTATGTAATGAGATTATTCAATGGATAGACCATTGATGATTGGCTATTGTTGATAAATGAGTTTTTATTGCGTAATCTAATACGGATGGCTTTTATCGAAAAGTTACTATACATTTGAGATATTTTTTGGCTATATTGTACATTGAGTTTGAGTTATGGGTTGTGATATTTTTAATACTATTGCATAGTGATTGTTCGATCCACTTAGAAGAAATATGTTACTCACTGAGCCGTGGTAGCTCACCCCTTATCTTATATACCTTTCAGGTTCTTTCATTTGGCAGCAAAGTAGGACATGAGCAGGCGCTAGTCAGAGGTTTCCTTTTTGATTGTGGGATTTTGGGTATGTTGTATATAGTGTCGTGGAGCTATTGGAATAGTTTTTTTTGTTGGATTTGTATATATCCTTCTGATGGTTTTAGAAAGCTCTGATGTTTTCGGGTCTTGTTTAAGTTTAGGCTGCGTCCTTTGGGTGAAAGGACGGCCGTGTTACGATCCCGTTTTGGTTATATTCGGGGTGTGACACTAGCTGCGAGTAGATCTAGATCGGGTATTCCACCGTGAACAGGGTATCACTAGGGATTCCACCGTGAAGAAATAACAAGTCTGAAGTGGCGACACGTGTCCACCGGGACCCACATGTCAGGAAGGCTTCACGGTGGAATAACTCCCATGGCACATAGCTAAGTCGAGCCGAGAGCAGCCGAGAGAAATTTTTAAAAAAATAGCCCCTCTCTCCATACTCTCTCTCTCTCTTTCGCGCTCCCATCGAATTCCAGATCTGGAATTCACTCTGTGCTCCGTCTCCCTCGCGCCGACGAGCGAGGTCCATCTCGTCGCCCTGACGCCGACGCCGCCTCACTCCGACAATTTCTCTGTCTTCACGCTTTCTTCACGCTTTGCTCTCTCTCCCTCCCGATACACGCCTCTTTGCCCTTTGGGCTTTCGTAAATCTCTTTGGTTCGGTTTTGAATCTCTGTCCGGCCCGCCCCCGGCACCCTTTGACCCAAGAAAGTGCTCGGCGAGAGTGGGAGAGCGAGGTCCGGGGAAGAGAGATGTCAAGAAGAAGACCAAGAAGAAGAAGCCTGGAGGCAGCAAGAGGAAGATGACGGTCAAGTAGGCGCTCGCCTTCAAGTCCGTGAGCGAGTGCAGCGATGGCTAGTCATCTCCTTCCAAGCTCGTTGAGCGAGCTCATGCCAATGGGGTCAATTCTTTTTTCCTTAAATGTTTTGTTTTCTTTAGCCCAATCTCTAAAGGGATGATTTTGGGGTTTGAGATATTATTTATAAGGTCGTTCTATCTATATTGAAGTTGTTTGTTCATCCGAAAAAAGAACAAAAAGGAAAGAATGAAAAGAAATAGAGGAATGTGTAGCTTGGTGTTTTCGTTGTGTATCTTGTCAGTTTAGTGGCTCGCAGAAATGGAGGGTAACTCAAAGTGTTAGAGTAAAACTAAACTTGATTCTTGCTCTTAATCTGCTTTTATCTTTCTTTCCTTTTCACTTGCAATGCATATTGATGGTATAGTTTGTTAGAAACTATTTTTGCCCAAAAGCTCAAGTGTTGGGAAATGGGTCCATCCTTTAATACTCCCCATCGCTTGTATACCAGACTTCACGCAGGATGCGGGCGTGAAAACAACCGCTTCAAACAATCAATAGGAGATAACAACACCACCATTCTAAGGAGATGAATAATGTAGATGAGAGGCAATGGCATGATTCAAACTTTTGACCTCTGCTCTGATACAAGATTCAGATGATCAATGAAACTTGTATGTTTATGCACAAGGAGACATGTACTAGTCGTGAGAAGTACTAGTAGAGTTACATGTGTCGTATAATTTTTCCATGTGAGGGGCCTATTAAGTTTCTAGATAGTCGTTTGGATAAGCTGTCTGTCTAAAAGCATTTGGTTTCTTGGAATCCGCGAATGAGTAGTGCTATCAGAATCCAAATTTAAATACAAGTATGAACTCTGAAACATAAGCCACCACTTGAGTTCAGTACTAAACTGCTGCAGATATTTTTGCACCTAAAGTTGACATTTTTCGGTTAGTAAACTACCTCAAGTGGTAGCACTGAGATGCCAATTCTACTGCTAAAGATTGCCTTAGTAACGCCAATACACGAGTTATGTCCAGCCTTTCTACTCCAGTTGACCGTGTACAAGACTTTGCAATCTCTATCGCTTTCCAAGCCTAGTCAATTTTGAACTTCCCTTGTAAACTTGGATCAATAATCATCTGTATTTCTTTAGTTTCAACGATAGGAGTCATCCACTGAAGTAAAAACACATTGTGCACTACGCCTCTAGTTACTACTGGATGTCCTGTAATTAGCTCAAAGAGTATGATTCCGAAACTACAAACGTCACTTTTCATGTCTGGCCTTGAATATGGATAGAACCTGCATATACATATGAGAATGTGGATGAGAAGACAATTTCTAGGTCATGATAAGGCTTCTCTTTGAATCTCTTTGAGTCATTTATCCTTTTTGAGCTTTTTTTTTTGTCAAGTCCAAATTTTAACCACTTAAGAAGTGGAAAAGATAAGACCTATAAACATTGAAATGTTTCGCCAGTAGTTTCGTGTGTATCCAAGTAGTGAAGAAGGGATGGATATTAGTAAATGAGAAGTGACACATGAAATCTTGGGGAATGTCTAATTTTGTGCATAAAGAGATTGGACAAGATTGAGTTTTTTAGTCATTACTCTGGGTCAAAGTAGCCTAGAGTGCCCAGAGGACAAGTTGGATAAGAATGAAGAGCTTGAGGTTCAAAAGCTGAGATACCAAAGTCAGCTAATTTAGGTTGCATTTCCTCATTCAACCAGATGTTTGCAGCACTCAAGTCTCCATGGATGGTGGGTGGGTGGCAATCATGATGAAGATAATCCAAACCTGCAATTCTTTGCAAAAACTGCTTAAACCGTGCCAGAGCAAAAACTGCAATAGTGGATATTTCATCTACATACCTTGTGCTACATCCACGGCAATTTGTAGTCTCTTACTCCAAGTCAAGAAATTTGGCCTGTCGCCTGTTAAGTCAACACATCTAGCACCGTTATATGTGAAAAACAGGCATCTTTGGGATAATTCTAGAGAAACGACTGTAAAAGAGAATGATAAAATACCTGTTAAGTTTTGTTGCAGATTTCCACCATCCATAAATTCATATATTAGCCCCTTGGTTTTGGTGCCATCACAATATCCAAGCAGAGAAACCAAGTTTTCATGGTGAACAGCCCTCAAGTGTTTGGCCTACAAAATCACAAGTGTGAATTACCAGTGTTTACACCGACATTAGTTTGGGACCAAGTTTCTAAATATGCGTCATTTGGCTTGTTCTATCTAACCTTGGCTTGAGATTCCCTGGACCCTTGCATAGAAAAACAAAAGAAGACCTTCACAGCAACTTCGGTGCCATCGTCTAGCGTGCCAAAATATACATTTCCAAATCCTCCTTTAACGAGAACTGTTCCAAAGTTCCCCGTTATCCTCGCAAGTTCGCCATATTTAAAAGGTCCATCCTTTAAGTTCAGCATCTTTTCCCTAGGTTTTACACCACAATCTTTCCAATAAGTACTACATAACAACTTCCGAAGATCGACAAGTAGATTATCAAGGAAAATCTTTACAAGATGCCTGCTGCTGAGAAATCCAACCTATAGGGCAGCATTTTCTGAAATTTGGGAGCTATATTCAAGGAGAAGATGACAAAGAGGGAAAAAAAACAATAAGGGATTGAAGTTTTGGCACCTTGCAGAGCAATGAACTAATCAGGGAAAATAGTATTCTCAAGTTGTTACTTTATTCGCATGCTTGTCATGGATGAAATTCTGGGTCATTAATTATTAAGAGCTCAATCGAATATAACCAACATGACTCTCTAGAACTATTTAGCACGTCATGATCATTCTCCCTTTAGAACACTCTTCTTTTTTTAGGGTTTGTTCTTTTCCAAAATCACGTTGCCTGTCACCTTTACATGATGTTTTCTGAACAATCTAGCAAGTATTGTTCAGAAAAAGTAACCGACTTACAGAGCCTACAAATAGGCTAGAGGACACTTTGGAATGATGGGCACAAGCACAAATGAGAGAAATGTGAGCATGAGTGCGTGTGAGTGTCATGGCTGAAATGTTAAGATGCAAGAAGTACCAGCGATGGCGTGCTGGCTGACTAAAGCTTTGATGCAGCCGTCAGTATAGTCACGTGGTGCTGATGCTAGAGATTAAGGAAAAGCGTGGTTGAAATCATCAGGATCTTGAGCGGGATCAAAGGTGGCGAATTTGAAGACCATTTCCTTCCTTTTGCTCTACTCTCGAGAACCAAATCTTGTTCTCTATCACCACCTGAACAAATGTGTATGCACAGGACTTTCATTTTTTACTTAATCCACTCTTTTTGTTGAATGCTTTCGAAGGTTTGCTGAAGAAAAGTAAGCTAACTATGAAGTAAACTATTGAACATGGCTATACTAATTGGTGTTCTTAAGATTTGGTAGGTTGGAGTTATATCAGGAAGGATTAGTACCACTTTCACTATGGGTGATGGGAGAAAAGCAATGTTCTGGTTTGGTAGATGGCTTAATTTCCAGCACTTAAAATGCTTTTTAGACTGGTTCCTTATTTCTATCTATAAAGATGGGATTTGAGCCAATGTTCTTAAGGTGAAATGATGGATGTTTGCTTTGGGTCCAAAATTTTTCACTATTCCACGATCTTTAAAAGATCCACATTTCAACTTACTTAGAAGTTGAATGGATTGAGAATCCAGTGTAGTAATAAGGAGAAGCTGGTGTGAAATCTAAGAATAGGTGTGTGTTTACTTCAGGCCCTTTTTCGAGGCTTTTGAAGTTTCATGCAATTCCAGCTTCCTTAAGAGCAGATCACAAAGTTTTCTATTCCCTTCTAAAGTTAGCTTTACTTCTTCATGTTAACAGATACATATAGAAGAGATCGTGAGTCAATTAATCACCTATTCCTTACTGTCGTTGCCATTCGGCTTTGGTATTCAGAAATAGAAAAATCTATTCTACTTTTGATCATATTGAAGTTAGTTATAGGCTTATGCAAAAGCTTGGGGGGGGGGGGGGGTATTGGTGGTAATAAGAGATTCGAGGATTTTAAATATGGGCAGGTATTCCACATTACCGGAAAAGGGGAATGCTTTTGTTACATCTCGCTCATCGCTTTCATTCTGTTTTAGGTTCCCATTTCAGTGGTGTTTGATTTATGAACCGCCAACTACTCTCATGTTGCTTGCAGAATGTTGCTCTTTCTTCTACTCGGAACCGTGAAAATTACTCGCCCTCTGCTTCTGTCCTTGCTCTGGTAAACCGTGAAGCCAAAGAGTACACTTGGAACTGAAAGCAAGTCGAACCATTTCTTTTCTTCCAATATCTAATGTTAGGGTCTTTTGTGAGGAAAAAGTTGAACATTCCTTGCTCAACTAAAATTTCAACCGAGGACCTAGAAGCTGAAATCTTTCTACATCTGTTGCAAGATTACTTGATGTATTCTTTCTATCTATCTTAATCTATGGTATAAATTTCTCGCAAAACAATATTTTATGAGCAAATTGTTCTCAATAGGTAAATAATCACTTATGAGATAGGGAGATTAATGGCATGTCCATCACATGGATTTGTTTAAATACATGGATTGTAACATCTTATCTTGTGTTGAGATTGTTCATTTGAGTAGCTATAGGGAAACAAAAAAAGGATGTCATCAGCTCTAATTATGTGCTTTGTGCCTTTCGGAGATTGAAACTGTATCTCCCGACTAATGGAAGAGGACTAATTCTTTTGTGCACTAAAAATAATGCAGGAGCAGTACTTGGTTTAGATTAAAACTGCAGGCTCATAGTATGGGAAACTTTGATGACTCATCCATCTTACTTTCTGTTAGGATTGGAGAAGGAAACTGTGCAATTTTATCTCTCTTCCATATATTTTTTGTGGTTTACTGCATCATGTCTGACATCTCCTGGTTGATGACATCTTCTAGTTGATTTTGCTTACCTTTCTTAAAGTTCTAGTGAGAGTAAGGTGCTTTTCATGTAGTGAAGAATCTAGAACTTCTTTGCCCACATGGGAATCCTCTGCAAATTCTAATGTGCAAGATAGCTTAGGACTTGGACTTGATGAGCAGAAGGTCTAAGCTTTTGCAGCTTCAAAATTCAGGGCAAGAGAACTCCATTCCCTAATTTTTAAGGTCCTCTTTTTTTATCCATTTTTATGCTTGCATTTCTTTCGTGATCTTTATTCTTTACCCTTTTAGTCCTTCCATACTTCTACCAACTCAATTTGGTTTTCCTCCTTTTCAATATCATAGGGGGGAGGTTTGATTACTTTGGTAAAGATTTCTCAGCTAGTTAGCTAGGGGGTGCAAAAGAACCGAGATCCACCGCACCATTCACCGGAAGAATGGTTTACTTTTTTTCGATGGAAAGAGAATCTTTCCCTTCACTAGGTCCATTTAATAATGTTTTAACCTTTTTTCCTTTTTAAAAAAGGACCAAAAAGATTGCAAGAAGATTATCATGGGGAAAGTCCTCTTAATTGGGATACCTTGGTCATTTTTCCCAATAATTGATAAGTACCCACTTGATTTATGGATGATGGTTAAGAAAAGAACTTGTCAAGAAATGGATAGTTAGTTCTTTTCTTTTTGTTCTATTGATCCAATGTTGGTCCAAGATTTTTTTTTTTTTTATTTGTCATTAACTTCCATCAAGTCCTCCGGGTTCGACATGGAAATAGAATACACATCCTGTTCATTTTGGTTACTAGATGATCTAATGCTTGTGGAAACCATGCACACACCCCTACGTAAGCGCACCATTAAACTGAGAATTTTACTTTTTTTTTTTGGTCAAAGAGAATCTTTCCTTCACTAGGAATGTTTTATCCTTCTTCCAATGGAATAAACAATTATCATGGATCAAAAAGAGTACATTAGAAGACAAAGCAAGTTGTCAAGAAAGTAAGTATGCAAATTTTGTATTGTCATTCCTCATCAATAATTGAATGATTCTCTTGAAGTTCTGGATGATCTAACTTTATGGAAAAAATGACCTAGCAAAAAATTAAGGTTTTGGGATAAACAATTGTGGATCAAAAAGAGTAAATTAAAGAAAATTTTGTATTTATTTGGCATCATAATTGAATGATTCTCTTGAACTAATAATTATAAAGGAGATTGCAAAAAGGTTTTGACTTTATTTAATTATGTTTGTTGAAAATCTGACTTATTTAATTATGTTTGTTGGGATACAGGGCGGACAGCTGGCTGCTATAAATCTTGTATCTCGTGCGGCCTTGCTTGCTGCAAAGAAGGTGATGACATTTGAATTTGTAGACACACTAAAAAGTTATCATAGTGCAACAACGCATGGTCATTTATTCCATAGATATTTAATCAAAAGCGAACTCATCATTATGTTTTTGCGTGATTGGTTTTGGCAAATACTAGCGAGGCACGTAGCAATCGAAATTTTACTTTCCGCTGGTAAAAGAGAATTTATGTATAGGTTGTTAACTGTGCTTGTAGTACTACATCGACTATTCGGAAAGAGTTGGTTTCTTCCACTGACCATAAATCATCGAAGGTTATGCGTGTAAACAATAGCTCACCAAGGAGGTATTACTCGATGTAATTCACATCATGTTCTTGGAGAGAGCTTGCTTTTGTTACTATCTAGGTCTTTGTTAAAAGTAAAATAAGGAAGGAAATTTTCTTTTTTCAGGGTCTAGTACAGGAGATGAGCTACATTATGTTTAGTGGTGCGAGTGTGTTGAGGTTGTTCTATTCTGTGTTTGCCTCAGGACTCTGAAGAAGAATGGTTTTTCCGGATTCTGCTCTTGTTGGGTTCCTTTGCTTGAGGTAGAGTTGAAGTGTATTGCTTGGTGGGTGTTTGTTTACCCGCGATTTGATGTTGAGCTTGGATTTACAAATTACAAAATAGGTGGATTTGTGGTTAAGCTCTGATTTGCCTAGGTGTTGACTCCCACCTAGCCGACACTAACACTACCTCTGACGAGCAAGGTTTGCCGCTGCCCACGATTTGCCTAGACGTTGCTGCAGTGGAATTTGTGTCTCGATTATGAATTTTCCGTGTTGCTCAGTTTGATCAAGGAAAGACCATGTAGTTGCCTCTTCTTTGTCATGCAAGGATGAGGTTGACTTTCAATATTATAGTTCCTTTGTTTGGTTAGTGCAGCATTCTTTGATACTTCTCACTTTATGGTCGCTCTTTCCAACCTGTAAATCACCTGTTCTAGGCATGGGAGTTCCAACTTCTTTGACAAAATAGTTCTGGTGCTTGTCTCAAAACACTGTTTCTTTATTAATTGTGTTTTTTGAGCATTTGAAATGATTTGAAAGTGTCATTTTAATGCCTCTCACTGAGGTGCATATTATCCCATCAAATAAAAGAAGTATTTTTGTTAGTGTGTGAAAGATCATGAGTTAGTATAGAGTAGATGTCTCGACATTCCTGTCAATAAGTCGGCATGGAATGAGCCGCCGATAACTAGTACTTATTTATACTTTCTTGGTGCCGAATGGATTGATATTTGCCCCTTAGCTTGCTACTTACCTTGTGTTTGAAAAAATGCCTAAGCCAAATCTGTTGAGTGTTTGAGGTTTTGACATTGCTAGATCGAATGGACCGAATGAATAGGCTAGTGCTAGCGTAACTCGATACGTCACAATGAATGATGTGTTGTACTTTATCTGGTGGCTTCCGAATGAATGGTGTGCTACGGCTAGAATTTGTTGTCGTGGAGGGGGGGGGAGGGGGGGCAGCCAGATGTTCATTAAAATTCCCCATAGAAAATCGAGTTTGAATATCTCACCGGATAATCATCTTTTGTGAATGTGTACTAGAGATGATGACAGTATAATAGAGATGATGTGGAGAGGACCTTGAACGAGTGGACTAATTTTGTACCTGCACTGGTGTAGCATAGGGTCCTGCTTCATTCATGGTTGAACATAATTTGTGAGAGTGTTTTTCCTGCTTTATATTGGCGTGTGATGACATACGCATCAACTAGACTCTATATCTAATTGTGAATTGCATTGAAACAAAATTTTTGAAGTTTGAGCAGTTCATGGTAGTTTTGTCTGGAGAATTCTATGGTCTCCTAATGAAAATGGGTCCTCACTGGAGTGCGTATGCTTGAAAAATTCCTTGTTTTACTTGGTCATCCATCAGAACACTTGGGTAAGAATAGTCCTCCTTTCTTTTTTGGAATATGACTTCCACTTTTTAAATTAGGAAGTTGTTTTCCTTAGTTTTGAACTTGGCAGTATCGCATGAATTGTCACTCGCTGTTCAGTGTTTGAGCTCCTTAGAATGAATGGTACAGCATCACATTTCAGCCTCTTGCATTAAATCGATGCCACCTACGAATCGATGTCACACTTCATGCTCATTTTATCATGATGGCAATTTTTTTGGATACTGTCATCTCTAACTTTACATATATGGCAGTGGCTTACTCATGTACATAAATTTTCCATGGATGACAACCTCCATTTGAAAAAAAAAAAAAAAGCCTAGCTGTGTTACATATATGTATCATGCGTGCATAGTTTCTAAATTATAGTTTTGGATTTCTTTTCTAATAATGAACTCCACATTCTAGTTTTCTGAGCATATACATGAGTATGGACATCCGTAACAATTGATATACATCTATTTCTCGTCAAGTAGGGTCATTACTGAACGTAAACCTGCTGGAATTATCTTTCAAGCTTGTTGGTTGGGACTGTTTTGGTGTCATTTTAATCCCAATTTGGTATCAATTTGGGTGCAAATTTATCGGATGGCTGAATCAGAGGTAATTATTTGCTCATACTATGCAAAATATATTTTTCTTAAACCACCGTGTTGATAACTTTTTGTTTTTTTAGTTGCAGCATGAAACTTCTCATCTTGCACACGTAATGCGTGATATGGAAAAATATTATGAGTATACGGTAGGAATGGTTTTTCCAAATGAACTTGAAGCATACAACAAGTATGTGGCCTATGCAATGAGCAAAGGATTTGGGGTGAGAAAGGGTAATATGTTCAAAAATGATAAAGGAGAATTAACCAGACAAACTTTTGTGTGCCATTGTGAGGGGCATTCTGTCAGCTCATCTGATCAAGAAAAGAACTTTGAGAGGTATGAAGTTAGATGTGGCTGTCATGCTCGTATCAAATTTAAGGTTAACAACGATGTCTATGAAGTCATGAAGCATATTTCTGAGCATAATCATGCATTTATTCCGGATGATCAAAAGCATTTGATTAGATGTGGAAGAATCATGTCTGATACTTCTAAGAGTGTCTTAGTTGACATGAGGAAAGCCGGCAATGAAGGTGTTACATCCTCAATTTCAGTCCCTAGGAATTGTCTATGGTTTAAGTTTGATGGTTTTTCAATCGGAACTAAAATTTGTACTCTTGTTTTGGAAAATCATATTTCGGATCCTTGGTACCCCTTTGTTTTGTTATTTTTAGGAAGACTTTTGTGATCCGAATTTCTAAATACTTTCTTCTTGAACGTTGTTCCAAACATCATGAAGTTTTACATACTTTAATTTTAGAATTTTTCAAGTTGATAGATTAACAAATTGATTTTTTGAACCATGTGAAACTTTGAGAATAGATATTTGGTGATGTTTGCACCGTGTTTATTTTCTACGAGCTTTTCTGGGTCGATTTTGGAAACATTTCCTTCACAAAAGTTGTTGAGAACGTCCTTTTCTATGGGATTAATCAAATTTGAAGAATGTTTTGTGAGGTGATGTGCATTTTGGTTGGATGTTTAATTTGAGAAACAAGAATTTGTTCCAGCAAACTTTTTTCAGTTTCTGATTTTGAGCTACTAAAAATGGCATTTTCAGAGAGCATTAGATTTTGTGTTCTTCATGAAAAATGTTTATTAAAGCCTTGTTTATGACATATCTGAATTTTTTAGAATTTTCGGAGTCCATTTACTATATTTTCAAGTCCAATTTATTGAACAGTGCAAAACTATCCGGTTTTGGTCAGGATACAAAGATTTAGCATTTTCTACATGAGAATGGAAGAATTTGAATGGGTGTCTTCTGGTGACTTAAAAAGGATTCCGAGCTTTCAAATGAGATATTTTAACCCTTTGATTGGAGGTCATCTCAGGGAAATTAGAAATTAACCAAATCAAAGTTAAATCTTTTGTGGAAGTCACATTTTTTTCAAATTCTCCTTCAAGATTTCATCATTAAGTTTCATTAATGCCATTAAATGGCCCTTTTAAACATATTTCATGATGACAAGACATTAATCACATTAGACTTTGGAGGTCCTATCATTATGGAACCAAGGCAAGGCTAAGAAATTGAAACCAAAGATGAGGCCATTCAGCCGTGAGGAAGGAATCCCAAATTGGAAGGAAAAGAGAGAGAGAGAGACAACCAATAGAGAAAAGATTCAAAATTCACATTAATGGTCTTATCTTTTTTAACCGGTTTAGCCATGACCTCATACTTGATGACATATCAATGTATTTCAAGCAAGGCATTTGATGGACTTTTTTTTTTGCATTAATGCACATTAAAGGGAAGTTAAATGGAAGCCTATTTGGTTATCAAATTTAACCTTCACGTGAACTCTCCGCCCCCTTTTCTCCCTCATCTGCAAATTTTTTGAATTAAAAGGGTGATTGTTTTTGCCATGCGTTGAAAGTGTTGAGTGAGAAATAAATCGATTATGGGTGTTCCATCTCCTATATTTTGAAAAGATGGACTAAGGTTTGCCAAATAAGGGATTGTAAGTTTGATGAATCTCATGAAATGGAAGCAAGGAGAAACATCTAAATTTAATCGAGCTCACCTAATGCATCAACCCCTTTGAAATGATGTTTTGGGAGCCAAGATGTGATACTATGAAAATTCCCGGAGGACATGGAAAAAAATGAAGGCTAAACTTTTATTACAACATGGGTTGGTTGGCCCGATGATCTTGGGATGATGTTGTTGTTCTTTCTATTGCAGGATTTCAGCATTGGACCCCATTTGATGCAAAGGGAATTTTGTAGGAGGTTTAAAAGCTCAAGTGAGCTATTTGAAATGCCAAGGAAGGAGCACCTCCAATGAGTATAGAAAGTCGAGGTGAGTGGCATAGTATTCTACTTAATATGATTAGTTAATTTTATTGCTTATGTCTCATCCCCGATAACATATTTATTACTTTGTAATGTAGGGTTAGTTGTTCAATCAACGAAGATGGAACTCATTTCTCAGATTATTTGCATAATTCAAATCATTTTCAAAATGCATTTTATCCTAGCAATATTGGTGGTGTTCGACAGTAAATCTAAATTTTCCTTGGTGTATATTGCTTGTAGTCTTTTAGTTGTATTTACATTTTACTAATTTGGTCAATTTTTTTTTTGTAGATGTAGCAGCCACCATACATCCACAGGTGGGATTATGAGTAGATTTTGTCAATTCGAGACCGGTATTAATAGCTAAACTTAAGATACATGAATGTGAATAATCTTGCAAAAAAACAAATTAGTAGTGACAAATTTATTATATAATTATGCATTCACAATGAAATATGTTTTGTTTGGATTATGAATGAAATTTCCCCATTCACTAGTTAGGTGCTTATTATAAAATCATTTTAGATCCTGATGTTATTTGTCTTATTTTACCATTGTAAAATTTTTGTTAATGGTTTCCGGGTATGATGTTGGTGTATCATAAAAGAATAATGAAACCATTTTGAGTCACGTTAATGGCTTTTTTTATTGAACACTTATTTGAGATATTTATTTTGGCATTTATTTAGTAAAAGTAAAAACTTGGTTTTTAACCTGGGTGATTGTCAAAATTATTTGCAAACAAAAAGATCCTATGGTATAAATGGGGGAGATGGTCAAAGTGTTCTGAAAAACATTTAAATCTCATACAAATGAAAATCCATAATTTTTCATATAGGAGTACATTTAGATCAAGATGGTAGATTGACAAATTTCTTTTTTGGAGAGATAGCATGTCAAAATTTGATTATGATTTGCTTTGGTGATGTGCTAGTGTTTGATAAGAAGAGGTACCAACAAATATAACATGATATGTGCACCATTTATTGGGATGAATCACCATTGGAAGAATGTTTTTGGGAATTTGGTTGTGATATTTTTGTTGGATGAGAATGAGAATCATTTATATGGTTATTTGAGACTTTTTTGGAATTTATGGGAAATAAGGCTTCAAAAACCATATTCATTGATCAAGACCAAGCCATGGAAAAGCCATTCTCTTTGTTTTCGAAGAATGTCCATCTTTATTATCTTGGACAATAGGAAAAATGCTGTGGAAAACATTTGTTATCTTTACCACAAGCGGGTTTTACAGGATATATATTTCTTAGAGTTCCAATGTATAGATGTACAATGGAGGAAGAATTTGAATAAACTTAAAGGAAATGGAAAATTTTGAGATATTTGGACTTAACCCTTGACTTCGGAGATTATATGACATTAGACACAAATGGAGTTCATCTTTTTGGTTGTGACATTTTTACATTTGGTATAAAATCCAGTCAAAGGAGTGATAGCACCAATAATGTCTTCATTCTAGATTGTGATGACATTGACTCTTTAGAGTTATCCACATATAAAGAACATTTGAAAATTTAGAGAAATTGAAACTCAAGATGACTTTTTGTTAGTTGAAGGAATCCCAAATTGGCAATCGAGGAGGGGGGATGACATGAAAGTTGATACTTCAAAAAGTGAATAAACCTAAACTATTTTTTTTAAACAGTTTAATGATGAATTTTGAAAAAGTGTCTCTCAACGTTATTTCAAAGCATTTGATTTTTTACTATCAAGTTAAAGGGAAGTTAAATGGGCTGGAAATGTTGTCAAATTTGACCCCTGTCAACTCTTGGGTTTCTTGTTATTGCAAATTATTTGAATCAAAGGGTGGTTGTGTTGATGTTGAAAGTGTTAAGATGAGAAATCATTCGGTTATCATTGTTCCATCTCCTATATTTTGAAAAGATGGACTAAGGGTGCCAAACAAGGGATTGTGAATGATGAATCTCATGAAATGGCACGGGTTCATCTAAATTTAATCAATTTTCAAATTAATGCATCAATCCTTTGAAATGATGAGTTTTGGGAGCCGAAGATGCTGATTCTATATGAGAATAGTGACGGAGGACATGGAAAAATATGGCTAAACTTTTATCACATAAATCAAGTATGGTTGTGACTAATAGATTGGGGGATAAGGCTTATTGCAAGATTTCGGCATTGGACCCCCATCGAAGGAAAGCAAAGGGAATAAGTTATGGGAGGCTTAAAAGCTCTAGTGAGAAAAAGAAAAAAATCTAAGGAAGGAGCACCTCAGGCCAGTATAGAAAGTCAAGGTGAGTGGCATATTATTCTACTTAATATGATTAGTTAAATTTATTGTTTATGTCTCATGATGCCGATAACATATTTATTACTTTGTAATGTAGAGTTGGTTGTTCAAGCAACACAAGATGGAGCTCATTTTGAAGATTATTTGCATAATTCAAATCAGTTTCAAAGTGCCTTTTATAGGTAATATTGGTGGTCCTACATGAAATCTAAATTTTCCTAATCATGTATATTGCTCGTAGTTTTTCAATTGTATTTACATTTTACTAATTTGGTCATTTTTTTTTGGATGAATCAGCCACCATACATCATGCCGCTTGGGGATTATGAGTGGATTTTGTCAATTTTCGGTCGGTATTTATTTAATAGTGAACTTAAGATACATGAATGAGAAAAATCTTGCAAAACAAATTAGTAGTGACAAATTTATTATATGTGAGATGCATTCACAATACACCATTTTGCTAGGGATTATGAATGGAATTTCCCCATTCACTAGTCAGGTGCTTATTATGAAATCATTTTAGATCCTAGTGTTATTTCAATTTTTATTATTACCATTGTAAAATTTATTGTTAATGATTTCTTCTCCATAGATGTTGGAGTATCATAATAGATCTCATGGAACCATTTTGAGTCGGGTACAACTTGCTTTTTTTATTCAACACTTATTTGAGACATTTATCTTGGCATTTGTTTAGTAAAATGTAAATAAATTGGTTATTCCTTTGTGCAGGGGTCATCAAACTCTTTTCAACAGCCTAGGGTGAATGAGTTGAATGACTCTGAAGGAACATAAATCAATTGGCTGAAGTAACTCAATTTTTGTTTTTTTCTAGGAGGAGGAGGAACTTTTTGTCTCTTTTTTGGGTGGCTTGAATTTATAGCTTTTGTGGATGAGCTTGAGATAGATTCCTACCACTTCTTGTCAAGAAGAGGTAAAAATTTTGACCTTGAAATTTGAGCGGTTACATTTGGGTTGGTAATAGGGGTCATCTAAATTATTAATGTTACCAAGTTGTTATTGTGATATTTTCCTTTTTTGAAAGAACATGGTAGTTTAGGACATTTGGATGGTTTTTCGGATTTGATTTAACTCTAAATGTTTGAAACATTTCCATGGCTGATTGAAGAGACTTCTCTTTGGACATGGAATGTCCATCTCCATTATCGTTGGATAGTATGCAGCTGTGGATCTACTTTTGTTAATTTATATGTAATTGTAGGACACTATTGGTAGTTGAGGGTGTTGTGAGAAAGCAACTAAAAGTACAAGTTCGTAAATCTTAAAGCCCTTTAGAAATTTTGGTATTTTGGACCTTTTCGGACTTTGCATGTTGTACACAAAAGCCAGTTGCATCAAGGCAACCTTCAGGCCATCTACTTCGCGAAGTTTGATTTTTGAGTTGTTGAAAGTTTCATTCTAGATCGTGATGTTTTTTCCTTTCGCATATTTTCATTCTTAATTTTCAAATCCATGGGGGAAAAGCGAGTAAGACTTTTTCTTGACGTTGAATTTTTGTTAAGAATTGTTTATGTCGACGGAGAAGGGGATGAATGAAAGTTGTTTCCTTTATGAGCGGAATAGAGCTAAACTATTTTTTTTCTAATTTGTTTCTAAATTTTGAAATACCCAACTTTCTAAAGTTGATTGTAAATATCCGTTGTTTCCATTCAAGAAGTTCAAGGGAGAAATAACAAGAGGTACAATATTATTTAACTTTGTCAAACTGAAAAGTGGTGGCCATGAAACCAAATGATTGGACGATGTTGCAAAGAGTTAAGATGAGTAGCATTAAGCTCTTATTATTGCAGCACTCACTGTCAAACGCAATTCAATCACAAGGTCCATAATTGGTTGCTCTGGCTTAGGCTAAGTTATTCTTGTGTTATATCTCAGATAGAAAACCTCATAACTTGGAAGAGTAGTTTTCACTGAACAAGTTGAGCCTATAATGCCGCTCAAAGATCCGACGTTAGATATGGCTATAATCTCAACAAAAGGTTGCAACAAAGTCGGGGAGATACATGAAACTAAAGAGACTCCGAATAAATCAATATGCCATCATTTTTGGGTTCTTGAACTGGCTCAAAACTTGGAGATATTTTTGGTGTTGAGAAATTTAAAGAGAATGTAATGTGTTTTGCAAGTTTGAATCAAAGAACATGTCTCTCTCCTTAATTTTTTAGATTTAGGGTTTAAATTCAGAATTTTGGAAAAATTTTCGATACGAAGTCTAATTTTTGAGTCGTTGAGCTGTGCATTTTTGTAGAATTGGTAGTTTAGGGTGCTGTGGAGTTGTGAGACTTTACGGATCTTGATTTAGACTTACCGTTTGCCCGAAATGAATTTTTAAAGTTCTCCGCGCGATGTGAATAGTACACGTCCGACAGCCTTCAGGCCATATTTTGCTGCAAAATCCAATTTTTGAGTCGTTGAACTGTGTATTTTTGTAGAATTGGTAGTTTAGGGTGTCGTGGAGCTAAAAAAACCGGATCTTGATTTAGACTTACCGTTAACCCCACAACCACAAGTTTTCTGCATCAAAATGAAACTAATTGCTCTATCAAAGCCTTAAGGCCATATTTTCCAAGACAATCCAATTTTAAGTCGTTGAGCTGTGCATTTTTGTAGAATTGGTAGTTTAGGGTGTGGTGGGGCCATGAGATTTTATGGATCTTGATTTGGACCTACGGTTTTCCCGAAACGAATTTTTGAAATTTTCCTTGCGAAGCCACGTCTGGCAGCCTTCAGGTCATATTTTGCTGCGAAATCCAATTTTTGAGCCGTTGAGTTGTGCATTTTTGTAGAAATAGGTAGTTTAGGGTGTTGTGGGGCCGTGGGATTTTATGGATCTTGGACTTACCGTTTGCTCGAAATGAATTTTTAAAGTTCTCCACGCAATGTGAACAGTACACGTCCGGCAGCCTTCAGGCCATTTTTTGCTGCGAAATCTAATTTTTGAGTCATTGAGCTGTGCATTTTTGTAGAATTGGTAGTTTAGGGTGTCATGGGGCTGTGGGATTTTACAGATCTTGATTTGGACTTACCGTTTGCCCGTAACAAATTTTTAAAATGTTTTATGTCCTCCAATTGTGCAACCTACTCAAAGGAAACGTCGCAAACCTTAAGGCCATTTTTTTTAAAGAAATCGATTTTGAGTCCTTGAGCTGTGCATTTTTGTAGAATTGGTAGTTTAGGGTGTCGTAGGGCCATGGCTTTTACGGATCTTGATTTGGACTTATGGTTTGTCCAAAATGAATTTTTGAAATTTTTCGCGAGAAACTATTAGTGCACGTCCGGTAGCCTTTAGGTCATATTTTGCTGCGAAATCCGATTTTTGAGTCGTTGAGTTGTGTATTTTTGTAGAATTGGTAGTTTGAGGTGTCGTGGAGCCGTGAGATTTTACGGATCTTGATTTAGACTTACCATTTGCCTGAAACGAATTTTTGAAGTTTTACGCACCAAGCGAACAATACACGTTCGGCACCCTTCAGGCCATATTTCGCTACGAAGTCTGATTTTTGAGTCATTGAGCTGTGCATTTTTGTAGAATTGGTAGTTTAAGGTGTCGTGGAGCCATGAAATTTTGCGAATCTTGATTTGGACTTATCGTTTGCCTGAAAGCTAATTTTTCTAAAACTAGATTGATGCCAATACTACTAAGTTGGGGAACGAGGCAAGTTAGATTTTAAATATAAGGCAAAGTTTGCACAGCACATGAAAAAAGGTGAAGCAATGAGTGAATTTGCAATGTCAAAAACTATTACATACCAAAGGCAATATCTCCCCACATATTCAGTGCGGGATGAGTTATTGCAGTTAGACTTATAATTTTCCGATATATTGTGGTTAGTTTTGCATAATATTTTGTAGCAATGTAAGAGTCTAGGTTATATATGTTTTTAGCCATAGGTATTCTTTTAGTGTTGGTATTGGGTAACGAGGTATGGGGATAATATTGAAATCAGGACCCAAACTTAGACTGTGAAGTCTCATACCGTCGCTTAGGAATTTGGATGATCTGGTCTATTCTGAATCTAGGTTGCCATTCACGGTGAGCCTCAGTGGTGAAACAAACTTCTCTAACTAATTACATGATAGGACTGAGGATCATATCTGATTATAGCTTTAGATAGAAGGAAACAATTATACTTGTATGCAATCCAGTTTCTCTAAGGGATTAAAGCAGCCTACCATGTATGTAAATTAAGGATTCGGTCGATGGACCATTAGGAAGATTTTATATCACATTTCTACTAATGTTCAAAACTATCTTCAGTTTAAAGAGTTGACATACCATGGCAAGTTGTATCGGCAGTCCTCTTTGCTGCTGACCTGTGGTGGATGTTTATTCGTATGTTCTAGAATTTTTCTCTGCGGACGGGTTAATTTATCGAAGAGCTATTGCATCCTCAAGTCATTCTATCTTTAATTGTGACAGGGAACCGTTGAGATTTTTAACTATATGTTTCAGTACGACAACTCATTGAGAATGAAAGACCAAACGGAGGCCCCATCAAACCGTGTGGAGCAATGTTACTATCCCAGAAGTAGGTACACTAATTCAGTTGCAAGAAACTCAAATCATCAATTTTGCTCCACGCACTCTGTAGCTAATTCCAAGAATGAATGTCCGTCAATAATGATGTTACAACGAGATAGTTTTACACCATAGAAAATGAAAGACGACAAATGCCCCCAATACTACCGGGGGGAAAAAAAAGGAAAAGAGGGGGCAAAGAGGGCATTATTCGGTTAAATGAAAAACAAATCATGGCCTCAAGCAATTATGGGGGATAGGGACAAGTAAATTGCATGGTATGTGAAGTTCTAAACAAGAATACCTTTCCTCATCTACATCACCTCCTCAATAGCTTGAGCACATCTCCTACCAAATGCAGCGAACCGGTGACAAGTACCTATATATACCAATTAGATAGATAACATTTCCGATGGTCTGATACAAGAGCATGTAAACCACTACATACACAATATCTCTTTCGCACTAACAGTAGAAACACATGTATCTTCCATTTGGTCCCACAAATGGTTTGGCAACACTCTTCCAATTGCAACCTATGGACATCATGTTAATGACAGAAGGGTTACCTGAAGGCGTAAAGAAGGGTTTTCCTTAACACAGTCCCTCAGCCACTTTATTGTCAATGGCAAGGAAGGCATCCCCGCACTGGATGCGAAATTCTGATCTGCCAGACTGCCGTGGGAAACATCTGCATAAAGAAAGTCGTGAGGGGGCAAGGAGTCTACACTGTCCGTCTTGGAACTCTTGTCAAGGGAAACATCTGCTCATGTATAAAGAAAATGTTATAAGCTCAAGCGAAACTTCATCATTTTCCCATACATGGATCAGTAAACTTCATCGTGGTGGGGAGCTTTTTCAATTGAGTAGCAACTGGCAACTGGCAACACCAACCATAAACTAGTAGAGGCAGTATCATTTGATCGATTCGATAATAACTATGAACAACCAGATTGCTAATTAATTTATTTGACGCGACAACTCAATGCAAACCCACCTTAATCTCGTAGACCAGTTACAGCTTGCTGTGAACTACAACTAACATTAGCAGAAGCATGTGGAAGAAAGACGCTAATACCAGAATTAGCAACAGCAACAAACTGTAAGGGAAAGAGTTCACATGATATACTTGTTTGAGGCCACTTCTGAAAATACAGTGCTGGGGCTAACAAGGACCCCATTCGTGGTACTCTACCGGCTGCAGTTCATTTACACTATTTTCCGTAAGTTTAGTTTTTTTTTCCTGTGAGC
This sequence comes from Syzygium grande, assembly GCA_024733475.1. Lineage (NCBI taxonomy): Eukaryota > Viridiplantae > Streptophyta > Magnoliopsida > Myrtales > Myrtaceae > Syzygium > Syzygium grande. The sequence goes on from JAMXDD010000011.1 coordinate 6,870,403, forward strand.
AAACAAACCTTTCCCGTGTATAATCTTCTCCCAAATCCTTTGGAGGTTATACTGCCCGACAAGTCCCTAGTAGTAGGGATATCTGATGTAATGATTGAAGCACCAGTTGCTTCCTTTATTATATGATGACATGCTAGGGACAAAGCCTTTGAGAAATGGGTCCCTGCACAAGATTAGAACAAAGCTCTTAACCGGTCATCTACAAGCCTCACAAAATGACATATAGTGTGACTAATCTACGGTAATATTCAAATCTGAACAACAAACATTGCATCCGTGGAAGCAGCAGCAACAGAAACTTGCATCACCTCACTTATGATAAGTACTTAAGATTATTCCCAGGATAAAGCTGATGCACTAAATTCTACATAAAAATAACATACCCCTTTTCTGTTTAGCGATTATTATATAAGGGTGTTACTAATGGGTAAGAAGAACGCAGCTAACTGGCAAAATATGCTTTGATAACAGAATGAGGTGAAATCATTTTTTAAGACCCCGATCGCCATTAGACATGAGAAGCATACAATACAAAAGAGAGGCGACGCATCAATGCACACATGATAACATTGATATAGCAGATAATGAGAATCACAACCATCAAGAGAAAACTATCAATTAGCAAATCAAATGCCTTCATTCACTAAATTATATAGGCTTCGTCAGGATGCGAAAAGAAACATCTTGCATCATGAAGATTGCATATATCTTTGGAATTGGATATACCTGATGAAGCGCATATATTCACAAGTCGTGGGAGCAGAATTTGAGGGTCTCTAACATCCATGCAATTAAACAATAGAATCTACCAAATACAAAACAAGCAAAGTAGCAAAAACCATAAATCAAACAAAAATGAATTTTCTTAAATGATAAAAAAAATGTGTCTTGTCTTTGCAAAAAGAGACCTCATAGAAGCAATTCAAAATTCTTACATCACAAAAGAAACTCAATCTATGAGTAACTTTACCTGCTTTGACGTCTTATTAGATGACTTCAGGCAATCCTTTTCACAATGGAGGTAACCATTTTCCCACAATGACTTCATATTGTGAACATCGACAAAAGTAGATGGTGATGACAATGATGATAATTTTTTGTTTGATTTAGATGCACCAGAGAACCATCTGGCACAAGCCTCCATACTCTCAGGACTATGAGCTCCGTCTAAGTAGAAAGTCAACTCTACCGAATTTTCTGAAGTATCTGCTGAGCCATTATCGTGGACAATCTGTGCCCTTCCAGAAATGCGTGCTGTTGAGAGACCTCTAACGAATGCAGGAGGCAGTTCTAATCCAGCCCCCTCCTTGTCTCGTATCTAACACCAGCAGATTGAGATGTCAGAATGAAGTGGTCACCAAATTCAGATAACCATGATATACTGATAACACAAAATTAATTAGATGGGAGCACCATCCCCTTAAGAGAAAATACATAATGGATATTCACTGACATTAGAGTACTTTGCTGCTCAGTCATAAATTAAAATTGAGAAGTACAATGCCATTATGCATAAGGTTTGTCATCCAAGTATACTCTCATCACTTTAACCCAAATTGTCGAACCATTTATACACAAAATAGGAGTAAGTC